>JASUUG010000788.1:0-372828 GCA_030449905.1 Luvunga scandens | reverse complement strand
ATTGGTTGCTATGGTTAATTTTTCTTTGCCAAACCGATTAAGCGAGAAGAAGAAGAATAGGGGTTTGACACTTGCACGAAGGCTAATTAAGAATCCGGAAAGAAATACAAAGTATGTGTCGGAAATTCTTTGTACAATTAATTTACTTGATGTTGATTAAAATAGGATCTCACTTTCTTGTGTAATTGCAATGTGCGGTCGAAGCATGAAAACGCGGTTTGTGCATCGTAAAGGGCAAGTTCGGGATATTAGGAAACCAGCTGGTCACTTATGGTGGAGAAGCCAGCGCATCAACCCAGGAATCGGTTGAAGCACAAGATTACTAAACTTAGATCTTTGTTGTTTTTCACTCGATTTTTGTATTTGATAATTGAATCGATGAATCTTGTATTGTTGAGGTGGCCTTCGCCTCGACCCAAAATGTTGTTGTTCTTTGTGTACAGTATTGATCAGTTGAAACATAAACAAGTGATTTGAGTTTTTCATTTCAAATTGATTCTTACTCTTCTTGTATTGTGATTATTGTGTATTCCATATATTTTCTGGCAATCCTGATATCTTGTATTTATTAGCTCTTGAAAATCTCTTTGTTGAGCATATTGGTGAAAGTTTGAGTTAAAAATTATGTTTATGAACTCGGAAACCAAGATATATAGAATCGTCACTTATTATTAAAATTATAATATATATTATTACTGAAAAATGTTTATCAAGAAAACTTGAAAAATATTTTATTACTTAATTATTCACATAAAATCGTATAAAAGAATCAATCAAATTGCTAAATGAGATATAATGCCGGACATCAAGCAACCGCGTAATCCGATTGACCGCCTTTAAGGGTTACTCCATCCATATTAACACTACGTATTACAATTATCTTCTTTGTATATGCATCATTTCCTCAACGACCGCGAGGCTATGGTCAGAATTTTCCACCCGACATGATATTGGAAATGAAATTTCTATTCAATTAAATTAATATCATTAAAACTAGTTTGATGGTAACAGCTGAATTAATGGGTGAAAAGATGGATTTACATATGTTTTAAAATAAGAAAAGGAATGATTGTTTACATAGCATGTCTTTATAACGGACGCGTTCTTGTGCAACCATAACCACTGAATTGAACCAATAAAGCGGACTTTTCATGTATCGCGAGGAAACTGACAAATATCGGTTTAAATAGATGACATTCAAACATAATTAGCAGCGTCACTTTGAATGACCACACGCACATGCGCTGCCCAAATCACGAGATCCGTTAAGTCTCACAGCCAAAGTCGATACATAAATCTTAACAATAACACATAATTTAAGCATTCGTAAGTATGGAAATAACAAAAAAATAAACTTTTCTTTTCATTAACGAATGGATGAAGCAAATCCGAGGAACACGTACCGTGAAGAAAAAACAAACGCTGTAAAGCAGCAGAATCTGCTTAAACCCGAGTAAAACATGGCAGCAATTGCCGTTGTTGCCTTACACGAGTGGTTAAAGCGGCTAGATGGAGAATTTATCCATTTATATAATGGCTGCAAATATGAAATATTCTCCACGGGAAATCTCGTCTTATCGTAGTCTCTTTACATTGGTTGATTGTATTCTCTGGAATACTTTATCAACTTGACAGAATTTAACCCATGACGAAAATAGGAAATCTCATAATACAACATGTGGACAGCGTAGCACTTTTATAATAGAACTTCTGTGACACTTTTATAATTTTTTAACAACCATCGAATAATGAAGTAATCGACATACAACCAATATAACCCGAAAAATATCCTTCACTTTATTTATATTCTTTAAAATATTGTTATATGGTTCTGCTATGATCATCGTCATTCTACGTCAAAAGTTCCATCGATGGTAGGTCTGTAGCAAGCATGTATTGACAATTGCGTCACATAATACAAAAGATAATATCGGCAACGAAAAATACGGTCGAGTCGGTCATCGTCACGTCGATGTCGTGAAAATAACATCATACCGAGTTTGTATGTCTAAAGGATCTGATTAATAATAATGATTGCGTAATTCACGGTTGTTATCAATTAAAATAGCAAAAGTATTAAATTCAAACACCGTTCACATGATTGATTGAATATACGTTGTATAGTAAGTTACAAACAAACTTGCTGTATAGTCCTGCGGCTATAGTCACGGTTCGTGTTTCAAGCGCTTGGGCGGCGGAAGTTCTTGCAGTATATCTAAGCACATGGAACAACAATGGATTTACAAACTAGCACTAGTATGTTAGTAGAAAGGCCGGACTTAAATAATCTCGTGGTTTGAATTGATGAAGAGACATTACCGGCTAAACACTTTTTTACTTTGAAATATTGAACCCGTTATTTTTTTGCCTTATGTCTAATGTGGTCAGTGGGTAGTGTTGCCATTTTGTGGTGGCAATATTGATTCAAAGTTCAAACTTGGCCAACATTTCTCTCGGGGAACCGTTCGTCGTTAACGCGTATGTTGACAAATATCCTCTTTTGTTAGTAATGGATCAATGAAGTCCCGATCTCTCCCTGCGGAAAATGCATTTGAAAGCATGGTATGAGGATTCCACTAAGGCGCCACTCACTTAAACTCACATAATTGCTTTATCATATCATGACCCGACTAATTCCATTATGCAAAACGCGAGGGACACTGGCCTGAGTTGTTTCCTGATCTGCTCTCTTCCGACCTCAGGTGCCTTGTTAACCTTTTCCTTGGCACATTTGGTGGAAGCTTGCCTCCATGACAACCATCTTTGATCTTGGGCGCTCAAACAAATGTCTTGTCTTATTCACGATTTTCATTCTTGTCGTGATGTTTTTGTGCAAAGTAATTATGCATCGATTGAAACTTCTTCAAGATTCTGTTTGTAACATGTGTACATTTGCCCCAAGCGGGTCATCGCGATCTGCCCGAAGCTTTTCAGCTTGGATCAGAAATTGACCATTCATGCCGCTTTAATCCCCAATAGCTTTATTTCAGTAAATGTCGTGAAATTATAACACACTTAAATGCTGCGACAAGCCCCACAGCTTAGTTGGCGTAGTATGTTGCTTGGGGATTACATATGTCAGCTCATAAACGGTCACGAGCCAGTTCTAATTTCGCCTGCATTAAGTCTTCAAAAGCCTCCCAGCGTAGTTTTCACCATACGAAATAAAGCAAAAACCTTCTCCATCATCCACCCGACCTTCACTAGTTTTACTAAAAAATGATGCTGAGTCAAGTTTGATTCTCTTGACCTGTAAAAACGACAATAGGCCATGTTAAAACCATTGGCGTATTCTCTGGCGGTCAACCTAACCATTTGAATTCACCCCTGACCCGCCATCGATCCGTGCAATAAAATGCACAAAGATATTTAAAACCCCAAAATAGTTTCCGCAAACAAAGAAAAATCCTTTAAACCTTGGTTGATTTGTAACCGTGCACTTTTCGGTTTCGAGATGGACTTTGTGTGGTGTCCATGTCTCGGTGCGGCTTAATAGCGGCGAGGCGTGTGTATGAATTAGCATGATCACTCATAATTTCCCGACCCGTTTTTGTGCTTCTCAATGACTTAGTCTTTGGACAATCAAACCCATATAATTGTTGAATTTTATCACCCATTATCTTTAGAGCAACCTCGGGATCTCCACTCCATTCGTGCAAGAAAGTATCGTGATCCACCTCGAACTCCACCATTATGTCGTCCCTTCGGCGGCGATTATGGATGGGATTAAAGTTCGTCACTTGAAACATAGGACCTCGCCGAATCTTTCTTCCTCTATATGCCAATCACGTTTAATGTCGAGCATTCAACGGACATACATTGCTCATTGTTGGTCATCAAAGATAGGTTGAAACCTTCCTCATCGCCCGCGACTTTAAATGCGTGGCGAAACACCAATCCGTTATGAAACTTTTTCCCCCAATGCAAAATAATTTTGCTGTTATCTCTAACGAGAATCTTAAACTCCTCCCTGCCGGCGAAAGTCGGGAGTTTCATCGAGTTGTCTTGCTTCAAGCCCTTCGTGAGTCGAATCATAGCCATCCATTTCATCGTTGTTGTTGCTTATATACGGCAAAGGGTCACCTTCATTTTTGAATCTTGAGTGCAAAAGGATTTTGAACCACACGCCTGTTTCTTTGGGGATGTCTACACACTTAATTGCCTCTTCCAGGTGTGTATTGCTTTGCCCGCCCTCCTTGTAAATGGCATCATCGAATCGAATTGATTCGGAGTATAAGTCTCTCCATACCTCGTCATCACAAATTTGTATTCTTTGAAGCACTTTTATGTCGCCTCTACTTTTATTTGATTCGTTATCATTATGACCCACACGGCTGCCGTTTTGTCCGCGCAATTTCTCTTTTGCCCTAACTAGGTGGCGGTTCTGACTTTCGACCAAACCATCTCCATCTTTGCAAAGGCGAAATAATGATCTAAACACTTTTCTTCCCTTTTTGTTAGTATTTGTCGGTTTCCGTAGACATCCCGCTCCTCACTTGTGAATCTCCGTTTCCCCATCTCAACCAGTTCCTTTTCTCTCCCAATGACTTTGGTTGAAGAATGTTGATCACACATGAGTACAGTCTTGAACATTAGACATGTACAGGATATCAACTTCATTACATTAAACATTCATCATGAAGAATATCCGGGTTTTGCTTCTTTTTTCTGCGATTGATTTCCTTGAACACCAAATTTCATCCCTACTTATTGAAGCGATTTGACTTTGCATCACGGGAAAACCTTTGTGGCGCGAAAAAGCGATTGCAAATTCCATAGCCCTCACACGAAATTATCTTACCTCGTAAGCTAATTTAACTTGTCCTTTGACCTCTCGTTTGTCAACTCCTCGACATATGATTCTTTTTAGAGACGAAGAAGCTTGGCCGCTTGCTTCGACAAATAGGCTCAACTAAATTTGTATATCTTTTCGGGTAGGAATTGCCTTGTTATTTTTTTAGACCTCCTGCAAGAACATTGTTAGAGTTTGCCGATTAGCCAAGTATTTGATGAGTTGGAGGCCAAAGTTAAGCTCTTACCGCTTTCTCGATTGCAAACGTTATAATTTTGTGTTAATTTGCGATCTATCATAATTTAAATAAAATGAATATGCATCCACAAATAATATTGTGTGACACCACGGATAATGTGTGCTAACATAAGTAATTTCAACCATCTCTATACCTAATTATTTGACTCACAAAATTCCATTTGCTTGAAATGGTTTCATCTTCCCACCAATTTGTTCCACATGCTTCGCGTTGCTTTCTTTATTGAACAAATTCCACCATTCAAAGTACAATTCGAATTATGCTCAATTTCATTAATGGGTTTTTATGAACAATTCATTATTATTATTAAGGTTTTATGCAAATCACCACACTCACATATATGGCTAGAAGCAACCACTTGTAAATTATAGTTACTTCTTCAATATGTCGTCAACAAAGATAAGTTGCAAAATGTTATGAAATAACATTGAACAAATCACTACCGCATGAATTACACGAGTGGGATTTTTGAAGAGATCACTTGAATGTTATAATGAAAGTTGGTAATGTCTGCATACAATTTTTAAAAAAATCTAAAACACTAATGATTTCTTCTTCATCAAGCATTCCCCATGCTTTAGGTTTAACCATTTAATGCTTGAGCAATCGGTTTGCCATACCCCTTATGCGATGTGACCTCGCAAGGAAGGTTGTGAGAGGCCATCTTTGTTGTTGGTGAGTTTCATTTAATAAGTGACGAAATGGGAACGATTTGACCAAATGAACAATAACCTCTTCTGTGTTATTCACGATTTAATAGAAATTTACCTTGTTTAATGTTTAGTAAGAAAAAAAAAAATTAAGACTAATTCTTTGGTTATTGTATTATTGATTAATTGCCAAACGATAGATTAGAAACATTGTTAGAGTTTTTAATTTTTGAAGAAAATTTTATTAGTCGTCTTTTTATTTATTTATTATTTTTCCATGGTTATGTTATAGCAAAAGTTTATCTCTAGTGTGATAAACAAATTTAAAAAAGAAGAAATTAGTTTTTTGGTTTAGTTGGTAAAAAAATCGTCATAGTACAAGCAAGTCCCCTCCCTTTGGCCGAGTGGTGGGCCAAAGCTATCCCAAGCGAGAGAGTTTTGGTTCGAGCCCCAGGCTCAAAAACTCTACATTAAGTAAATTGTGGAGTCAAATTACTAAAAAGTCTCTCACCCTTACAAATATCAGTATACATATATATAATGTAATATCAGTAATTTAGTGTTTAATAAAAAATAAATAAAAAGTCCCCTCCTTGAAACTTCACCTCCTTGAAACTTCAAATAGTCAACTGATTTGACAATTTCAAAACTGACCTAAAGGCACTCTACGTTTTCACCCACAAAAAATTATCTTTAATGCGCAACCACTCATTTAGCTTATTCCACCAACCACTCATTTCATTTGTTTTTCAAATATCTCTTACGCCCCCTCTATATCTTATAAAGAGTCATCTGTAGGTAGTAAAACACATGTTCAGATGGATGACGTGAATGGATCTGTTGTAATATTTGTTAACTACGACGGAGACGAACACTACATTGGTATAGTGTATTTAGAACAATGGATTTGGTACGGCCTGGTTGCCAATACTCTCGGTCGGCATGCTTTGTCAAATGTGCACTTGAGGCTTACTCTGGTTCAACCTTGGGACAATCAGGTTGTTCAAGACCTCCATGATATGGATATTTCGAATCAACCACTCATTTCATTGAGGGATTTCCAGTCATGCATATGACACTAGAAAATATGGTATGTTGCTTTATTGTACATGTAGATTGTATTATAATGATATACAAATACAGTTTGATGTTACATTATATTGTGTAAGTTTTAATTATGGATTTCTCTAAGTTACGGTAACCGTAACTTACGTTCCCTCTGTCTTTTTCTTATTTTGTTTTCTTGCAAAATTTCACTGAAGCCCCTTATACTCTGCATTATTTATACTTTATTCATAAATATTATAAAATTTTTATATTTATTCATAAATTTTTAGAATATTAAATTTATCCATATAATTTTTAAATTTTTAAAATACCCTCCATTTAATTAAAAAATAATTATTATTAATGGATTATAATTATAATTATGATTATAATAATATACTTTTAATTTTAAATAGATTATTATTATTATTAACAATAAAAGGTATTATAATTAATTAATATAATAATAATACTTTTTAGTTAAATTATTAACAATAATAATAATAATTAATTTTTGAATAATAATAATAATAATCAAAATAATTAAAATATAAAATAATAATGTAAATATACTTATCTTCAAATCCAATTTATTTGAATTGAATTTTAGTACAACACTTCAAATTCAACCCATAATGTAATAATAATTAATAATAATTAATTTTTGAATAATAATAATAATAATCAAAATAATTAAAATATAAAATAATAATGCAAATATACTTATCTTCAAATCCAATTTATTTGAATTGAATTTTATTTTAATTAAATTTGATTAAATAATAATTATTAATTTTTAAATTTTAAAATACCCTCCATTTAATTAAAAATATAATTGTTATTAATGGATTATAATTATAATTATGATTATAATAATATAATTTTAATTTTAATTTTAAATAGATTATTATTATTATTAACAATAAAAGGTATTATAATTAATTAATATAATAATAATAATAATTTTTAGTTAAATTATTAACAATAATAATAATAATAATTAATTTTTGAATAATAATAATAATAATAATCAAAATAATTAAAATATAAAATAATAATGCAAATATACTTATCTTCAAATCCAATTTATTTGAATTGAATTTTAGCACAACACTTCAAATTCAACCCATAATGTAATAATAATTAATAATAATTTTTTTGTTAAATTATTAACAATAATAATTATTTTTATTTATTTATTTAGGGATAAAGAAATGGAGGATGAGGCCAATGGAGATGGAGAAAACAAAGGAAAGTACCTTCGTTCCTTGTGGTAGAGGTGGTGACGGCAAATTTGTTGGGAGTATTGTTGATGCAGTGTCATGTTGAGAAGAGTAATAGATGAGTTTGATGACATGGGGTTTACAAAGTAAAAATGATCTTGATCGGAGGATGGGGGAAGAAAGAAAGTGTGATGGAAAAATAAAGGATATAGATTTGAAGATGGGTTTATAATTAATTAATATATTAATAATAATTAATAATAATTTTTTAGTTAAATTATTAATAATTATTATTACTATTTATTATTATTATTAATAAAAAATTAATTATTAATAATAATTATTGTTAATATATTAATTAATTATAATACCTTTTATTGTTGTTTATAAGAATAATAATCCATTTAAAATTATTATAATCATAATTATAATTATAATTCATTAATAATAATTATATTTTTTAATAAAATGGGGTATTTTAGGAATTTAAAAATAATAATAATCCATTATTATAATTATAATTTTATTGTTGATGTTGTTGATAATAATATTTATTCATAAATAATAATAATAATAATAATAATTTATTTAAAATAATAATAATAATAATAGTTATTATTATTATAATTAATTTAATAAAAATTATATTTTTTAATTAAATGGAGGATATTTTAAGAATTTAAAAATTATATGAGTAAATTTAAAAATTTTATAATATTTATAAATAAATTATAAATAAATTAGAATATAAGGGATTTGAATGAAAAATTACAAGAAAACAAAATAAGGAAAAAATAAGGAACCGTAAGTTACTGATTCTGTAAGTAACTTAGAGGGGTCCTTTAATTATACTACGTTTGGTGTTGCATTGCATTACACTAATTTTCAAAATAAAATATAAAAATTATACTTTTGGGAAATAAATATTTACTTTCTTCAAATAGTACAAAATTCTTTTTTTTAAAAGTATATCAATTCAAATATTTGCTACTAAATTCTATACTATCAATCTTTGATTACATTATAGTATTATACTTTTGTGCGCTATAGAGCAGCATGAAATCAAAATCCAACTGAATACGTCAGCTAACTTAAAAAATATCCCAACATATATGATTAAAACATATAGCAATTTTTTTGCTCCGTCGAAAAAGTTGTAATAAAGAATTTTAATACAAGGTTTGCCAATACTATATATAGTGACAACGTAAAAGGAGTTGCAATAAGAGTGAAAAAGAGTTGCTCTATCGCAAACATCAAATTCTTATTATAATTTTGCATGCTTACTTCTTCAATACAACCTTCACTCAATCCTGAGATTATGTGTATTTTTTCCCTACCATCCGAATGCCAGTTAATTTTTTACCACTGCCCATCCTCCCAATAACGAATTTCTTCTATTACCTGTCCAAACAAGCGGTGGTGCCGCGGCTCTATATGTAGACACGCGTCCAGTTTAATATTTTCATTCCTTTACTTGCTTGCGTGAGACTCGAAATTTGCATTCATTATGACAAATTTTTTTTGTAATTAAAAATTTAACCTTTAATCCATTTTTTCTTCTCCTCTTTCTCGATTTTTCTCCATCTACTATCTTACCTCCTATTCCCCGTCTCACCGATCGCTTGATTTCTCCATTTCTTGAATGGTCATTATCCTTACTCTCACATCCACAGTCACCCATTAATCATTGATAACTCTTCAAACCACTTTCATTCTTCCCTATCAACAATACCCACCAAAAATTTGCATCACATCATTCATTTTTCAACCCTTCAAAGTTCAAACAGGCCTTACAGTTGCTAACAAATTTAATTTTTATTATAACATCCACGAAGAAAAGGAAAATTTCTTTCGTCTACCATGTTTAAAGACAGTCATCTGTTAAACTGGGGTTTTATTAGACTTTGCTGTGGAAAAAAAAATGCATTTTTCATGAGAAGTAACTAAAATAAAGCTTCATAGGCAGAGTTGATAAGGATATAAGGATTATTTCAGCAGGCACAAATTCATTATTTAAAAAAAAACACGTGTCAAAAACAGAAACAAATTACTGTCCAAGCAAGTGCTGCCCACTGCAATCCGAGCAAACACAAAGCAGGGTTTCCGCAACTCTCTTCCTGTCAATCAATCACACAAACTTCTCCAACTCTCTGACAGATATTGTGACATCGGGATGGCGAAGTGGGAGGCACCAGCCGTTGAGCGTGGCATAGGCTGTAGAAGAAATTCGCACGTGGCCTTACTATATCTCCAGCGAATTGTTAGTGTCTTCGGGGAGAAGAAATTCCGTACGACCAAATTAAGAATTGACAAGTGCATTAGGGAGGTCCAAAAAAATAATAATAATCAATAAAAAAGGGCGGGAATGAAGAAGAACAACAAAGGCCAGGGCCGTTCAAAATTGAACACCCCGTTACCGGACGAAATTACAAAGACTGAGCGTGGAACCGCCTATCGTCAACAATTCGAGGACGGAATAGCGAAGCACCAAGTAATTCCAACAAGCCAGGTAGGTGCGCATTTTTTATATCAAGACTAATGAATTAAACATGCATTGAGCCTGAGGTTTAAAAAAAATTTATGTAATTGTTTTAAATTTTGGTATTCAGAAAAATGCTTGTCGTAGGGGACGCTTGTGACCTAGGTCCACCTCCTTGTAATTTCGCAGATAAGACCGATTTCGGCAATTTGTTATGGCACATAGCCTCAATTGTTCGCACAATGGTTAGTCAATGTGTTTGTAGCTACATTATCAATTAAAGTTTGCATAAATATCATTGTTCATGCAATAATTTAGGAATCATCATCATGTTATATTACACCTTTAATAATGAACACGAGTCCAAAAACAAATTTTTCCCTCTATGAAGATGACCCGAGGTGTAAATTTTTCCATCACAGGGCTTGACAAATTTGGCAAATTACATCTCAAACGAAGGCATTTCATGTAATGCACATGCGGATGGTGAAAATGTAGAGTTTCACACACATCTGAACCCAATCGCAACATGAAAACCCACAACCGAATGAAAGAACTACTAATCCTCTGTCGGGCAACACAGACCGGAGGCTACACATGATTTGTTGGAGTATCGTTTATTTGTAGGAAGTCAATTTTCCACCGAATATGAGGCGGAGTTTGTACTTCAATTATGCCAGGTTGAAAGGTTTTGGAGTAAGGAAAGATCTGGCAACGCATTGATAGAGATGGCAAAGTGAATCGCGGGAGGCTGGGTATGCGGTAGGGAAGGGTTTAGGCCTCGTAAGTATATACGAGAACATGAACAGGAAAAGGGCCGCAAGGCCTGTTACGAGAACCGGATGCAGGGCAGAACTACGGGTTTTGTTTGATAAGAAGAAAGGTGCTTGGATGTCAACAATCTTTAATGCAGATCACAATCATAACTTGACCCCACCTCATCATGTTCACTACATTCGGGCGCACAGAAAAGTTTCTAAGGTGGATTTGGCTACTGCTTCTGTAATGCATCGTGTGGGTATTAGGCCTTCTCAAATACACGAGTACATGGTCCAATGTTCTGGTGGATACAGTGAGGTTGGCTACATGAGAAGGGATACTGAAAATGTGGTTGCAAGTCAAAAGCGAAAACAACTAAAGGATTCTCGATTAAGTCGTGCGTAGCGTATCTTAATGGGAAAAAAGCTCGACCATTCTTTATATTTCGAATACACAATTGATGAGAACATGATTGGGTGACATTTTTTGGTGTGATGGTGGTTGTAGGGCGGACTATGCAATATTTGGGGATGTTATTGCATTTGACGCCACTTATCGCACTAATCTTATCGCAAACCTTTAGTTGTTATTGTAGGTATTAACCACCACTACAGACAACAATCTTTGGGTTTGCTTTCTTTGACCAAAACCGAACAAGCTTATACATGGTTGTTGGTGACGTTTTGGGCGTTATGGAGGCAAGCATCCAAAAGCAGTTTTCACAGACGGAGACAAAGCAATGCGGAAAGCAATTTCAAATACACTTCCACAATCAATCCATAGGCTATGTTGTTGGCACCTTGAGCGAAATGCACAAACAAATGTGGCCAAAACAGAATTCACAGCTGACTTTAAGGATTGCATGCTCTACACAAAATGACCATGAAGATTTTCAAAACAAATGGGATGCGATGGTGCATAAACATAAAGTTGAAAGCAACGAATGGGTGAAAAAGATGTATCTTGTGAGAAATTTATGGGCGAACCTTATTTGAAAGGACAATTTTTCGGGGGATGCGGAGCACACGGAGATCTGCGAGGGATTTAATGCTTTCTTGAACCAATATGTTAGTAGAAAACTACGATTAATAGAATTTGTGGATCAAATTGACGGGTTAATGAACAAACAACGAGAGATGGAGGGGAAAGATGATTTTGACGATTCATATGGGTCACCTGCATGCACACACACCTTTAACCGTATGAAGCGAGTTTGGGGAAATTTACACAAAGTCCATGTTTGAGAAAGTACGGGCAGAACTGAATAAGGAGGGATTGCTTTTTATTAAAGGATATGTTGATGACATAAGCACCCGAACTTACAGCATCGGGGAGTTTCGAAAGGTAAACAAGGAGTGGAAGGTTATATTCCATCACCAATCTAAGCTTGCTGCATGCCAGTGCCAACTTCTTAAGACCCTGGGCATACCTTGTTCCCATTCATTTGCTGTTTTAAAAGCAGAGGATGTTCGATCAATTCCAGAATGTATGCAACTAATGCGGTGGCTTAAAACTGCAAAGCTAAACAACCCTTCGGGGAATCATGGCCAATCAGAGAAAGTGTACATGAGCAAACTGGCGCGGATAGGGTCAGTGAATGCAGGCATGCAAGGGTTTACTGATATTTTCTTTGGCAAAGCCTCGAAGCCTACGGAGAAGTGACAACGTGAATCTACAACCCATTGCGGCTACAATCTATGTCTTTGACAACAAAAGCGAAACAAGTGCACGGATATTCACGCAAATCCCACTTGATTCACGACCCTATGCTCGTAATAACAAAAGGGGCACCGAGACAGCCTAAAAAGGGCCCTAAAAAAGAAGAAGATGCAGCCGATGTAACAACCTTGGTCATACAGTTAGAACTTGCACTAAGAATCCATCACCAATTCCAAGTAATATGTATGGCTGGAATGATTGCAGTGAGCACATGTCAAACAATGGCCTGGAAGAATTAGACCATAATACCTCCACCTGGGCCAATAGATATATCGATGGAAGCTCAGAACCTACACCGACTCAAGCATCAGGATCATGGCTTAACAACAGTCAATCCATTGGCATTACTACACCGACAGAGCTAAATCTTTTTGGGAATGGATCAGCTTACTGAGTCTGCACAAAATGGCTTGATAACCACTTATTTGAAATGAGAAGGTAATATTTTGCCCTAACTATTAGTTTATAGTTTGTCATATTATTTATGCTCGCTGCAAATGAATGGGAGTAGTTTGTTTTGTTAACATGGTAAGTGAATTGGGTTTATGACAATTGTTTATCGATTGTGCTATATCAAAATGGAAGGTGTAGGTTCTGATTTAGGGATTTATTAACTTAGGAGTTCAATTTCAAAATATCAACTGTTATGCCTCGCGTTTCGTTGCATCAAAACTTCATTAATTGATAGACAAATATTGGTGAGAAATTATGAGCAATGATATGTAAATGTTTTGGTGTTCCAATTCTGGAAACTATGGAATCAAATGGGGTTTATGACTGATTTTTCTGGTTTCTTTATTTTATATAATTGGTTACTTGAAATTTTTTCACATTACTTTTGTGTGGCATTTGATGTTGAATACTTATTGTAGTGTAATAATGTTGAAATGAACTTATATTTTAAGATATTATACAGCAATGTAAGCCTGAAATGAAGATCTGAAAAATTGGACATGATCTGAACTCGTTAATATTTGTGTGTGAATTTCCAGAGTTTAACCCATATACTGAGGCTGGATTTTTGATTTTGAGTTTAAACTTTACTCTTCATTTTTAGAAGTGCAGAACTGAATAAATATGAAAATGAATTGAAATTTTGTATTGTTGAGGTGGCCCTGAAAATGGCCAATCTTTTTTCTTAAAAGTTTGATTTTAATTATTAGTATTTCATTTGCTTTTATGTATGCCTTAACCTGGCGGCTGATGTTGTCCTTTTGCTGGCAATCTCAGTGGATGTGATAACCTCTTGTGTTATCAAAAGGAGGAAATAACTTTATATGTTCTACATTTCACTTGTCTATTAGTATTTTAAAGATTTTTGTAGTGAGGATTACTGAAGAATTGCCTCATTGAAACTCAAATTCTACTTTCGTATTCAAATTTCAGGTTTTGCAGACATCAGTGTGTTGGAGTAACCGATACCCGGATGCCTTGAATTTTGCTCAAAAAAGTTTCAACTTTTATTGATGGGAATTACGCTATTATTGGGTGGTGGACCATGTATTAAATTTGATTTTATTGTCACAACTAACTTGTAACATGTTCAAATAGATGATAATTTTGCAGATTTTGATTTGTTAATACAAATGTTGCCGGTTGCAAATCGTATTTGTGGACCGAAACAGTCAGTTAATTTCCTAATCATAAATATCAGCCACACTAGAAAACATAAATATATATTTCGACAAAAGTGAGAAAAACTTTCTAGTTTCCGGATATCAGCAAAAGAGTATGAGATTTAAAAGTTACTACCATATTCCATTTACAACAAACTATATATTACAAGATGATGATACTTGAACAAATGGGCGAGATCAGGATCATCCAAGTCCACATCCAACCTTCCGTACAAGCGCATGAAGTCAATATAATGATCTGGTGGTTTTACCGCATGTGGGTTTATAGGAGTAAATTGATGAATCCTCTTAAGATCTCGAACAAGCCATCAGACATAAGCACGGTCCAGGGGAGGTACAATTTTCAAAAAGATGTCTTCCCTTTCCTGCTTTACCGTTGCTAGCACTGCAGGCTTATTCCCCATGCTACCTGTCTAGTTTTAAACACAAAAGCAGTCTGCTGAAGAAAGTTAGATCAGTTCATGAACAATGAAAACTACACAATTGGAATTCTATCCGAATAAGCTATCATTGCTGCATCTGCCAAAAGTGTATTCTTAAACAACTGTGTGAATGCAAAAGGCTTGCCTAATAACAGTTTCGTATAGACCAGAAGCTTTTGAGTTATCTGTAAAATAAGCTCAGATGGCAAGAATCCCTGGGCATTATCAGAGGCTACAAGCCAACTATTGCTCAAATGAGCAACATATCCAAATATCCCAGCCACTGGATGAGGCGGGGACTGAAAATGTCTGGGAACTTAAAATACTTATTATTAAAATGTAGTATACTATCAAAACTTAGAAACTTTAGCTCCACAAAACACAAACATGATTTTCACTGGTAGCACTAGAGCACTTGTCAAACACACTTTTGCACAGAAGCTTCTTAGTGCTTACAAATAAAAACTAAGAATACAATACACAAGTGCACAGACTATCATACATTTTCTTTCAACACCCAGCATCAGAAGGCTAGCAAGTACTGTTCTTTTGATATGTATGCTAAAAGAAACTCTTAACACCACAACATATTGCAATATAGCATTAATTTGAAGGCATTATATTAAACTCAAAAATTTGATCATCTGAAATCATAAATTTAGACCAACACCCACCAGTGAAGCTGCTGTAGTGGTATTAGATTCTAACAACCGTCAAATTGGAAAATAATTGGTTTTTTAAAATCTGAACAATTGGTTTCAATTGCGGGCGTTGTGTTTCATATTAACCAGAAACACATCATTAGAACTAATACACTATCAATTCAGATTATATAGGCAATCATTCTCCCTATTAAGATGAAAAATTCATTCCTAGCATCAACTGTGCAGTTATGCTCAAAGCACTCAAAAATTAAAAAAAATAAGAAGATAAAATCCATTGAGTTGAAGCAAAACTATTTGTTCATCTACATACTGCAAATTCAAATTAGACCACATGTATGTTAAACCCATAAAGCTTGAGATACCATATAATTGAATCTTTAAGTCTAACACATTTCATTCATGACCAACAGAAAAAACAACAATCTAAGCATGAGTATAGAAGATGAGTGAAAAATTTCAAGAAACTTACCGTTATTGGAGTTTATAACAATAGGCGCACGTTAAGCGAGGCAATGAATACGTGGTAGATTGCCAGAAGAATGGAGAAAGCTCGACTGGGCGAGTTACAGAGTCAGCGTAGCCATCAAGTATTTTACAGGTTTATCCTCTTTAATCTTCCAAAAAGGTAAAGTACTATCACTTCTACTGAATTCTATTACTTGTGTTTTTCCTACAACTTCATTTAAGAGCTAATCAATATTAAAAAAAATAACATGAAAAATTTTAATGTTCTTTACAATTCAAGGATGCTCCCAAACATGCATTCATCACATATACAGAAGTTTTGAATTGCCCGCGATAAAAAATTCTCATTTTACAACTTAAACCATCACAAAAGCTAGAACCATCAGTAGTAAACAACACAAATGCAAACCTCAAAATCAAACACCGGATGCTAATTATCGTCATCAAAGCCCCCAACATCACCATTTACATCTAAAGGAATAACATCCCTCTGCTTGTGAACTGCAAAAACAATGGAAATCAAATCCCATCTCTTATTTCCTCAAACAAGCATCACTTCACAAATCATAAATAGCGAAAGGAAAAAATAGTGCAGCAAATAAATGAACAGAAAATGCACATGTGGATTGGAATTACCGTTACAAATAAACTAATAAATATAGACTACAAATGAAAAAGAGAAACGAACATCAATTGAAGAAGAATTACCAACTTGAATGTGATCCCAAAGCTTCCCAAACATCCCGTGACTTCTATACAGTGAGTCAATGACCACAACGCCTAGATTTGCATTTTCGGCTTAGGGTTGTTGTGTGTTGATTGAAGGTTGTGGGGGCTAACAATTTTCTTGTGTTGAGTGAGGTGAAATTAAGGAACAAAGAGCACCGACGACAACGAGTTGTAGGTGAATCAATTGGGATTCCATCGATTATTATGTTTCAGTTTCCCACCGCTCTTTTTTCTCCTCTACGATATGATCCTTCCCTCTTCAATTCTCAGTGATTTTGGCCTTCTCGAACGCTGTTAAAAGGTGAAACCGATTGGTCCAGTTACCCGTCACTTTTCCCTAACCAATTCAGCCAGTTCCCCTTTTGTTGTTACTGCTGCATAAACTGAAGTTCAGCCGTTGGATTGAAATTTGAAATATTTAATGGATTTAGATTAACTAAACCGTAAGTTACGGTAAACGTAACTTAGGGAGGTCCTTAACATAATGGCACCAACGCGAAGAATGTTAAAAATTGTGGCTCCTGGGTGAAATAAACCCTTAAATATAAGTTAGTTTGAATTACTATCTATTTATCCAGTAGAAATTCTTTAATTCATATGCACAAATTTAAATTATAACCTATCTCTCTTTTTTAATTTTTCAGTTTGCAGTACAAATTTAGTTCAAAATCATGGCTCAAGTACATCCACACAGCGAGGTTCTGTTATTAAACAAATTCAGCTTCAACAATTTCCCAAGCAAGTTGCTTCAACGCAAAAGATCGTGTTCGTTTACCAGAAACGATGCCGCATTGCCGAGTCACCGTCGCGTTCAATCGTCCTCGCCAGGTTATTACTTCTGAAATTGTAATACGGCAAAAATAAGAGAAAAAAATGTTAAATGTCTTCTGATGTTCCTCTTAACTGATAATTTTTGCAGTTGCTTTGAAGGTAGCAGTCGCAGATGATGTTAGAAAAAGATCGACTGAGACTGAGGTACTGCATTATTAGCTTTCAAAGTAAAAATTGGATATTTAACAAACATTTTTAGCGGCTGTGATTTCGAATTTAGGCAGAAGCAAAAGATTTACAGATATACCTGTATTGAACTCTTGTACGGATTCCAGTGTTCAATAATTAGTTGTTAATTACTAGTATTTATTCTTAATTATCGTTGTAACTGCCACATCAGATTAGTTATTAATATTTATCTGGGATGGTTGAAATTATAATTGATGAAACATTAATAAACATTAATGACTTAGATGATGTGGCAATTACATATAAGCTAATGCTCGGATAATAGTTCAGAGGAAGATGATCCAGTGAGCACCAGCACCCACGATATGGTGAGCATCTGGACACTTGGTATAATTCTGTGACTCTTTGTGAGTAGTGTTGAAGTTGTGGATAAAATAGACAGCACCATGTGGCATGGTCGTGTTGTCTAGTAGATCATTGCTCGTGGTTGAGATGCTTAGTGCTATTGTTATGTTTAACTCTAAAAATTAATTAGGATGCTATTTTAGATTTTATTTTGTTTAATGTAACACCTTGTGGCTGTTGTGATTTTAACGATGGATGAACGATATATTTAGGATCATGTTTGTGATGGAATAGAATCAGACGTCTTGCCACATATACAAACTCTTAGAAGATTTCCTAAGGTGGAACTTGCTGGAAAAGTTGTTCTTGTCAGGTTTGATTCTACCATCTTGCTTAACCAAGAACCAGACCCGAGCTCTCGATCAGTTTTCAATGCACTTTTCACCATCAAGTATTTACTTGAATTTGGGACCAAAGTCATTCTTGCGAGTGATTGGACCAAAAAAATTAATTCAAATGTTCTTTCCGCAGATTATGTTGCAGGTATCAATGTATATGAAAAAGAATGTATCATTTGAAAGTCAAAGCTTATGGTTGATCTGTTGTTAATGCATGATAATTTCAATATTTCAGATGTATTTTCGTCTGCTCTACAATGCAAAGTTGTTACCGTAAAGTGCCTTTCTTATAAGATTTCATTGGACGTGGAAATTTTCAAGAAAACTGATATTCTTCTTCTTGAAAATCTTTCTGAGTTTAAAGAGGAAGTTGCCAACTGTTCAAAGTTTGCTCAATTATTGTCAACAGGGGTGGATATTTTTGTTAATGATTCTTTTTCTCTGTCTCATAAAATTCTTGCATCAACCATTGGGGTTGCTCGCTTTTGCTATGCATGTATGGCTGGTTTTCATTTTGAAGAAAGCCTATTTCGACTAAGGAAGGCGGCAAAACTTGATGAGAAACCATATGCTGCCATTGTATGTTCCTACTGCCATTTTAACTCAATTGATTTCTTTTAGTTTATAAAGTTTCTGGGTATTCTAGTCAATCTTGGGACAGTTTTGCCTTCCAATTTCTGCTCTTCATTTTTCCGATATCCTTATATACATGTGATGCAGATTGGAGGGGGCAATCTCTGCAACAAAGCAGCTGCTTTGCATTTTTTAGCTTCTAGATGTGACAGGTTAATCTTTGTTGGAATGATGTCATTTCAAATAATGCATGCTTTAGGGTTGCCAGTTCCTTCAGAATTGGTAGAAATAGGGGCTAATGATGCAGCGTCAGATCTAATTCAGTTTGCAAGGGATAAACACATAACTATTCTGTATCCAAAAGACTTTTGGTGCACAAAAATTCTTCATCCAAATCAAGTGGAGATATTTCCTTCTCATGGTATTCCAGATGGTTAGTTTGAATTGAATTTACATTTCATTCTCCTTAAAATAAATAAATAAACTGTCACTGAATAAATAAATAAACTGTTACTGCAATCACTTATGCATTTTCTTAACTGTAATCTGTATCTTTTAGTTATCATCTATCCAGACAACTTTCGAATTTTCTTAATGGTCATTTGGCAGCCTTCAAATTATAAGCATGTGATGATACAGGATCTACTTCCCCTTCTTATTGGTAGTGAGAAAATGGTCTTGATAAGATCTGTTTTCCAATTGTCTCAAACTAGCAGTTGGCCAATCATTGAGAATTAGTTTTAGGACTACTACTATGAGTTGTATCAGATAACAATAATGTCAAAAAAACCATGTTTGGTTGATTTAGGACATCACCTGTTTGTATCTCCTTCTTGTTTCTTCTGTTGTCACTTGCAGCTATATAATGAAGTTTACGTAAATGATAAAATTGCTTCCGTTGAAATTATTTATTGGCAACATTTTTCTCTTTTAGGTTGGGAACCTGTTGATATTGGGCCAAGGTCCGTGGAAGAGATTACTTCTACGATTAAAAAATGTAAGGTAATTTGAAAACAAGAGAAAAATGCTTGCCATGGTTTTATGATACTTAATGTTAAATGTATTCAGGAATCTTGTTCTCAACTTTAGAAAATGCTATTTAGTGAACTATGATTTTCTCTGGACATGATGTAATTTTGTTAATATTTTCAGTGTGCCCCTTAAGTATAAAATGCAGGAGAAGTGTATGTTTAATGATGGCATTTTGTTTTTAGGACTTGTTTGTTGCACTTTCTTTCGTATTTTAAATTTTCATTATTTTTTGAATAACCAGTTCTTTTTACTACTTTCAGTGTTTAGATGCAATGATACATTTTCTCATTATGTCGCAGAAAGTCATATGGATTGGTCCGGTTAAATTTAGATTCTCTAGTCAGTACTCATATGGAGCAAGTAAATTAACTGGAATGCTTTGTAAAGTAAGTCAAGGCACTTCCAATGTAACTGTCATTGGAAGCATGGCATGCAAGGCCATAGCAAAAGAGTCAAGTTCCATATTCGGTTTGAACATGGTTGAGAGTGCTTCAGCTGTCTGGGAGTTTCTTAAAAGAAGAATGCTTCCAGGAGTCTCTGCCTTAGACAGAGTAATTTTCTGAACTTCATCTCTGTTTAATCTTTTTATATTGATATAGGATTATTGAGAGGATAAGATTTTTCTCATGGTAGTGGGATGGAATTAATTTGTCATGCTTATTAGAATTTTCTTATGACAGTAGAATGGAATAAACTTGTCATTCTGCTAATACATTTTTTTATAAGTTATGTAACACCCAACCCCCGTCAATTCTGTAGAGACTATCTTCATGGATGTTGCAATCAGCAGACATGTTGACAACTTGACATGTCAGCAGATAATTTTACAGAGGGCATTTATCTGTTTACCACAAATGGAAAATTTTGGACAAATTTGCCCAAAATTTTGAACTTCTATATCGAATGATGAAACAAAGTAATAAGATTTAAGATTTGTGCTTTTTAATAGTGTGGTAAGTCAAATCTCCTTATAGACGCACTAGATTTGGGATCCTCCCCCAACTGATGATTTGACTTGTTTGATTGAAGGAGCAATGAAATTTGACTTATCAATGTGATTAAAATTTTTCATTTTTATCTTATAGGGGTATTCTTTTAAACCCTATTCACTTCAGCTTAATTTGTTTTGCAGGCATTTCCTTTTAATATCGATTGGAGTGCTGCCTACCATGATCCAGTCCAACCTCTGGTAGTTGATATTGGAAGTGGTATTACATCTGTTATTTCTCCTTTCTATCTAGTAGTTCTTTAATAAGTTGTTTGAGATTCATATTTGAAAGAGAGTTTTCAAAACTATAGAGCTAATGACATAAATTAGTATATTAACACTGCATAAAAATCACTTGACTAAATAAGGGGAATGCTTGTATCCTATTTGCATATGTTCTTCTCTGTGTATTATAAGATAATCATGTGGATTCCATTGTAGTGAAACTAATTTTTCAGAAATAAAAGGGACAACAAATTCCACAATTATTGTTTACTTCCTTATGTGGGATCATAAATGACAGGTAATGGATTGTCTCTACTGGGGATGGCTAGGAAAAGGAAAGATTTGAATTTTCTTGGCTTGGAGATTAATGAAAAGGTTTTCTGTTCTCTTTTAGAATATTTGCTGTTTCCTGCTTATCCTGCTTACTTAAGTTTCAAACTTAACTAATTTTAGCATCTCCACAACCTTTTCAGCTTGTGACGCTTTGCCGAGATTCTGTTCAACTATCTGGCATAACGAATGGGTATAAGCTGGATGACAATTGTACTAACTTAAGCATCCAGGGAAAGAAAGACATTTGTTAATTAATTAGACCTTAGATTAAGTTTAATCTGACCGGAACTAGTCGGTATCTCTTTCTAATTAGACATTTTCAATACTGGGTTGTGAAATTTAAAGTTTTTTTGGACATATGGTCTCGGTATTTTGCTCCATCATTTTTATGTTGTTGTTAATGTCTGTTTTAGGTACTTCATTGCAACAAATGCTACGTCAACATTCCGTTCAATAGTTGCCAGTTACCCGGGAAAGTTGATTCTTGTTTCTATACAGGTCATGATTATCTTCAATCCGTATTATTCGCTTCCATTAAGGTGTTATTATTTTGATGCACACATTAGACAAAGCAAAAGAAACATTTCCTTCTTTTGTGTTTGTTAACTGCATGTTAAAGATATAAAATGCTTTACCTCACAAACAATGTTGCCTACCTCACCCCAAAACCAATATTAATTCCTTTGCTTTTGAGGCTACATTAACTCCATGAACAACACTATCACTTACACTGCTGAAGGACCGTTATAATGATTTCCAGTCTGCCGCTTCCTGAGATCCACAACAGTCTTTGTACTGCCGCCACCACCTCTACTGTCGCCATTGTTTTACGAAATGGACTATGCTTCTGTTTTTTAGTTATGCTTGTGGTTGACATAGTTTATGCAAGTTCTTAAATTTGATTGAAGAATAGAAATTGCATTAGTTGCATTCTGTTTCACCTGGTATCATTTCCATTCAAAATGGTGCTGAGACTTGGTTAGTAGATTTTATGGGGGAAACTAAATGGCATTGGCTTCTTTCTTATTGTTGTGTCTTTCCCTCTTCTGCATCAACTATTGAAACTAACCTAATAGTAATTGCTTCTCCAAATAAATAAATAAAAATAAAATAAAAAACCCTAATAATAACTGAAGGTTCCATTTCTTTTACATTTTTGGATATACTTGCAGTGTCCAAACCCTGATTTCAACAGACCTGAGCATAGATGGAGAATGGTGCAGCGGTCGTTAGTTGAAGCTGTGTCAGATCTCCTCGTTCATGATGGGAAGGTACATGGTGATTCTGGTTTTTTTTTTTTTTCCTTTTTTCTTCTTCTTCTTTCTAATGAATTACTGGTAACTCTAGGGTTTCTCTGGCACATTTTCTGATAGCCCTTCAATTTCATCTTGAAATTCGGAATTCTGACAAGTCAGATCACAGGCTTGATGAGGTTATTTACTAATATTTCCTATTCTACAGGTGTTCCTGCAATCTGACATAGAAGAAGTTGTGTTGAGAATGAAGCAACAATTTTTAGAATATGGTAAGGGTAAACTTGTTCTTGTGCAAGACGAATGTGATGCAAAAACTAATCAAGGAGGATGGCTCGAGGAGAACCCATTTGGGGTTCGATCAGATTGGGAACAACATGTTATAGACCGTGGAGCCCCAATGTACAGATTAATGCTATCTAAACCAAGCTGTGTCAAATGAAGAATAGATGAGTTATTCTTGTGAGAGCTATGTGGGTATAAGCTATGTGGTATACCCACATATAGCAGCTTCGCTATTTATATCTTCTTAATGTCAATCACAGAGCAGCAGTTCACTGTGAGTGGTGTGAAAATCTGAAAGTTATAGTCTGTCTTAGTGACAAGCCTTAACTTTATTTCCTTGTAATTATAAATTATAAATTTTTCATATTATTACCTTCCACAATAGAAAATACAGATTGTGCCTTGCAGATAAATAAAAAAGGAATTTTTGTCGACAGTTCAACTCAGCAGATGCTGCTATCTTTCTGGAGAATTGCTGGTGCCATTGGATAGAATGAGCAATCAAACACAAACACAGTGAACAATCAATGCTTCGACAATTGGAAGAAATTGCTTAAACGAACCACAACAGTTAGTCACAACAACAATATTCAGAGAGAATATGCAGGCGCGCATAAGGTTACAGCAGGCATCGACAATTAATAATTTTTGTTGTTGATGTAATAAAAACACTAAAATGGTTCTTTGTTTGGTAGTTTCTGCTTGCTTCAGAATTCTGTTTTCCTTCAAGTTATGCCAGTTTGTTTCGTGTTTTTCTTCAGAAAAAGAGCATGGCTTGGCCTAGTTGCTAAAATTACTTGCACGTTTTGACAAACCACTGGGTTTATTAATTAATTAATTAGTTAATTATTTATTTTATTTATTTGTATGGATTTGATGACTACTGTGTAGAGGATCAACCTTTTCGAAGGGGGAAAAAAAAAGACAAGTGTCGAAAATAAGATAGAAAAATAGTTGAAAGGTCAGATGTTGTTGCTCACAATCGCCTCAAAACCTGAAAAGATGTAACAGAAAATCAGAACCAAGTGAAAGATAAAGAAATAAATCAACAAGGCCTCACATGAACGAAAACCTCACAATATGCAATAACTATTGAATCACACAATTCGAAAATCACGACATGAAATCCACCACCAACACGACATGTGTCGATAATAATTACACTACTAATACATATTTGAAATGGCAAAAAAAAAAAGTACATTATTTAATTGTTGAAATTACCACCAATTGTCACTTTTACAATATGTTCATTTTTAAATACATCTTCTTTTCTCTATGACCAAAACAGTAGTATTAAAGAAAAAAAATAGAAACAAAATTTGAAAAATAAAAATAAAAATAAAAATAAAAACAGCTCAATATCCTCTTCCCAGATTATTTTTAATCTATCAAATTAACTAATAACGACTTTTTTTTTCAAGTTTTTTCTTTTCTTTTCAGCAAAGTGAAAAATTTGAAAAGAGAAATAATAATAATAAAAAAAAGAAAATTCCGTCTTTTCTCTTCTTCTCCTAACCGTAGAGTCGTCTGTCGGAAGATTCCGTCCGATTTCGATTTGCTTTTTGTTCGTGCAATTCCTTGGTTCGCTCTCTTTCAGGTTTTTTTCTTTAATTTATAATTTTTACTTCTTGTTTTTGCAGATTTAATTCGTCTCTTAATTTAATTTTAAATTAATATAAATGCTCAGCTGATCAGAATTGTATGTTTCGAATCCCTAGCTCCCGTTTGGTTGATGAGAACATTGGTCGAAGAAGGGGGAAAAAATGAAAACGAGATGTTTTTTTTGTTGGATGCTTTCTTTGTTGATTTGGCAGAAAAATGAGGAATTGAATTGAATTCAACCGAGTCTAAGTAATTTTATTAGGTAAAGTCAGGTTTGAAGTCTATTTTAGAGATCGTTCACTTACAGCATTGTGAATTACGAAAATTAATTATTTTATGTGAAATTTATTCGTTATAAACTTCTTGTGGTGCCTGCTTTATTTTTGGTTAATTTGATTGTTCGTAATTAGGGTTTTGTAGGGACATTTAGATTGGGCATCATTTATAGTCTCTTCTTACAGGTTTAAGATCAGCTGTGAAGGAAATAAGTGTTAGGATTTGAGATTTATGACTTGAGCTTATGCACATAATGACTAGATTGAATTTTTTTTTCACCAGCAGGTTGTGGAATTTCAGCTTTAAATTCAAGTTGAAGGGCAAAAGGAGAAATTTTTTGCATGTGAGAAGCTCAGGATCATGTGTTTACTGTTCTTGTGATTGTGATGTCTTCAAAATCCAGATGGAATCACAGTTGTCCATGAACTCCGAGGTGCATCTTCATCCTAGTAATACTCCAGTTCAGCATGAAGACCCTTGTGTAGTAGCCTCATCTACCCTCGATAATGTGATTCTGCAGCAGTCTGGTGTGTTACTCTGCTTGTAACTTTTTAGTTTTCTTACTCTTTGAGTGTTTTAGTGATTCTGTTCTTCTGAATATCAAATGCAGCTAAAAGGCCTACACGGCAATGGGCTGCTTGGACACGGGAAGAGGAGGAAAGCTTTTTCACTGCATTGCGACAAGTTGGCAAGGCATGTTATAGCTGACAACTGTTTTGGTGTCATATTTTCCCTTCTTTTATGATTTCCCTAACTTTGTTACCCATTGATTGTAGAATTTTGAGAAGATCACTCATCGAGTCCGAAGCAAAAACAAGGATCAGGTGATTTTTCATGAGTGCCCTCAATTGATGGTGGCTTGTTGTTGAGTGTTTCTGTTTCTGTTGTTTCAGGTCCGACATTATTATTATCGTCTGGTGAGGCGGATGAACAAGTTGCTGGGTCCAGGATTATGCCTGGACGCAAAAAACTCCAAAGATACCAATGCTGCAATGCTTCGATGGTAATGTTAATACAACCGGATTGACCTTTTATCTTAAGTTTCATTTATTGTATGCACATAAAACACTCTGAGAAGGAATATATTGAAACTAGAAGTCATATATATGGGAGCATTATATTATGCATGGTAATTTTTTAAGCCAATTTAGATGCATTGCAAATATTCTTTAGGTAATCAACTTAAGTGCCTGATGAGGAAAAATTACTTTTCTATTAATGACAATTATTGAAGGGTTGTTAGAAGTAATGTATTTTATGGGAATGCTTCATCTGGACTGATAGATGATTGTAGATGCTTTTATGATTTTGAAAGAATAACCCTATGACTTGTCATGCAGGTGGTCTTTACTGGAAAAGTATAGCTGCAAAGCCTCAAAGCTTCACCTAAAGCCCCGAAGGTTCAAGATATTTGTAGAAGCCTTGGTTAGTCAAGATTGTCAATTGTTTGTCCTTGGATGTTTTCACATGTTTGAAACTTGGCCATCTTGTGTGTGTGCTGAAACTGACAATGATTATATCTTTCCCATGAAGGAGCATCAACTCCTGAAAGATAGGAAGAGAAGTGTTAGAAAGCGACCTTCTCAAAGGGACAACTATTCACCTACAGCTCCAAGCCCCATTCCAAATCAGAGTAGAACATCAGGACAGGATACTTGCACAGTAAAACTAGTTCTTGTTGATAGTCAAAACATACAAAAATTAGGGCCTGCAAAAGGATCTTTGAAGCGCAATGTTAACATAGGTATTAATCGTAGTAACAATAAGGGAGACTCTGCTGCTCTGAAACCTGCAAGGCAACGACGGAAACCAGGTGATTTGTTTGCGTTTGATTGCTTGTTTTAAACTTTCGGAGAGAAAGGTGGTGGATAGGTTCTGGCAAATAGAAAATAGATTTCTCATTATTCTTTTGTTTGCGTGTCCATGTTGTTGTGTCCTGACTTAGGATTTTTCTCTGTTTGATTGCTATTTGAACTTAGCAGATAGCATCTCATCAGCTGCATATAAAAAATGGGAAAAGGCTGCTATTGCTGGGGTTTCTTTGGTTGCTGATGCTGCTGAGCATTTAGAACGAACATCCACTGATAAAGAAGTTGAACGTCAGCAAGGTGAGCTAGGTAAGATTGAATATCTTGATGATGCATTCATAATTCAACTAAATTTGTTATGAAAACTCAAATTTCTTAACCATGAATCTTTACTTTTTACTGTACAGAGCAAACAGCTCTTGAAACTGCTAGTAAAGTTCTTCCCCCTTTGCCCTCTATTTCACCAACTCTTTTTGTTGAGAGCAATGTACAAACTCCCATGAAACTTAAGCTCCAGCTGTATCCAATTGATGATGGTACTCGAAAAGCCCTAGAAATGGTGAGCTAAAAGGGAAATCATTTTGATGACACTGACTGAAGTTTTGGCTGAGCATTTGTCAGGAAGTAATTTTATCTTCATATGTTCACAGGATAACCACAATCCACACCTGGAGCTCACTCTTAGTACAAGGAAAAAGATATCATCAGTACTTGAACATTTAAATCGCAAATGGGGCAATGCAAGTGTCGCTTCTGGAGAGCTAATGCTTTTCCCTTACAGTGCTCAAAGGGAAAATCTGGTGGGTTATCAGAGATGGACCCAGGACTCCGTTTTTAGTGCAGCAGATGTATATGTAATGATCGGAAGCCCTCCAATGTTCCGCCTCAGGTTCCTTCCTCATTTTTCTTTAACTTTATTACAATGCTTCCCGTGTGATTACCTTAACTGATTTGTCTACTATCTTTGAAGGTATGGTTGGTTTTCTGATGCTGAACTTGGGTCTGTAGCACCACATGCTCCTTCAGCATCCGGCTGTGTTCCTAGCTTCCATAATATAAATGTGGAAAATAAGGAGCAGATTGTTGATTCAGTGCCCGGACGTGTGCCATCTACCAGTGGTCAGTCTGAGAATTTTGTGGATCCCTATAAAGAACTAACATCAGTTAAAGAAAACCCAACTTCTTCAAGTAGTATGCCTGGGGAGACAAGTTACATCAGCTCTTCCGAACGTAATATTGCAGACACGTCTGATCCTGCAGCAAATGCATCATGGCCCAGGAAGGAGACTGGTAATGAGATTATTACCAGACAAGTGGAAGATATGGTAATGAACTAATGATCGTACTATATCGTTAAATCTATTAGAGACTTTTGGAACACTGGTTGTGATTACAGTTTCCCATTCATGCACACTCAGGACCTTATTATATCTCTGCCATAAATGCTACAATTACGGATCTTATTTTAAACTTACTAGTGTAGCTTACTTTCTTTCGCTGCTCGATACGAGTAGACAAGTGAATTTTCTGTTAAAGGAAGGTATTTACTCTTTGGACCTTTCAATCTGTTCTTACTTAATAATGGATGTTCGCACCTGTTTAACCCCTACTCTTGCTTGTCAAGAACTAGCTTAGTCCCATACCAGAAGGGCAAAGACTGGTTTATTGGCAATCAATTAACTTTATTCTACACTTTCTGTATTTTTCCTGAATTTGTAATTTTAACTGTGTATCTTTTAGGGTGATGAGAGATTAAGCAGTGGTACTGCACTGTCAGCCGGGGAATGGGCAGATAGTCTCACCAACATAAGCGTTGGAGATCTGCTCTCTGAGGTGCCTCATAATTTGGATGCTGCACCTGTTGCTGAAAGTTCTCAATGTCTTCAGCAAATCCCGTTCAGCTGTGATTCATTTGATGCTGCCATTGCTGCTCATATATCTAGACATCAAAACAAAATGGGAGCCTTATCAGCCTTGGCATCCCATGCTTCTTCCATCTGGGATGCTGAAGAAACATGTGATGCATTCTCATTTCAAAAAAATCCAGTTCTTTGTAATGAGGTTTACAGATTGCCTGACATTGCTCCTCCAGCAGTGGACTGCAAGCAGATTGCAAGAACAAATTCGGTGGGTTCTGGTGGCTTTTTCGAGGTATCATTTGTAAGGAAGTTCTAGGATGGCAAGTTTATGGCATAGGAGATGAAACAACATCATAGCAAGTGTAATAATTTTTAAATTTGCAACTTTTCTTGCAGGAGTTACTTGATGCTGAGGGCCCTATTGACTACCCTGCACATGAAGACCCTATGGATGAGTGTCTCCGCAATCCCCACATTTTGGATAATTCTGTAAATGATTTCAATGGGCTAACAGATATATATTGGGTATGTTTTTTTCCTCTATCATACCTCTGCTGCATTTTCTAATTATGTCACATTTTTTTAAGGTTTTTAAACCTCGTAATTTCAAATTTCTCCTAGGAAACATAGCTTTAACGATGCTAGGTAACAGGAAATAGGGAAAGCTTAAACCGTGTGCCATAATTGACAAGAGTTTTGTATCTTTTGAGCAGCATTTTCTTGGAAGTTGACCTTTTCTCATGTTCTATCCTTATGCAGCCCGACTCTTTAGGACCATTAGATTTGGACATACCATCCTCTAAATATCGTGGCGAAGATATAATTCTTAGTGATAGCCTTGGAGGTCTGAACCGTCTGATTGCCAGTAGTCTTGATGCATTTCAAAATTGCTCATTCTTTGGGTTGGACAAGAAAGAACCTACACCAACGGTTGAAGCTAGAGAAACTGCCTCTTTTTCGGATTTTAAAATTGGCAGTCAGGGTTGAGATCTCCACCAATAAATTGGATTTTCCTATTGCAAAGGTAACTTTCATGTAGCAATAATCTTGTCCTAGTTTAGCTGACCTGAAGGGTGCTCGCAGTGGGAGGTGTGAAGGCGAGAGTAGTCTTCACTTCTGCAGAAAAATTCTCTGATCAAAGAGTCGCCTTGTTTGTACAAAAAATAGACACCGATAACTGTTTCAGTTCTCTTTCTAATATTTTTTATACTACCCTGTATATTGTTTCCAGAACTGATGTGAGGAAATGTGCAACTCCAATAGACAACCTTTTTTTCTTTTTTCTTCTCTCTGTCTGACTTCATTTATCTATTAATTTGTCCAGTTTCAGTGTTTTCCGAATCCTTAGATGACATAAATCTTTTATATGAGATTATTAACTTTTTTAAAAGTTTAAATAAGTACATTCCCATCAGCAACTCAATTAGAGATATAGTGTAAAATGGTCCTTATGCTTCTGGGTATGTGATGAATATTGAGTTGTTGAAAGTTATTTTTGTTTACCTCTTGACATGAAACAGAGTCTGTCAGTTTAGTTTATTTGCATAGAAATAGTTTTATCACGTTTACGCATTTTTATTTGCGTTGTAGTTCTAAGTTAAACATGAGTCTCAGGTTTAGATTAGGTTAAATAAGTATTCTCATATACAATGTGAGTTTAGTTTTTTTTTTCTATTTATTCTCATAAATAATGTGAGTGTAGTTTTTGTTTTATTTTTTACTTTTTATTCCCAGCATTCTCACGGAACAGATAATTGAAAATATACTAACCTCTCCATTACCCTACCTTAATATTAGTTTGTCCTGCTACTGTATCAATTTCAGTGTATGAAGGGAGGCAACAATAATATATTATCAATTTTAATATAACCAGGTAGGCTTAGCAAAATAGTCTGGACTGACCCGCCTTCAAAGGGCTCTTAGGCCCGGCCGTCACATGGGTAAGAGCTTAAGGACAAAAAACCTGGGCTAGGCAGCTCTCTACATGATTTAAATAATTGAATTTAAATTATAAATTGAAATAATAAATCAATCTCTAACATTTCAAATTCCCTTATTAAGTATTCAAAAATCATTTAATATAAGACCTTCAACCTTCAGATAGTCTTATTTTTTATTTATTCTTTTTTATAGAAGGTAGCATTAATCAGTTACGAGGATATTTTAGTTAGAATTCAGTATTAAGAAATTAAATTTATAATCTGTCATTTCTTTTATTTATTATTTTATTTTGAGACAATTATTTTTTTAATTCATTATTGATTATTACCCAATTACAAATTTACAGCAGTTTCAAAATCTATTCAAGCTGAGGCCCGGGATGGGCCCAACTTAGGGCCGGCTCTGGAAATTGGATGGGCTATTCGAGGACCTACGCCCATCAATTTGCCATCACTGAAAGCAAAGGGAGACAATGAAAACATGTATTAGGTAGAGTCGTGTTCAGGCTGGACGTTTATATGAAAAATTCATTCACATATAGTTAAAACAAAAATTAAAAAAAAATATTACGAACTATAATATACTGAAAGACAAAAAACAATACATTGGAAATCCATATTTATTCTTATCTTTTAGCTCCGTTTGAATTTTAAATTCATCCGAATATCTGTATTTGAACACCACTAGTATTTGGTATCTTTACAATTCTCAAATTATACTATTATTAACAATGGCCTTCGAATTTAAATTAAATTCACACTTCACGATAGATTCATAAACATTCTATGAAAGGTTTTGTATAAATCCAGAAGAGTACACAAAATTTATTGTCTTGTAGATATGTAAGTTGTAATTAGCGTTGATGGAGGAATTTGAGACGGTATAGGAGAATTGAAGAATCGAAATTCTTATGTCATAGGACTACATGTATAATTATTAGAATTCTCTCTCTATCTGATCCTTCTTAATTTTTAACGATTTTATACCATGTATGATATGGTAATAGTATATAAATAAAATTAAACTTCTTTATATTTTAAATTTATTAACCATTAATCAATATAAAAATTTTTGTTCTCGAGAAGTTCAGATCAAAAGAGGATCTTAATCTTATGCATAAATGTGCATGATATAAAAACGCTTAGTTAATTTTGGAATGATCAAGATGGACTCGTGCTTCACCTAAAAAGCCAAAGTCCAGCCCAAAAGTCTAAAAAATATTTAAAAAATTAAAGGATAATTTTTACGGACCTTCCCTGTATTGACGCCTGAATAGAAAGCATGAGCGTATTATTAGGCACCACCCTGCCGTGTGTATTCCACTTGGTATCTCGTCAATGAAGGCGGGTAATTTCGGCACAAATGTCTTTAAAATTTTTAAAAATCAAAAGCAACCTCAGGATCAGGTTGACTGCTGGGCCACTTCATTAGTCGCTGGTTCTAAGAATGCATTGGACACGTCTTCTCTTTCATCTTCCAAACCCAAGCTAATTAGCAATCCATTCAACCACGCAAACAAACCCATATTCTTCTCTTTTTGCCTCTAGCCTTACCAAATGAAGATCAAATCCGAAGAAGCCCCGGTTTGAACGAAGAGTGATGAATAATGAAGTGATGGTGCCGTCGAGTTACCATTACTGGCGACCGACGAGGAACATATCAGTTATTAAACCTCGCAGAAGGTGAAAATTCCAAATAACTCAATGCATGTTCAAGTTAGAGCCTTTTGGTTGATTTGATGCTGTGTTTGAAAATGGATTTAATGTTGTGTTTGATTTGTTGAAGACGCTGCTGCATGTTTTTAGTGTGATTCGCATTAGTGATGAGCTAAACACACCGTTGCATATTAAAAATTAGTTGTTTTCATGTGATTTCTAAGTTAAACAAAAATGGGTTTTAGCTTTGTAATCGCAAATATAATTCCAAAGTTTTATAATAAAATTGAAATGAAAAAAAATTGAGAGTTTTTATTTAATGAAATTAAATTTTGGGATCGTATTTTTTATTACAATTTAAAGTGGGTTTAATCGTAAATACGATGTAAATTTAAATTTTTTTTTTTATAAAATTTCACCTTATACATCTGTCTGTACTTGATTAGCGTTCACTAGTTGTGAATATCCAGATATTCTTTGTCCGTAAACTCGTATTTAATTTAAATTTCATAAAGTTTGAGTCTGTTCTCTCATTTAAACACCGCTGATTATATTTCTTTCCCGATAACTACTTATGATTTTGTCCTATTATGAAATGGTTAAAAATGAAATACTGACTTTGCCATGACATGTTTAATCAAATATATTTTGCATAGAAGCAAACTTATGGAGCTCTTGATTATCCTGAAATGCATTACTTATTTACGTATTAATACTGATTCAACTTTCTTGTTTTGCGCATAATATAAGTTCAATTTCAATTTGCTTATTTGTTTTTTTTAAAAAAATAATCCCCCACAGCCACAAGTCCTTTGGGTTTGGTATTTTAGCGTGGTCTCTGTCAATCTCACATATTCAATAAATAATAAGATTGATCTTCAGCCTAATGAGTAATTGGCGGGAATAATTAGAAAGGAAGAAGGTAGAATATGCTTAAAAAATGAAAAATAAGATAGATCTTCCTTAACAAAGAAAGCAGAAGAGAAAAGAGCAATGATTGAAGTTAGAGATTGACAAGAATTTCTTAAGGCAAAGGAAACTGGGAGGACTCCAAAGAACTAAAGAAGCTCTTCGATTGGATTTGAAATCAAATTGTTTTTTGCACTCCTTATATTTTTGTGTTTGTAACTTCAACTATAAATCTGGATATTTTCTTCTCTAATGTTCTGTTGTTTTGTAAATCTCAATGGAATTATAAGGAAAAAAAAAAGGTTAAGAATGGAGTGTTTTGTGATAGAAATACTATTTTTACTTTTGAACTGCTTGAAACAAATATGATTTTCTGAATTGAAGTTTAGGAATTGTTAAATTTTTCACCAATATTTTTTTTAAAGATACTGAGCATACATTGCCAAATATTTGGTTTTTTATTTTTATTTTTTTTAATCAGTATACTGGGAGCAAAACATATGTTATTTTATTAAGGAACAGCACCCAACTGATTGCTATAAGAGTTTTTTGGCCGAAGGGGATTTTGGTCATTTCATTGATCCACCACCAAATCTCAGGGAGATCCCTAAAAATAACTCAAAAATTAAAATATGCATACCATTTTAATTAAAATACACTTTTTTTACATATATTTATTATTTTTAATTATATTAGCCCGACTTTTAAAGCCTTATCCAACAAAAAAAAGAACGGAAATTTCATTATAAATCTATAAAACACAATGAAAAAATTTAAGAAAAAAAAATGTCTGAATGTAAAATTCGGGCTTTTCGGCCAAGTCCCACCAAAAAAACCCGACTCAATAAAAGTCATGATAGTACCAAAGTTGAATTTTGCCAAATTCGACCCGAGTTCGATATTTTACCATCCCTTTGATTCACTGGGCGGGCCACTCTCTATAGTCTATAACTCTATATTCAGCTGAATTTTGCGAGCAAATTAGCCCAAGCAAATGAGACAAATTATCTTCTTCTTCTTCAAAAAAAAAAAAAGAGACAAATTATCAACTTGATTTTTGGAATTTAGCTACATTTGGAGCTGGCATGAAAACGTCAAGTGGGATGTATAATTAATAATTTGAGTAAAATTGTTGAGTAGTTATTTGAAAGGAACTTCCTTTAAATTTGAGAAGTCGGCGACATTAATTAAATTTTATTTAACTACTTGTGAGACACTTCATAGCTTTGACTTTGGTAGTGGGTGTGTTTATAATTAAAGTTGGACAGTTATAGTTTAAAAATTATAATATTAAAATATTTAATAAACATTAACTGTTATAATTTAAAAGATATACTAATATGATTTTTTATTTGTATGATGAAAAATATATTATATTTTTAATAATTTGTTAAAATTATTTTTTAAAACTTATATTTACTATATATTATTAATTTTTGTTTCATAATTATAGTTTTTTTTACAACATTTTTTGATTAAATGCTCAAGAATCTCAATCCAAAACTTATTATAATATTTTTTCTTTTTTTTTTTCGATCATGATCTTTTCATTAATTGCTTATCTCTCCCTTGCGGGAAAAAAAATTTATTTTAAAGACTAATAATAAACATCCTAAATTTATTAAATGATTAATAATTCTTATTATTCAATTAATGAATTGGATGTGTATTTTGAATTACCAATTAATTAATAGTAATTTAGTAATTATTGTTGAGATTGACTTTATAGTACCATACTAAGGGTCAGTTTGAAAATATTGTAACTTTTAAAATAGTTATTGTTTGTCTTTGTAAAAATAGTCAATTGTAAAGAGTTATTTGTTATGCTGTAAAAATAATTAAATATAAAAAAAATAAGTTAAGTGTTTCGTAAAATTTAAAAACAGTCATTAATATTTAGTAAATTTTAATATTATACTGCTATGAGAAAATAAATTATTAAAATATACATAATATAGGTTAAAATTTACTTACACATAAAAATATATAATATAATATTTTTAATTATGTATTATAATAATTTAAATTAAAAATAAAATGTATACTATATTAATTTTAATTGTTCGGTAAATATATTCATTTATTGGTCAATCATCTAATCATCTAATGGTGCAGTTTAATTCTTGAATTGGAGAATTGAAATTTAGAGGTGCTTAAATCAATTTAAAAATAGAGAATGGAAAATGATTTCCACCCAATTCCCAGGATTTATTTCAATATTGCCAAAATGCCTCCTTTAAATAAAAAATATAAATATTAAAAAAATTAAAAAAAAAATAAAATCCCGTTACTCCTCTCATCGAAGCCCCACCAAGCTGAACGCCATCACAGCTTCTCCTCATCGTTGTTGCCGAAATCAACCGCCGTCTTCGTCATCGCTGGTCCGTCAGCTGTGGATCAGCAAGTGTTTGTCGTTTCATCTCCGTTTGGGCTGGTTTCATCTCTGTTCGTCGACACCACTCATCTTGACTGCGTGTCTTTACCGATTGTCTTCACCGCCAATCTCAGGCATCTCGTCACCGTCTTCACTGCTTCAGGTAACGATCTGCCCATTTTGGTACCAAAGCACAATTTGGCGTTCGGTTGTGAACCCTTTATAATCACTCACCTTTCTTTTTTTTGATAGCAAAAAAAATCCCAATTTCAGTAACCGTTAGAGAAGATTGCACATGTTTTATCTCTTTGATTTATTAATTGTTTGTTTCCACATTCTTGTTGAATTCACTGAAGAAGCTGAACACGAATCATCTCATGTTGGAGTTCCAGCTCAAGTATTGTTGAATACAAGATCAGCTGGTTATGTATGTGCCATGCTCATAAGCACACGTGATAAAATGAAATATTCCAGCTGGCAAAATTGTTATGCAGAGTGTCCATATTTGTTAGATGATGAGATAGTCAGTTATTAATCAAAGGCTTAGATTCATTGTATTTTTCAGATTGTAAATAGTAGTTCTTGATGTTGTTATTCGTTCTGTAACTAACTCTTTGTTTTGTACTGCTGAGCTGGTTGCATATGGAAGGTTCCAGTGATGTACTATAAAAGCTCAGTCTGAGAATATTTTCGTAATGAAGTAATCATTTTCAGTTAAGATAAATGAATTGAGTTTTCTTCTTCAAAATCTAACTTGGTATCAGAGCCATTGGTGTTGCAATGGCTAGTCATGAATTTCAAGCCACTAGCACTCGAGCTTCAAGCTCAACTGCAAATCCAGTTCCTGAACCAAACACCAGTAATTCAATCCTTCATTCTTTGACCTTCAACACACCTATCAAACTTACAAACAACAATTATATTCTGTGGAAAGCTCAAGTTATTGCAATAATCAATGCAAATGAACTTGAAGATCTAATTGATAACACAAAGAATCCTCCAAATCGGAATGTGATCCGTGTAAATGATGATCAGACTGCCGTCACTCAGCAAAATCCACAGTTTCAGATATGGAGGAGAAATGATCAACAACTTATGAGCTAGTTACTCTCAACATTGAGTGAAGATGTTCTAAGTGCAGTGACTGGAGCTAGATCTTCTCTTGAGGTTTGACAAATTCTCTCAACTCAGTTTGGTGCTAGATCTAGATCTAGAGTTCTTCATTTACGAACTCAGATTCAAACAACTAGAAAAGGATCAATAAACATTCATGAATATTATACTAAAACGAAGGTGATACTTGATTCTCTTAAAGCTACTGGAAATAACATGAGTGATGATGATTTTGCGTTATGTTTGCTTGCTGGTCTTGGATCTGAATATGATCCAATTATGGCTAAAATTAATGCGAACGCTGAAAACTTCACACTCTCAGATGAATATAGCATGTTGTTAAGCCAAGAAAACATGATTGAGCATCAAAGTTCTATGAGTCATATGGATTACCAAACTAACTTTGCTTATCATAGAGGAATTCAGAAGAGAAATTGGCAGTTCAATTCTAATCAGGCAGGGAAACAATTTAGTAATCAAAATGATCAGAATTCTAGTCCAAGACAGTTTGGTGGTGGTTCTAATCAAATATCAAACTTTCAAGACAAAGCAAAAGTTAAAATCTCAACTGATGGTGAAGAACCAAAAGGACCTTGTCAGATCTGCTTCAGAAAGAATCACACTGCTGTAGATTGTTGGTATCGATTTAAGAAGAATTATGTCCCGAATAGAAGAAGTGCTTTTGTTGCTCAAAGTGGAGAATATAGAGATGGTGCCTGGTATCTTGACAGTGAAGCAACAGATTATGTCTCAAATGATTTCAACAATCTCAGTATAAGCACTGAATACAAAGGGCAAAACCAACTTGCAGTAGGTAATGGTTCTAAACTCAAGATTGTTTTCATTGGTCATACTTTGCTAAATACACTTGAACCACATACTTTACAATATATCAAGCTTAACCATATACTCTATGTTCCTGAAATAACCAAAAACTTGATAAGCATATCCAAACTTTTATAAGATAACAATGTTTGTATTGAATTTTTTGAAACTTACTGTGTTGTTAAGGACAAGAGAAGGGGGACTGTTCTCATGAAAGGTGTGGTTAAAGATGGTCTTTACAAGCTGCTGAATTTGCCTCATGATCAAAATCAAGAAAAATCAACTCTGTATTCATCTACTAATTTTCATAGATTACTTTTAGTTTACAAAGTAAATAAGCATGAGTCAATGATGTCTGTTAGTTGCTGTTCAAAGTCTACAAGTATTGAAAATCCAAGAGTCAATAAAACACTTGATTTGTGGCATAAGAGACTAGGTCATCCAAATGTTGTTTCTCTTAAAAAGACTCTGTCAGCTTGTAATATTTCTTTTGGAAATAAAATGTCAGAACTCTCTTTCTGCAAGGCATGCCAATTTGGAAAACAACACAGATTATCTTTCAATAGCAGTGAATCAAAAATATCAGTAGCACTTGAAATTGTTCATAGTGATCTTTAGGGTCCTGCACCTACAACTTCAAACCAAGGTTACAAATACTACATAGTTTTCATTGATGATAAAACAAGGTTTACCTGGATTTATGGATTAACCCAGAAGTCACAAGCTCTTCCAGCTTTTATTTCTTTTAAAAGGCAAATTGAGAAAAGTCTTGAATTGAAGATCAAAACACTTCAATGTGATATGGGAGGGGAATACAAAATTTTTGAACCATATCTTAAAAATGAAGGTATTGGTCTTAGATACTCCTGTACTTATACACATAATCAAAATGGAAAAGCTGAAAGAAAACATAGACATCTTGTTGAAATAGGACTCACCCTTCTTGCTCAAGCTGAATTACCATTCAAGTTCTTGTGGGAAGCATTTTGTAATGCTACTTTTCTCATAAACAGAATTAACACACCTACCTTGAATGACAAAACTCCTTTTGAAGCCCTTTACTCAAAGAAACCAAATTACTCATTGATCAGGACTTTTGGTTGTGAATGTTATCCCTTTCTAAGACCCTACAACAGTCACAAGTTTGACTATCACACATCAAAATGTGTACATCTTGGTTTCAGTAACATACATAAAGGATACCTATGTCTGAACTCAAATGGAAGAATCTATATTGCTGCTCATGTAAATTTTAATGAAAATGCTTTTCCTTTCAAAACTGATCCACATTTCATGATCCAAAGATCAGTTCATTCATCAGAATCAACAAACACTCTTAGTAAGTTCATTATTGTGTCATTTCCTTCTGAAAGTCCAGATCATGAGGCAACAGAAGCTTATACAAGAATATCTGAAAACCCAAACAGAGTAAATAATCCCTTTGATGATCAAATTCCAAACAATAACACTGATTTGACAAATTCCCTGGATGACAATGCATCAATCATACACCATTCACCTGAACCTTTACAAAATAATTATCCTGAACCTGCTGACACAATTTCTGAAAACCAAAATCAGAATCCTGAAACTTCTCAACCTAAACCTCAGTCTAAACCTACCCATCCTATGATTACTAGAGCCAAAGCTGGAATTTTTAAACCCAAGATTTTCAACACTAAAAAGGCCTTATCCCTAGAGACACCTTCAAGTGTAGTTGAAGCACTGAATGACCAGAAATGGAAGCAAGCTATGCAGGAAGAGTTTGATGCTCTAATAAGAAACAAAACCTGGAGCTTAATTCCTCAAGAACAACACATGAAACTTGTTGGAAATAAATGGGTTTATAAGGTGAAACAGAACTCAGATGGATCTATCAATAAATATAAAGCAAGACTTGTGGCAAAAGGGTTTCTGCAAACTGAGGGTATCGACTATCAAGAAACTTTCAGTCTTGTTGTGAAAGCAGCAACCATAAGAATTATTCTAAGTCTTGCAGTCATGAATAATTGGAGTTTGATACAAGTTGATATTAACAATGCATTTTTGAATGGAGAACTAACTGAAACTATATACATGCCACAACTTGAAGGTTTTGAGGATTCTGCTCATCCAAGGTATGTCTGTAAACTCAAAAAGGCCCTTTATGGATTAAAGCAAGCTCCCAGAGCTTGGTTTGACAAGCTTAGATCAGTGCTGGAATCATGGGAATTTGTTAGAGCAAAGTCAGATACCTCATTGTTTTATAAAAGAAGTGGCAGTGACTTAACTTTATTGCTGATATATGTTGATGACATTGTAGTAACTGGAAGTAACAAAGTTGAAATTGAAAAACTTGTTCATAATCTGGGGAATACATTTGCTCTTAAGGATCTAGGGGAACTAAATTTCTTTCTTGGCATTGAAGTCATTAGAAACAATGATACTTTGGCATTGTCTTAAACTAAATATATTAAAGATCTTCTTGCCAAGTTTAAGTTGAAGAATTGCAATGGGGTTGATACACCATTAGCAACTACTGAAAAACTGAGCAAAAACATAGGAGAAATCTATACTGATCCTACAGAATATAGAAGAACAGTCGGTGGATTACAATATGCTGTGTTAACCAGACCCGAAATTGCATATGCAGTTAACAAATTGAGTCAGTTTATGGCAAATCCTTTGCAACCTCACTAGATAGCTTGTAAATGAGTGATGAGATATCTTAAAGAAACTGCAGATTATGGACTGATGTTCAAGAAATCAGACTCTCTAGATCTGATAGTCTACTCAGATGCTGATTGGGGAAGCGATCCTGATGATAGAAGATCAACAAGTGGTTATTGTGTGTATTTGGGTGATAATTTGATCAGCTGGAGTTCAAAGAAACAAAGTGTAGTCTCTAAATCATCAGTAGAGTCTGAATACAGAGCTATGGCATTAGCATGTGCAGAGATAACTTGGGTATGTTCTATTCTCACTGAGTTAAATGTTAAATTGCAGAATACTCCTCTGTTATTAAGTGACAGCACCAGTGCAACAGCTATAGCAACAAATCCTGTTCTTCATTCTAAGACTAAACATATTGAAATTGATATTCATTTTGTTAGAGACAAAGTTGAAAAGAAAGAAGTTGAGATTGTGTTTGTATCAAGCAAAGATCAAATTGCTGATGTTTTGACTAAGCCACTCACTTATCCTAAGTTCAGCATCTTCAGAGGCAAACTTAAAGTCCTTTCAAAGGACTTAAGTTTGAGAAGAGGTGTTGAATTCACTGAAGAAGCTGAACATGAATCATCTCATGTTGGAGTTCCAGCTCAAGTATTGTTGAATACAAGATCAGCTGCTTATGTATGTGCCATGCTTAGAAGCACACGTGATAAAATGAAAATTCTAGCTGGCAAAATTGTTATGCAGAGTGTCCACATTTGTTAGATGATGAGATAGTCAGTTATTAATCAAAGGCTTAGATTCATTGTATTTTTCAGATTGTAAATAGTAGTTCTTGATGTTGTTATTCTTCTGTAACTAACTCTTTGTTTTGTACTGCTGAGCTGGTTGCATTTGGAAGATTCCAGTGATGTACTATAAAAGCTCAGTATGAGAATATTTTCGTAATGAAGTAATCATTTTCAGTTGAGATAAATGAATTGAGTTTTCTTCTTCAAAATCTAACTATTCTTTGATCGATGTTGTGTGTGTGTGTACGTGTAAGCTTTAAATCCATTTCTTGAAGGTTCGCTTTTCTCAGCGTCAGTGTCACTGAATTTGCCAACTATTTCGTGGATCGTCGCTTAATTTTTCGATATTCGAAACTAAATCAAAGTGACTGAAATTATTTAAGCTTGTATTGCTGTTAATTGGCTTCATGTTTAGTCTAGTATAGGCTTTTTTCGAGGTTGTTTAATTTTAGTCATTTTTCTAATAATTAGTGCACCATTTGTTTAGATTTGATGTTTTTGCCATGGATAGATTTAGGAGAAGGAAGTTTGTTTATGCTGAGCTATTGTTCTATTAGGAGTTTTTTTTTTCTTTTTTCTTTTTTCTTTTTTTTTGGTCAGGAAGTTTCATTTCTTTCTTTTATTTGATAATAAGTGTTGCATATTATTAGCTGAAAAACTGCTAATTTTTTATTAATTCATAAATATGTAGTCCATTAGTTTAGCAACTGTTTTGATCTGCTATCTATTGTCCCTATAATCGTTGTTAGTTTGAGGTGATGACAAGTTTTCTTTCATATGTTTAGGGATTTATTTTCTAGATCCAAAAACTGGAAATTTGTGTGTATTGAAAGATGGCCTAGGAGGGAGCCTTCATTTATTTGACAAATATCAGAGATCGTTTCTAAAGCTTGTGTCAACTCATATGAGGAAGCTTAAATGCACACCTTTTTGGTACATAGATTCTGTATTTTAATTCAAATCATGTTTTCCATATTTTTTTTTCCTTTCGGCTTTTGGGGGGCAGTGAATGACTGTGGGTCTTTGTTATATTCATTGATGTTGCTCTGCTTTGGTAAGTGGCCAGCATTGCTTTTGCTGTAATGCTAACAGTGATGATTTGCAATTTATAATTCTGGTTACAACATATGATGAACTTCCTGAGAGAACCATTTCCATAATTTCTGTTGTGATCCTTAGTTGAAGTGCAATGTCGATTTCCATTTTTTGGGTATTGATGTGCTTAAAACAATTCCCTTCCGGGTGTGACAGATGGCCGATGCTGTTTGGAAGCAAGATTTGGTGCTTATTAGCTTTTTCTGATCTGAACAAAATTAATAAGGATTGTTTGGATACTTATGTCTTACCTGGATCTTAATTTCTCTTTTTTCATGTTGAACTGTTGTAATGCCGTGCTGTAGGTTGATTTGAAATGTGTGTACTTTTTCTTTCTATAATAAAATCGGGATATCTACTCGAAATCTCTCTTTAACTTAGAATAGAATGCCAGCATGCCAGTTGTATGTTTTGCCATTCTTTAATTTTGTTGGGTATAGATTTCATAAAATTACCCATGAGTTTTGAGATATTTGCATATAGTTCCTTTATTATTTAATAGTAATAATAACAACAATAATAACAATAAAAAAAATTAATAAATTATAATAATTATAATTATATTCTAATTACAATTATTATTATTATTATTATTATTAGTGCCCTTCATTTGTTGTTATTATTATCATTATTATAAACATTTATTTATTTTATGATTTTAATTATTATTGTCTTTATTTTTATTATTTTCAATTTTAGTATTATTTTTATTCTTATTATTGTTAATATTGTAATAGATATAAATAATTCTATGAACAGCAATTAACACAGGACATTTTAATAACCTATAACAATCTATTTAGCTTTCAATATAAAGTAAACACATCAATGAGAGCGGAGTTTATTTTGATTTTAATTGCTACATAAATAATTTATTCTGATTTTAATCTCTCATTTTAATTTCAGTTCATTATGATTTCAGTTCATTTCGATTTCAATCGATTCTATTCCTATTTTGGTTTTGTAAACCAACCATAAATTATCAGACAAAGTAACGTAATGGAGGCAATGACTTTTCGAAATCCTGAATCTAGAATGGAGTCAACGACGTCAATATGCAGTCAAATTTACCATTTGAGAGAGTAGTAAGGTTAAACGTTGTGAAGAGAGCGAATATTTGTGTGTGTGCGCGTGTGTGTGTGTTTTTTTTTAAAATTGAAGGGCGGCAAAGTCTAGCCAAATCAAGATGCAGAGAGCAACTCGACCATACCTCTATGTTTAAATAACCTATGAAATAGAAGATCTTGATCCTGTGCATAGCATTCGTCACATTAATAGAGACTGCATGAGTGAGTAAAATAGTGAATTCCAAAATCATCACACTGCACATTCCCTGGTTTTGTTGTCACATTGTGACACAACCAAGTACCAATAAATCTAGTTAAATTAATTAAATTCACACTATCATTTCTTCCATATGCCCTGTCAGCTAAAGAATATCCGCGTCGATCGACGGTGGCGTTGGAGGTGTCTTCAGCGGCGACGTCATTAATGGCGGCGTGGCTAATGTTGGCTTTGGCTACCATTTCTTTCATTGTGGCAGCACAATTTTCGGTCAAGGATACATCATTATTCTCTATACGTTCGGCTTCATCTTTGAACTTGTTATAAATATCATCTTGGTAAAAGTTTGTGGTCCTTAGCACCAAAATAATTGGAACAATACAAGCAAAAAATGCTGCTGCTGAGATCATAAGAACGGCCATTCTGTAACACAGCAGGCCAATGCAATTCAAGTTCCCTTTTCCTTGCTTGAATGCCTCTCTGTCATATAAATGACCAGCCACTCTCACATTGAAAATATATGACCCAATTGGACTCGAAACTGATCCCACATTGTAAAATGTTAAGTAATGCCTGAAGGCCAAATATCTTTGATATGATCGTGACCAATAATGACAATTCTGCTCCAAAGCAAAAGCCTATAATTATTGAAGCAAAGTAGAGAGAATTATGGACAGCAAAGGTAATCAAAAGATGGCCAACACAAGATAACAGAATAACAAGACTGAGTAATAGAGGACGAGGGACTTATGCTTGGCTAAGAAGATTTCGGAAGCAAAACCAGATACAAATCGTCCAGGAAATTCCATATGCTTATAGAAGCTAAAAGGAGTCAAGAAATTTGTTGTCACTTTCGATGCTGGAATCGCTTGATCATAGTGAGCATCCAAGGCTTGTTTGTTGCTCTCCCAGATATTTAATTCTTGTTTTATGATCCCAGCTATTGGGATGAAGAGTAGAAGAACAACTACAACTGACGCCGTGGTAATATATTCGCTTCTTGTAAACCTGAGCCTGTTCTGAACGACGATTGTCACCATTATAAATCCAGCAAATACCTGTAAAATATAGAGAAAATTGTAGAAAACTTTGAGCTCATCATTTTCTTGCCTAACGATCTTAATAATCGGGATTGTTAGAAGAAAAACAATGGGAACGACAGTAGGAAGACAAGCATGTAGTAAGATAAGGGAGCCTTTGTGATATCTCCATTTACAGCATATTAGATTTGTGTCATGATTGCACCACCAAGACCGATACGACACTTCAAAAGGCCTATAACAATGCCTCTGCTTTCTGGAAAATTTTTAACACATGTGACTAAAGCTCCAGTGTTTGGAAATGACCGTGAATTTGCACCAATCGACAAACACATTTGCCACACGTGGGGTTTGGCGCCTACGTGATCAGAATCCTCAACCAGATAATAAAAAAGCCGAAAAGGTTCATGATAGAACCGGATAATATAACAGTCCATAGCGGCGCATCCTCGTAGGTCGGCTCTATCAGGACTCCAAGATTGCCACCAAGTTCTTGAAGAAGCTTATCAAATAGAGTGCGGTTTGATCATAGCCTAGTGATGATTTTATGTCGTTAGAGTGTAGACCAAACATGCAAGATGCGCCACTTACGGACATGATTAATGATTAAAAGGGTAGCACTGGACATGAACCATCTGCTATCAAGCAAATGCAAGCCAAAGTTGTTGGAGTTTTATTAGTATTTCAAAATACTAATTTCTCACATTTAAGGGAAGTGAGAGCAATCACTTTTATATTTATTTGAAATTAGTCATGTGTTTGATTTAATTATAAATTCGGGTTGAATAAGTTACATTTAGATGTATTTAATAATGAATTAAATTATGAGACACATGGATGAATACTTCAAATTAAATAAAAAAAGTGGGTGAATTATAAAAGAATTATAAAGAGTTTCTCTCTATATAAAAAAGACATAAAAAGTCTTCGAGGCAAAAAAACCATCCCTTCTATCTCATATTTTCTTCATAAAATTTCCTTTACTATTTTAAATTATTGTGCTTAGAGTGCAACTTCACAATAATGGCATTATTGAATCTTGGAGATCAATTTGTCTTATTTTTATCCATTTTGCATCAGAAAATCTTCCTAGAAGGGTTAAAATTGGTCTTAAGGATGATGTTTCTCCCACTCCTTAATGAATTTTATAGTTGCCACTGAATGAACTGTGTTATGAATAGTAAAGATGAGTAGTACTAGATGAGCAGTGCTGTGAATAGTAATAGATGGACAGTATTATAAATAGTGATGTGAACAGTATCAACAACTACTATTCATGTTTTGGACTTTCAAGAAACAATATTGATTGACCAAATTTGTGAGTTTTGATTATTGCGTTAAATAAAGTACGCAAATTTATTACTTATGATTTTTTATTACTAAAGATCTTGCATAGATTTATACTGATAGAGTGTTATTATGAAATTCGTAATAATTGATATAAGTTACATTTGAATGTGAAATTTTTATATGTTATACTAGACATTTAAAGGACTCTTTTGAAACTTGTTTTAGAAAAATTGGATAAAATTCAATTTATAATGACTTTTTGATAGAGGGTTATTATAAAAATTTGTTATGCTAAAAATTTCTGATTTCAGCACAATGCAGGAGTTATGAAACTATTTTACCAAACCTAGACTTCTTCAAAAATTACGAAATTTGGCGAGTTGTTTCCGATATATGTCTAGTATACTTTTGGAAATTGTCATGATTTTACTATTAAAGGATAAATTGTTTTGAATTTTTGAATTCAGTGAGGTCATAGCAGAAAACATTTTGACAAATTTCTTGAGGTCTGAAATGAAAATTGTTTTCAATTGTTTTAGATGGAATCAAGCTATGAAACTTTATAACTAAGAACCCTAACATACTCTATATAAAATTGTAGATTATTCCAATTAAGGAAATAATAGTGATATTATTTGAGTCTTGAAGATATAATTTGATTGATAAAATTGAAGAGGAAAATATCAATATTGAGAATAGAAAAACCAAGGAATTAAAATGGTAAATTTTTTGAGAATTATACTTCTCATAACATGAAGCAAAACAAAAGTCCTAATAGTTATTTCAATTTCAATATTAAAGGAAAAGAAATTGCATTGTATTTGGCAAACTTGGGCACTATGTTAGCCAACATAGCAATTAAGCTCAAAGGAATGGAGACAACACACTCCTCCACGAGCCCATTTTGCTAAAGGAGATGACTTTAATATCATGGTTGTCTTCACGGTAAACATGGCTGACTATACTTTAGTGAGGGAAGGAGAAGAATTTGTTTCCTTGATGATTTTTGATCCACACCAGCCTTGAGTAAGGAAAATTTTTTCTTAAACTTACTTTTGAGAAAATTCTATCATTGAGTAATGTACGCCATGTTTATAGAATACAATACTATTTGAATTATGTCTTTGTATTAAGCAAGACATGTATAAAAATGTGTCCTTTCGACAGTGACAAAATAATATTGTCAAATTGTGTTATTAACTTTATAGCATAAGAGACATGGTTATGTGACATGTTTTTATATTAAGAAAATGTGAAAACTTGATATACTGTTTAGTCTGAGCTTGTCGAATGACAAATGTTATTTGTGTACGTGATCAAAATTCACAAAGGAGACATGTAAACTAGTTCTGAGTAAAGAAACTAAATTTTCTTAATTTAGTTTACAATGATATATTAAGAAATGAAGATGAGCTAGCTGAAAAGCTTTTAATGTATAGAGTGAAGTTGAAAATCAACTTAAATAAGCAAATGATAGAGAAAGTGAATGTGATTCAAGCTTGTTTAATGCTTATTGTGAAAATCATGGTATCATATCGATGAAGTGGCATCTCCCTATTCACCTAAATCAAGTGATGTGGCTAAAAGGAAAATAGAATATTGAGGAACATGGTAAATGCCATGGTAATCAATTCTAGAGCACTACTGAATTTGTAGGGGTAAAGCTACGTTGTTAGCTTGTCATATTCATAATAGAATATTCTATAAGAAAACTAAAAAGACACCTTATGAGTTATGAAGAGTCTGTAAGCTTTGCTTATCATACCTCAAAGTGTAAGTAAAGGTTCTTAAAACCTAATCCTAAAAGGTCTAGGTTGATACCTAAAACTATAAACTATTTATTTATAGAGTATACCCAGAACAATGCTACTTATATGTTCTCGGTACTTCAAAATGAAGGGTATTTGTTTAAGGCGGATGCTATCATAAGCCTAAGAATGTTGAATTCTTTGATTTTATTTCATTGAGAAAGCTAATATTAGTTACTTACCTCAAAAAGAGTCCTGGGAGTTCAAATGCTGAACATAGGTGAAGTAAAAGGATGAGAACATCCATTAGTATTGGCGGAGGCTTCTATTTTTTTTTTCCTTTCTTTCTTTCTTTCATTTTTGTTAATTGAGACTGATATTTAGAATTTTAAAAAAACTATAGCTTCTTAATATGCACCTCTGTAGAGAGAGGCAATCAATAGTGAGTTAGATTCTATCATAAGTAATTATGTATAAGAATTAGTTGATTTTCCTTTAGATATAAAACTTATTGGGTGAAAATGAATTTTCAAAGAAAATTGAAAGTTGATGGATCAATTGACAAATATAAGGCAAGATTAGTTGCCAAAGGTTCTCATAAAAGAAAGACATAGATTCTTTTAATAACTATGCTCCTGTGACGCAGATTATATTCATTAGAGTTTTGATTACATTAGTTGAAATTCATAACATACATGTTTGTTAGATGGATTTCAAAACTATGTCAAAACTACTTATCTAAAAATAGACCTGGATGAGGAAATCTATATAAGCCAAGTTGTGTAGTTCTAGCAAAAAGATATGTAAATTGGCTAAGTCATATGGCTTAACAGAAGCACCAAAATTGTTGCAAGAGAAGTTTGATAAAGTATTAGTATCAAATGGATATACAAACGAACTAAGAGAATGCTCAATTCTAACTTGAATATAAAAAACATAGGAGAAGTAGATATTATATTGGGCATCAAAATCACTAAGACTAGTGATGATCTTATGTTGTCACAAGAACACTATGTTGATAAGGTTTAGGTATTATCATAAGAAACCGGTCACTACAAATACCCACCTTAAGAAAATATAGAACATAGTTTTGATATATTAAGATATGTCCAAATCATTTGTAGCCTGATGTACGTAATGAATTGTATAAGCCTAATGTTGCATGTACTGTAGGCAAATTGAGTAATTATACTCAAAATTTTAATAAGGATCATTTGATTGTCATAGAAGACTTGCAAAATATTTAAAAGGCACTATTGATTCTGGACTTAACTATGGTAACCTGGTGATGCGAATTCGATTTCAAGATAAGATAAAATAAAATCTAGGGATGGAAATTAAGTCCGGATCCAAAAATTTTAGATCTGCATATTAAAAAATACAAATTTGAATACGGAAATTTGGGATTCCCACGGATTTGGATCCAAATGTAAGTGCATATAAAAAATCAGATATCCATACCAGGTAAATTTTATTTTAAATTAAAAATATATATTAAAAATTAAATGAAAAATTAAAAATAAATGTTATTTGTGGTTTATGATATTGTTGTATATTATTTATGTTGAATTATTAATTGTTGGATTATGATTGAATTTTATTTGTATTATTAGATAAATTATTGAATTTTATTTTAAATTAAAAAATTAAATTAGAAATATGTATTAAAAATTAAATAAAAAATTAAAAAATAAATTTTATTTGTGTATTTATGATATTGTTGTATATTATTCGTGTTGAATTATTAATTGTTGAATTATGATTGAATTTTATTTGATATTATTAGGTAAATTATTAAATTTTATTTAAAATTAAAAATATATATTAAAAATTAAAAGTAAAATTTTATTTGTGGATTTATGAGATTATTGTTTGTTATTCACATTGAATTATTAATTGTTGAATTAGGATTGGATTTTATTTGATATTATTAGGTAAATTAATTAATTTTTAAATTATATATTAAATTATTGAATTTTAATTTTTCCTGATCCGAATATTCGAAATATCCGTCCGCATCCGTTGTGGATATTACCCACATCCGAATCCACATCTTTTTTCATGGATCCGGATATAGAATTATGAATGGTGCATATGGATCAGGATTTGAATTTTACCACCCCTAATCAAACCCCGTTAGTGGTTATATATTTACCCTTTATAGAGGAGTTGTGCCTTGGAAATATTCCAATCAAACGTGTTTACCTCATTCTACCATGGAATTTGAGCTAATTGCTTTAGAGAAAGCATGTATTGAGGCTAAGCAGCTAAGAAACCTCTTAACATATATTTTATTGATGTTTATCCTTCTATTTTTGTGTGATTATATTGTGATTGCCACACTACTATTGCCATGAGCAAATAGTTAAGATATATAATGAGAAAAAGTAGATAAATTCATTTGAGATATAATATTTTTGTGTAGTTGCTAGAATCTAGGTTCGTGAGATTGGATTGTGACACTAGAGTTAAATATGGCCAATTCTCTTACCAAACTACTAAACATGAGGTTAGTGGTAATTACATCAAGGGGGATGAAACTTCTATCTATAACAAAAGACAAGAGTGATGATAACCTTACCTATCTGATTGGAGATCTATGAATTAGGTTCATAAGGGTAATAATAAGTCACTTTTTGTCTTGAGGCACTATCAATTTATTTATTTAAGTCCTCTTTACGACGAGATAGTTGCTTATTGCAGGGATTTACCTTGAGAAATTGAGCTTTTAATGAACTCCATAGCATGTATTTCATGTACGGTGGTGTGTCAAAACTATATGACACACTTGATAGAGGTTCACCTATGTGAGTTGAAATTGGGTCAGTTCCTATGAGAGCAAGACAGGTATCTCTAGAGCACTCATAAATTCTAAAGAGCACAGGGTCAATAAAATGCCAAACCACAGAATAATAAAACACTAAGAGAGTTTAATTTGAGGTTCTAGTCCTTTGCCTTACACAAAATAAATATTGGTTCATAAAAACTATAAATTTTACCTAGTTTCTTTGAGACAAAATTAGTTGTTCTATGACTGGTTCATAGCTGAAAAAGCAACAGTTCATACGCATTAAACCCTATGATGAAGCAAATTGAAGTATTTTGAAATATGTGGGAGATTATTGGAGTTTTATTAGTATTTCAAAATATGTACTAATTTCTCACGTTACAGGAAGTGAGAGGAATCACTTTTATATTTGATTTTAAAAGTTACGTATTTGATTTAATTACAAATTAGATTTAAATAAGATAAATCTATATGTGACTTAGATTATTCAAAATTGAATTAAATTATGAGACACATGGATGACTAATTCAAATTAAATAAAGAAAGTAGGTGATTAATTCAAATTGAATTAGGAAAAAGATTATAAAGGATTTTTCTATATAAATGAGACATAAAGAGTCTTCAAGGGGAAAAATCCCTACTACCACATCTATCTCATACAGCTACTATTCATGTCTTGAATTTTTAAAAAGTAATATTAGCTCATATTTCCAATAAAAGCACCTCGCAACAATTGGCGCCAATTCAGTTGAACTTGGACATAGCCATTTTTTTCTCAGGCTCTAATTCCCTCTAACAGATGTAACAGCTGCTTGAAGTTTGATTTTGATGAAATTTTCTAAGAGAAGCTGTATCAATTTAGTAGACTTTTTGAAATGAAAAAAATAAATTACTGCCTCGTGGCCAATAATACTACTACTTATTTATAATTTTTATGTGCAAGTATAAAATAAAAAATATTGATTCTAAATTATATGATTGTCTTGTGCTAATCGTCGGCTTTGCTTGTCTTTTAGTTGATAAAATTAAATGGAGTTTGTAATTGAGGTCAATGCCATTTGAAGCTTACTGCTTATTAAATAATTAAATGAACTTGATTAATTAATTCCGATTTCATCGTTTTGTTGCTTTTCATTCGTCTGCATTAAGGAAAAGCAATCAAACAATTCTATAAGTTTGTTAACAATATTGAAATCCTCATTATTCTTTAAAAATTTAAAAAAAAATTGAAAATACCGTTGAGGCCAATGGATTAATCATAAATTTCGACAAATGTTAATAGACGCCTTAAATCACACTCATACTTCAAATTTCATCATTTCCTATTCTAATTCTAACATGTCGAATTTTCCTTTAAAATAAGATGATTAATCTAGAAAAAATGGTGGGTTCTACTCTAAAAATAATTACATCACATAAAAAGCACATGTATAAAATAGGAGCCAAAATAACCTCTTTTGGATGACGCAAGACACCAAAATAACATCAATTTGAATTTTACCTACATTGAAATTTGAATAATAATATAAGTTTTTTAAACAAAATAAATGTTTAAAATAATAAAAAATAAATCTCGATTTAATTAATAAAAAAATATAAAAGCCAAAACTATTGTTTGAAACTTATCAAAACGTTGTCATAGCCAAAAATTAAAATCCCTATTTACCTAAGCGTAAAGCACAATTAATATATAAATACACCCACAGAGAGACGTGTGTATATATATATATATATATATATAGACACACGAACGTTGATGGTATGAAGAAAATTTATTAATTAAATTAAAAAATATAGGTCTAATTTTGTCTTAAGCGTAAAGCACAATAAATAAATAAATAAATATAGTATGTGTATTTTGTTACCACGCATATCCCCAATTATTTGCCCAATTTTAATTTTGTTTCTTCTCTCAGATGGTAATCCTAAGAAATAAATATAGTCTGTGTATTTTGTTCCTTCAATGCTCATGCGACAACACCTCCATCACATTTTCGTCAGCTTATCCTATACAGTAATAAGTTTTCTCCAAGCAAAGGCAAACAATCACCTACTGGTGAAAAGGACATGAAGTTGGCTAGTGGTCAAGAAACTATTGGACATAAATAGCCCAAACGGATCAGGAAGCAGCTGAGTTCTTTGAAGTTCTTAAGCACTTACTGAAGAGGCATCACCAGTGAAGTGATCCCAATGCCCGCCAAATCAAAGGAAGCCACCAACCAAGGATAGTACTGGCCAATCGTGGAAAACATCTCCATGGCTTCGATATTTGAATACAAGGCACATGAGAAGGGGCCAGGCCAGTAGCTCTCTTTCATGAGTCCTCACGAACCCTGTGATGCTCTCATTGCACTCTATTAGAAAGTCAAGGCGAAGGTCAAGGTCAAGATTAAAGGAGGTATATTTATCTTCTTAGATTTTGCTCTCTATCTTATTACTTTTGAGTATGGCTATATTAATTCTAAAAATTACTTTAAACACTCATATTTTTATAAATATTTTTTTATAAAAATATTCATAATATAAATTACTATTAAGAATACTTTATTATGAGTATATATAATATTATTATTACTTTAAGCACTCATTTAGAGCACCGCAATTCATGTTTAATTTTTTTACTGTTTTAAATCTTAAATTTTTTCTTCCAACTAACTTAAACAAATATTTACGAAGGCTACTCAGTATGTGAGGATTTTAACTTTAATAAGGTATGTGTGATCCTTTTAATTTTCTAGTTTGCAACACAAATAATCTTGCTTGTTCTTCCCCTTCCCGATGATTAGGTGTAAAAAAAAAAAAATAGAGACGAAAAAAAATAATAATCCAGAGATAAGTTACCAATGGCACGTCCCTTACGTCCAAATATACCGATCAACACCTCATCATTTTCTTTAATGTAGTTCAAGCAAACATCATTTTGAACAAAAGCGACAATCTTCTCAAGAACAATCTTCTCAAGAACTCTACTTACGGATAGTAGAGTTAGGCTGCTTAGCTTCAATACTTATCTTCTCAAGAACAATGCCTGTAGCATGGGAAGAACCAGCGAATGGCTTCTTCCACTCGTTGCCGAGGTAACACTATTTGTATGACTTATCAGCCCACATTTGAGTCCTATGAGAGTACAGCTCGCGACTGGCTCCCATCAACGTGTCTGCTCCATGATTGCTGAGTGTAGTTAATCAACTACTACGATTAAAAATTTTATCTTCGCTTAAACTCAGAACATGCGAAGCAAAGAAAGCAGCCTCTTTGATTTTGCCAAAGAATATAATGGTTAATTGGTTTATTTGTTTGAGTGTTTATAGCATTTCATGAGTGTGTAGACTAAATAAAAATAACTAATTTAAAAAGGATTAAGTGAGAACTCTTTTGTTATTTTAACCAGTGTACAAAATACAATTTATTTTTTAAAATTAATATATAAATACACATAGTAATAGAGTGCTCAAAGTAAATTTTAGAGTACATATAATCTAGCCATTACTTTCCCTTCCTTTTACTAGCCTGACTTGACTTTCTAAACGTCATCGCCGGCTGCTACCAACATTGCCTTTTAACGGTCTTTTTTCTTAAAAATCCCTAAATACCATCCGTTTAGAGCTCCCTATATGCATCCTTTACCTTCATGCTTTGAAGCTCAATATCATAGGCCTTTCCAATTGTTTTAAAGACAATTCTTTCTAATGTTTTAGCCTACCAAAAATTGGTTGAAACATTTGTCTTTAGTTTTGTAGCCACATTTTAACTTTTTTTTTTTCAACATTGCAATGCAAATGTATTGTCAATAAAATCAGTCCGAAGATATGATTTGCTCCCACGAAAGATGATCCTTGACTTTAAAGATGAGTAAACAAGTTGCAACCACAAGAAAAAAGTATGGTTGACAAAGGCATTTTACCTTTGTCTTTAATTTTGTGACAACATTTCATTAAACAGACAATCTTTTCAAAATTCTTGCGGACTTATTTTATTTTTGCCTTTTTTGAGGGCATTTCATAGAGCAGTTGCTCGATAATTATCAGCCTTGGGATTTCTGACCTCTTTAGTTATCATTAGGTTGTCTTTGTATATGTGGCCACATCTTGTTATTAGATTGTCTTTATTTACATGACCATATTACAAATTAAGGTCACTTAGCGATACCTGAAATTCAAAAATCTCGATTTAGAGAATCACTGAACATTTAACTCTTTAATGCTTGAACAAGAAATCAATTAACCCAAATGACCCAGCAATACTAGCCTAGTTTGGGAAGCTTAAATAAACTGGTAAACTTTTTGAAATTTTAGTGAAGTATATATATATATATATATATATATATATATATATATATATATATATTGTGCAATTTTGAGTATTAATTGAAAAATTAAAAAAAAATCGCGGTGGTGCACAATTTAAACTTATGTCTGCTACCGTATAAAACGTAATTAATGTTACAATATTTTAAAGATAAAAGCTACTAAATACATATACTTTTTTTGAAACTCACTTTATAACATAATTCCTCCTATGAAATGGTAATCTTTAAAATATCTTTAATTATTCTAAATATTAATTTACTCCCATTTTCTTAAGAAGATAAAAAAATTTTCATCAATGTGCCTAATTTTTCTTTATCTTTTTGTTTTTAATAAATTTTGGGTGTGTAAGTGGAAATTGAAAAACCTAACAAAGAGCAATGAATTTATTTTTGTTGGGACGTAGGGTGCCTCGTTTAATCAAGGTATGCGAGTTCTTTTGGTCTTTATGGAGATGAAGGAAGAATGGGCGGATGGTGGAAATGGTAAGAGGTTTTAATATGAACTCAGAGAGCTCAAAAAGAAACTTTACGGCTGCAAAACAACAAAAACGAGGTCAAAAGTGGAGCTGGGGCTGGCCGGCGACCACACACTGATACTCAAGTCATAGTTGAGTTATCTCAAATTCAAGAGCTTGTAAGCTCTCAGTAATGGTGGCTAGAGGTTAAAGAAAACCTCAGCCCTTGTGGTGCGTGTGTAGGTTGTAATTATAAAAATAAAACATGAGTATCTTTATAAGGGATACTGACACGACTTAAAAGTGATTTTCAACTCTCAAGTATAAGATTGTTTTGTTGTATTATAGCTCGGTGAATCCGAGGTCGATCCACAGAGAAAAGATTTAATTTGTTTAGTTTATTTTTTTCTAAAACTAAAAATAAAACTTGAATATATGAAACTTAATTTAAGTGAAACTATGAAATTGAATTAGTTAGCGTTATGGATTCACTCTTAATAATAAATAAAATTTAACAAATTCTTTTTGCCATTTTTATTTAGATTTATTGCCCAAAAGATTAATTATATAAATTATTATTATTTTCCCATTAATTTTATTATGGATTAAGTATTTATTGTGCTAAAATTTAATTTGTCTACAATAAATCAAAATACCAAGTTGCCATTTCTTATATTAAGATATTAAGAATTTATTGTGCCAAAATCTATTTTTTTTGTCTACAATAAATCAAAATTTCAAAATATAAAATATGTATAAAATTAATTAGAAAATAATTTAATTTATAAAATTAAAAATAGAATTTGATTAAATCATATTTATTTCTCAAGAGTTTCACTTTACCCTAACTATTATTATTTAACTAAGCATGATTGAAATAAAAATAATTCTTGAAATTAAATTACTTATAATTAAAAGGAAATAAAACAACTAAAATTGAAAATAAAACTAATATTATTTATGAAAATAATTACACAAAATATTAAGACACATCTGGCAAAGAGGATTACAAGGGGATTAAGAGAATTTGAGAAGAAGAGGGATGATTAAAAACACAAAAATGAGGCTCTATTTATAGAGAAATAAATTCATAATCTAGTGCTTTGCGTTCTATGATAAGATTGATGCATGCGCTCCACACAACCATTAGATCAAGATCCAACGGCTGGTCAAACTTCAAAAGTCAACTTTACATGTGGCATCATATTGAACGTCTGATTTGATCAAAGAACAGTTGAGATTTGGCGGGTTAATGGGTGGATTTGGTCAACTCAAATACAAATATTCGGATCCTTCAACTTGCTTCACCAACCACTGCCACGTGGCACAATCTAGGCCATTGAATAATGAACGGTTGAGATTTAGTCAAAATTGACAGCTATCAAGTGCATCCATATCTATTGTAAGCTCATTTTATCATTCAATCAATGCTTGGTCAACTGAAAAAGTCAATTTTTTTTCTAAAAGCTGGATTTTAAGCCGGTCTTGACCCATCCTAAGATTTTCAGACTTCTGGAATCCAAATTTGACCTTAATTTTCCCATTTGGAGCCTCGAATTACGTGAAAGCAATATTTGACCTAATAAATACATAAAAATACTCAAAATTAAATATAATTAAAACATAATTAATAATTCTTAATATATTACATGAATACAAATATAAATTATAATATATGCACAAAATAACATTTTTATCCTTTAATCAATATACAATTTTTAACACTAATCACACTCCCTAACCAGCTTATTGCTAGTCTTTAGCAATTAAAGCGTTATATTAAATTAAGATTTATAAAATTCACATGCAAGTTAATAATTATTCATCTAACCTCTAAATTACCAAATAAATAAACTCTCCTAAATTTCTTTAACTTTTTTTCGTTCACTCATTATCCAGGACATCACCAAATATTCTTTTGTGCTCAAGTCATTAACACAATACTTATAGGGTTTCATTAAAAGAAAACAACATTTTCGTTCCAAAATTCATTAGAAACTCCATCATTAGGCAGCAGATTATTCATATATATTTTAAAATATTACATTTTTAACCTATGTAGCGAGCTTTAGGCCAGTGACTCCCAGACCAGTTAGCTTTAGGGCACTAGATGTTGAAACACCCCGACAGACTTAATTACTCGGGTTTTTATAAATAAGTAAACAATATATCTATAACTCAGGTAGCGAGCTTTAGGCTAGTGACTCCCAGACTAGTTGGCCCTAGGTGTTGAAATACCCATACAGACTTAATTACTCAGGTTTTAGATATAGCAAAAGTAGACATTCAATTTTTTTCCTTTTTTTTCTTTTTTTTTTGCAATATACATTTTTTACTACCTTAGATATCATCTCTAATAAATTAGAACTAAACGCTACAAAAACTTTAACTTACAACACACTAGAATGTGTCGCAGTGTATGTGTGTAGAATGATTTAATAATACCTGTTAAATGAGTAAACAAAATGACTTAATAACCAATTGTAGAGTTAAAAAATTTGAGTAATTCAAAGAAAAAGGGAATAAAAACAACTTACTATGAATTTAAAAATCAAAATATAATACAAAAGAACTATTATGATGTGTATCAAAAGTCTTGACTCTTTACATAGCCATCCTAGACACAAAAAAAAATTTTATTGTTTTTTTTTTAGAAAAATAGATAAACACATCTATTTATAATGTACATTACTATCCTTCCCCCCCAACCAAATTCAAACATTATTCATAATTTAAAAGTATACACGCAAAAAGGTGAAAAAGATAAAGAAAAAAAATTTCATATATGAATCGACTGCAGAAGCTTGAAGAAGATGACAAAAAACAAAAAAAAAAAAATAACAACAACTCTAGGAATAAAAAGATGCATTTCTAGAAGTATTACACTCCATATTCTGCCATCTTCGACTCAAATTTATTTAAAGTTAGTTTTTACAATATCACCAGGACAAAACATTCCACAATTATCAACTATTCCCTCCCTCCAACTAGAATGAGACATTGTCCCCAATATCTTAAAGGGAAGACGTAGAGTTTAGAAGACATTATTTGATTGCTTCAAGAAAATAATCACAAACGAAGAGTTAAATCTAATTTGCACTTCTTATGAGGGTTATGATCACCATCAGTAGTAAACAATTTCAATGTCAAAGTCTTGGGATCTGGTTCTAGTTTATAAGCTTGTAAAAGATCAAGTAACTCATTAGCAGTAGAAGCACAAATAAAAAGTTTTTTTGCGGAGATTGGAATAAAATGATTCTTAATTGCATGGTTAACGAATGTTAGCAAGCCATCATAAAAATTATTAACATTTAACAAATCGATGGATTTTTTATGGATGTTCAAACTGGCCCAAAATGCAAATGTAATCAATGCTTCTAAAGTTGCAAGATCTCCTGGCAAGAAAATAAAAGCGCCAGTATGATTTAACATTTTAGTTATTCTCTTTTGCATACTTGAGACAACTATTTCTTCTCCAATTGGTGGGCAAGGTATGCATACTAGAGGTTTTAAACCTTGTGGAATAATGCCTAGCACTTGGTTTCCTCTAGTAAAAACAGCTTCTGAGACAAGCTTTGATAGCTCTCGTCACCTCCTCCATATACAAGGTGTAATTTTCTTTCAGCTATGACATGACCAAGATCTACAGTTGCCTTAACAAACTCCTTGTATTTTCCATAATGAAATCCAGAAAGCACACAAATGTTTTTGAATTGTTTACTTGAAGATGATGCCATTGGAAAAATTTTCAAAAACAAGTTGTAAATATTTGAAAAAGGAGCTCATATTTAAAGATCTTGGTGACAGACATAATGATATACAGCTGTAAATGGGTTTGTATATTTGTCAAATAACGCGTAAAGCTCGTGGCTCAATAATTCAAAAGCAAACAGCAAAAAGAAAAAGCAAACAGTGACTAAAAACAAAGAGTAAGAAGAAAACATACAATAATTAGATACAAAAATCACACCATTAATAATGAAAACGATAAAAGAACAAAATAAAAGGATATGTACTGGTAGTCGTGATTGTGGCTCACATCTTCCTATGGTTTTACATCCAGTAACGGCTTGAACGCCCTCTATGGGTCGATGATAGACTTCCCATCCAATTTTCTTATAAACTGGCAAACAAGTTTTTTTTGAGTCAGATTCCTAACACTAAACTGTGCACTTTCTTTTTGAAATAGTCCCCATAAGTTATGAATCTCACGTTGCACATATCCGCTTCGATGCGTCTCAAGAGATCGTAAGATATCATCCAACGATTCTTTACTCAGGCCATCTTTAATGAATTTAATTTTATCTTCTCAAGTATCAGAAACTATTCCTAAAGATTTATAAATTTCTCGCTTGCAACTAAGTCTTACACAGTTATGACAGTCAGAGCCAAGTCTTTTAGCTCTTCTTTTTTTAGCATATGTGCTTTTACCAAAACTAGGCATGTAAGAAATAAATGAATCAGAAAATTCACCTGCTAATCGGACCTTTACTTCAATTAACCAACGGATATCAGGAGTAATTCCTTTGATCATTAGCAAACGTAATCGTTCACAACGAGCTTTATAAATTTTTTTTAGAACATTTTGAAGGAGAGAAGGAAAACATTTATGTAATTTATATTGTATTTCTTCCATGTCTGATTTTGAGGTTTCAGTTATTGTGGGAAACTGAAAATACCGACTTAAAAAGCCACGGAGTACCGTTATCCGCCACTTATATGGGAAAATAAATCAAAACCCACTAAAATAAAGAAAATCAAATCTGTAAAATCGAATCAAACGTGAAAGCGAGCAAAATAAGAAAATACATAATAAAAAGAAAAAGGAACTTACATTTGCCATCCTATTGAGTTAACTTCAAGCTCTAATTAAAAGTCATATATCCCATCTTCTATTCCTCTGAGTTGATTTTCCAAATCCTCAACATAAGATACAAATGTTGGTGGTCGTTGATCTCAAATCGGATGTGATTTACAACTTTGTATCATGCGTCTCAATTGAAATTTCACTCGTAAAAGTTCTCCGAGACGTTTTAAAAGAAATTTTCTCATCGAGGTTGTCATGATGTACAATGACAAAAAAAAAATACAATAATTAAAGACATTAAGTATAATAACGCGTAAATAAAAGTCAAACAATTCAATCGATAAAGTGAAAGTAAAAAGTTAAATTATTTACAAAAAACAAAAAAAAACTTAATCAAAATTTGGTGGGTCACTCAAATTTATTTCGGTGCTGTCTTCACATGGTTGGTATTCCAGATAAGGTTTTAATCTTTGTCCATTAACTTTAAATGTGACACTATTATTTGGATTCTCAATTTCAACTATCCCATATGGATATACATTTTTTACAACAAATGGGCTATTCCACTTTGACTTTAACTTTCTTGGAAATAAATGAAGACGAGAATTATAAAACAATACTTTTTGACCAATTTCAAATGTTTTCCGAAAAATTCTTTTATCATGAAAAACTTTTGTTCTTGCCTTAATAATTCTTGAATTTTCATATGCATCGTTCCTCAATTCCTCAAGTTCATTCAATTGCAATTTCCTCACATTACCAGCATCATCCAAATTTGAATTAAAAGCTTTAGACCAAAATGATTTATGCTCAAGTTTAACAGGTAAATGACAAAGTTTACCATAAACTAACCTATAGGGTGACATTTCTAAAGATGTCTTAAATGCAGTACGATAGGCCCAAAGTGCATCAGTCAATTGAAGAGACCAATCTTTATGTGTTGGGTTAATCATTTTTTCTAAAATTTGTTTTATGTCCCTATTTGCTAATTCAACCTGACCATTTGTTTAAGGATGATAAGGGGTAGCAATTTTATGTGTAATTCCATATTTCTTCATTAAAGACTCAAATGACTTATTACAAAAATGCTTACCTCCATCACTGATAATGGCTCGAGGAACTCCAAATCAACTTAAAAGATTTTCTCTTCAAAATTTAACCACAGTTTTGCTATCATTATTTCGACAAGAAGTTGCTTCAATCCATTTTGAGACATAATTAACTGTAACTAATATGTACACAAATCCAAAAGATGGTGGAAATAGGCCCATGAAATCAATTCCCTAACAGTCATATATTTCAATCTCAAGTATAGGATTTAAAGGCATCATGTTTCTTTTAGTAACTGATCCCAATTTTTGACAATTTTCACAAGTTTCACAAAATTCATATGTGTCTTTGAATATGGTAGGCCAATAAAATCTATATTGTAAAATTTTAGCTGTAGTTTTTCTTGAAGAAAAGTGTCCACCACATGCTTTAGAATGACACTACTTACCTCATCGTTTGGAATACAACGCCGAAAAATTTGATCATGGCAATATTTGAATAAGTAAGGATCATCCCAATAAAATTTTTTTACCTCAACTAAAAATTTCTTCTTCTCTTGACTATTCCATTGCAAAGGCATTTTACCTGTAACAAAGAAATTAACAATGTTAGCATACCATGGCATTGAAGTCACAGAAAATAGAAATTCATCAGGGAAAGAATCATTGATGGGTGTTATGTCTGTGCAAATTTCATATGTGAGTCTTAATAAATGATCAGTAACGACATTTTCAGCATCCTTTTTATCTTTGATGGTAAGATCAAATTCTTGAAGTAACAAAATCCAACGAATTAGTCTTTGTTTGGTATCCTGTTTAGTCATTAAATATCTCACAACAGCATGGTCAGTAAAAACAATGGATTTAGAACCAAGCAAATACAAACGAAATTTATTTAATGCAAATACCACAGCAAGTAATTTTTTTTCAGTTGTTGAATAATTCATTTGAGTACTATCCAAAGGCTTACTCGCATAGTAAGTCACCAACGGCTTACTATCCATTATTTGTCCTAAAACAGCACCAACGGCAAAGTCACTTGCATCACACATTAATTCAAAAGGCAAAGACCAATTAAGGGATTGCATAATGGGTGTAGATGTTAAAAGATAAATTATTTTCTTAAAAGATTTTTTACAATCATCAGTCCATTCAAATGGTGCATCTTTTAATAAGAGGTTACAAAGTGGTTTAGATATGGCACTAAAGATTTTTATAAACTTCCTATAAAATCCTGCATGTCCTAGAAAGGATCTTACATCTATAACTGTTTTTGGTGGTGGTAATTTAGATATGACTTCAATTTTTGCTTTGTCAACTTCAATTCCTTTAATAGATACAACATGACCTAAAACAATTTCAGAAGTAACCATGTAATGACATTTTTCCTAAATCAACACAAGTTCTTTTTCAACACACCTTTTTTAAATTTTTTTCAAATTATCAAGGCAATCATCAAATGAATTCCCAAACACAGTCAAATCATCCATAAAGACCTCTAAACAATGTTCAACCATATCACTGAAAATACTTAGCATGCATCTTTAAAATGTTGCAGGAGCATTACAAAGTCCAAATGGCATTTTTTTAAATGTAAATGTTCCAAAGGGACAAGTAAATGTAGTCTTTTTCTTAATCTTCAAGTGCTATAGGAATTTGATAATAACCTGAATATCCATCTAAAACACAATAGTAAGGATGTCCAACTACTCTTTCTAAGATTTGGTCAAGAAATGGCAAGGGAAAATGATCTTTTCTAGCGGTTTCATTTAAATTTTTATAATCAATGCACATGCGCCAACTAGATGTAATTCGTGTTGGGATTAATTCACCTTTATCATTCTTGACAACAGTGATTCCAAATTTTTTAAGCACTACTTGTGTAGGGCTTACCCACTTACTATCAGAGATAGGGTAGATAATTTTTGCATCAAGTAATTTAAGAACTTCTGTTTTTACTACTTCTTTCATGTGTGGGTTTAATCTTCTTTGAGGTTGTTGACATGTTTTAGCATTTTCTTCCAAATTGATTCTACGTGTGCAAATTAAAGGATTAATACCTTTAATATCATTTAAAGTCCATCCAATTGCGTTTTTATGTTTTTTAAGAATAGATAACAACTTACCTTCTTGGTCGCTTGATAGAGTAGAAGAAATTACAACAGGATAAGTTTTTTATTCCCCAAGATAGGCATACTTCAATCCCTCCAGCAAAGGTTTCAATTCCAATTTAGGTGCTTCTTGTTGTTCAGTCTTTTCAATGATTCCAAGCTCGTCAAATTCTAGTTTCTCATCATCATTTTGTAAAGTCTGAGCAGAGTCAAGCAACAAATTTATGTTAGAAGTATCATGTTCAAGTTGCTTATTTAATTCAATTAAATTAACCAAACAAACATCACTAAGTTCAGAAAAATTTCCTTTTTGAATATCTTCCTCTATACAAGATTCAAGCAATTCCTTTTGTTCATCAGTATCATCTTCATTCTCATTTTCTTCATTAGGTTGCCTACACATGTTAGAAATATTCAATTCTAAAGTTATATTTCCAAATGACAAATTCATTAAACCATTCATATAATTAATCAAAGCATTAGGAGTTACTAAAAATGGTCAACCCAAAATTACAGAAATTGGTTTATAATTATTCACAACAGGTTCAATTTTTATGACAATAAAATCCACAAGGTATATAAATCTATCAACTTGCACTAAAACATCTTCCACTATTCCTTTTGGTACTTTAACTGATCTGTCGGCAAGCAAAAGTGTAGTTGAAGTTGATTTTAGCTCACCAATATTAAGTTAAAGATAAATTAAATATGGAAGCAAATTAACACTAGCACCAAGGTCTAGTAAAGCATGCTCAGTTATGTGATCACCAATAATACAAGAAACTGTAGAACTACCAAGATCTTTGTATTTAACCTTATTATTAGTAGATAAAATTGTACTTACCTGTTCGGCCATGAAAGCACTTTTTTTTACCTTCAATTTCTCTTGACAGTGCATAAAGCTTTTAAAAAGTTGGCATATGAAGGTACTTGATTGATTGCATCTAATAAAGGAATGTTAACTTTCACTTGCTTGAAAATTTCATAAATTTCAGAAGAGTGGTTTGATTTTCTTGGTTTATTCAATGCTTGAGGAAATGGTGGTTCAGATGGAGCAATAGTTATTTCTTCACTAGGTGTAAGTTTATTTAGCCCCTCCTTAACCTTTGAATTTTCATCTTCACAAGGTTTAGGAATAGGTTTATCAACAACCTTACCGCTACAAAGAGTTATAACTGACTTGACTTGATCCATGGGTGGATTTTGTTGAATCTTAGGATTTGGTTGTGGTTAGGCAGGAAATTTACCTTTTTCTTGAATTGTGAGTGCAGAAGCAATTTTAGCAAGAGTATCTTTCAAATTAGAAAAGATTTTTGCATTTTGATTGTTAATAGCATCTTACTTCCTAATGAATGAATGCATTGTATCTTCCAAAATTTTCCATGGTGGTGGAATATATGGTGCATAAGGCTGAGTATTTTGAAAATTTTGTGGAGGTGGTACTTGTGAAGATTGTGCATTATTATTAATCCTTCAACTAAAATTTGGATGATTTCTCCAACCAGGATTATAAGTCTGTGAATATGGATTTGGCTTATGAAAAGTATTAATGGCATTTGCTTGATCATACAAACATTCTTTAAGTGCAGGCAGAGTGGGACAATCTTGAGTGAAATGATCATTAGAACTATAAACATTACATGCAATTTCTTCAACAGATTTCACTTGATCATTTTTTTTATTTTCTAAAGCTTCAACCTTCCTAACTAGGGATGCAAATTTTACTTGTAAATCATGATCTTCCCTAAGGTTATGAATTCCTCCACTGGATGGAGATGGTTGAGGTTTATTTGTCAATTCAAAAGTTCCAACAATATCCCAATGTTGTGTATTTTCAGCTAATTGGTCAAGATAATGTAATGCATCTTTAGGATTTTTATCTCATCATTTCTACAACTTGTCTACTTTGGGGTGTCAAACTCTCGTAGAAATAAATGACCAATCGGCAAGTTTCAAAATCATGGTGTGGACATATGTTAAGCAATTCTTTAAATCTATCCCTTTAAGCAATTCTTTAAATCTATCCCAACATTGGTATAATGTTTCTCTATTTTTTTGAGTAAACGAAGTGATTTGCCTTTTAAAAGAATTGGTTCTATAAGGTAGAAATTTTTTTTTCAAAAACTATTCTTGCATGTTATTCCAAGTTCTTATTGATTCAGATCTAAGGTTTTGTAGCAAGGTTTTAGCTTTATCTTTTAATGAAAAAGGAAAAAGCTTTCATCTAATTATGTTAATGTTACAATTTTGGTATGTGTACGTATTACAAACTTCCTCAAAATCTTTTAGATGCAAATATGAATTCTCAGATTCTAAACCATGAAATGTTGGTAAAAGTTGGATAATACCTGGTTTGAAATTGAATCGTATTGCTTCTGGAGGAAATACTATACACGAGGGGGCTTCGATTCTAGTCGGATTCATGTAGTCTCTCAAGGTTCTTGGTTGATTTTGATCATGTGCATTATGTTGAGAATGATTGTCTCCCTGATCAATTTGAGGATTAAGTTGGTCTAAAAGGTTTTCGTCTTGAATCTCAGCCATGATTGGTAGTGGTGATTGAAATCTACAAATTAATCTACCACTCGAAGTTCGAGACCAACGTCTCATGCAATGATGATGATGATGTGTGTGAAAAATTATATTGTAAAGATGATAAAAAAAAAACTAAATGAAAATTACACAAACTAAAAATAAAAATAAACTAAAAATTAAATAAACAGGATAAATATACAAAAAAATATGAAATAAAAGTAAATAAAATAAAAATTAATTAACTGAAATTAAATAGGCGGTTGAACCTGCCATATAAATAAAAAAATAAATGCGAAAAATAAATTGAAAAAATTAAAAGAAGAAAGACTGAATGCTTACTTTAAGATGTAGACTCTTTTTCTTTTATTTTTTTTTTAAGAAATTGCCAACCAATTAAATGATTAATTCAAATTGTTAGGCATTTTTTGTAATTTTTAAAGTCGATATTCAGTTTATTGAGTCCAAATAAAATTCAAATAAAGTCCAAATAAGTCTAAGGATAGTCCAAAGAAGTTCAAGTTATAAGTCCAAATTTGATTATTATGGGAAATTTTGGTAAGGCACTTAATCGTAAATTTTTTTGAATTTTGTGGTCAAACTGCAATTATGAGAAGGAGCTGGAAACAAAACGTTTTGGGGGTGAAAGTGAAATTTTGAAGAATTTTAAGGACATAATAAAATTTAAAAAAAGAAAAAGGAGGTAAACGAAAATTTACAAAAAAAAAGAATAAAAACAAAATAAAATAAAACAAAATAAATATCTTTCTCCAACAACGGCGCAAAAAACTTAACACGACTTAAAAGTGATTTTCAACTCCCAAGTATAAGAGTGTTTTGTTGTATTATAGCTCGGTGAGTCCGAGATCAATCCACAGATAAAAGATTTAATTTGTATATTTTATTTTTTTCTAAAAATAAAAATAAAACTTGAATATATGAGACTAAATTTATGTGAAACTATGAAACTGAATTTGTTAGGGTTATAGATCCACTCTTAGTAGTAAATAAAATTTAACAAATTCTTTTTGTCATTTTTATTTAAATTTATTGCCCAAAAGATTAATTATATAAATTATTATTATTTTCTCATTAAGTTTATTATGGATTAAGTATTTATTGTGCCAAAATTTCATTTGTCTACAATAAATCAAAATTTCAAAATATAAAATACGTATAATATTAATTAAAAAATTATTTAATTTATATAATTAAAAATAAAATTTGATTAAATAATATTTATTTCTCAAGAGTTTCACCTTACCCTAACTATTATTATTTAACTAAGAATGATTGAAATAAAAGTAATTCTTGAAATTAAATTACTAATAATTAAAAGGAAATAAAACAACTAAAATTAAAAATAAAACTAATATTTATTTGTAAAAATAATTATACAAAATATTAAAACACACCTAGCAAAGAGGATTATAAGGGGATTGAGAGAATTTGAGAAGAAGAGGATGATTAAAAACACAAAAATGAGGCTCTATTTATAGATAAATAAATTCATAATCCAGTGCTTTGCAGTCCATGATAAGCTGATACATGCGCTCCACACAACCATTAGATCAAGATTCAACGGCTGATCAAACTTAAAAAATCAACCTTACACGTGGCATCATATGAAACGTCCGATTTGATCAAAGAACGGTTGAGATTTGGCGAGTTAATGAGTGGATCGGGTCAACCCAAATATGAAGATTCGGATCCTTCAACTTACTTCACGAACCACTGCCACGTGGTATGATCTTGGCCATTGAATTATGAACGACTGAGATTTAGTCAAAATTGACAGCTATCTAGTGAATTCATGTCTATTATAAGCTCATTTTATCATCCAATCAATGCTTGGTCAACTTAAAAAAGTTAACTTTCCTTCTAAAAGCTGAATTTTAAACCAGTCTTGACCCATCCTAAAGTTTTCAGGCCTCCGGAATTCAAATTTGACCTTTAATTTCCCATTTGGAGCCTCGAATTACGTGAAATTAATATTTTTCCTAATAAATACTTAAAAATTCTCAAAATTAAATATAATTAAAACATAATTAATAATTCTTAACATATTACATAAATACAAATGTAAATCGTAATATATGCACAAAATAATATTTTTATCCCTTAATAAACATATAATTTTTAACACTAATCACTTGGCATGCTTTATAGGATCCTAGGTACCCAAATATTGGGGTATTTGGGGCATAGTGAATATTTTTGAGAGAGCTGTTGTTTGAATCTCTAAGGTAAATAACAAGTTATATGCTACAGGCATCGGAGTATTGATGCCATTTTTCTTTTTAGAAATGAGCTTCACTTGAGCTTCAATATACTCTATTTTTGTAAAGAACTCCCAAGATACCTTAGATGGACCTGAGGATACGACTGTCATTTGGAAAGCTCTTTCGATGTTCAACTTATGGTGAAGATCTTCCTAAGCTCTTTGTTTGGGTTTGATATGGCTATTGTGGCAGTAATAAGAGGTGGTTGAGCATTCTTCTCGAGGGCCCTAAGTTTGGAACTTTGAACTATTACCCGATGGCCCATGCTTCAATTTACTACCTTTACTATTACCTAGTGGTGGTGGAGTATCTTAAATCATAGGGGAGGTTACTAGTTCAAGTAACGAAGATCCTACTATGCTAAGGATCGCATAGGTTAAATCCTCAAAGGGTTTATGAGAAACAAGTTCTTCATCTAAGTGAGTACTAATTGGCTGCTTGATAGATTTGCCTTTGTCAAGGTAGGTACTCTCCTTACTGAGTTGCTCTCTCATCAACACTGTGGTCTTCTAGTCTATCCTGATATAGCATCATGTTGTCTGTGGGCACGTTAGGTGGCATGGTTGTGTGAGCACATATATTGACAAGTTTAACACCATTTGGAGGCTTTTTGTATGCTCCCCACCTAGACGACGCAAATAGTTTTTAGTAAATTTTGGGTGTGTGAGTGGAAAGTGCAAAATCTAACTAAGAACAATGAATTTATTTTTGTTGGAACATAGGCTACCTTGATTAGTTGAGGTGTACAGGTTGTTTTGGTCATTATAAAGATGAAGGAAGAGTAGAAGGATGGTGGAAATGGTGAGAGGTTCTAATTTGGACTCAAAGATCTCGAAAGACATCTTAAACCTACAAAACAACGAAAAGAAGATAAGAGATAGAGCTTGAGGTAGTTAGCGACTACACTCCGATGCTCAAGTCAAAATTGAGTTATCTCAAGCTCAAGATCTTGCAAGCTCTTAATAATGCTGATTGAAAGCTAAAGAAAACCTCAGCCCTTATGGTGCGTGAGTAGGTTGTAATCATAAAAATAAAACATGAGTATCTTTATAAAGAGTATCCTGGCTGCCCTACCACCTGGCATTATTTTATTAGCATTATTTGTTGTCCTTCATTTATACAACCATTTTGGTATTTTAAAATATGCTTGGAGAACAAGTTTAGGGCCCATACACATTTTGGGCGTAGAAGGATGGTCTCGCGTATCTCTAATGATGTTGTTAGGAATTTATAGGCATGGCAAGTAAGGACAAGTGGTCCCAATTATCCTAATAACTACCTTTTTTTGGCTTGTTTACAGGTATGATAGGCCATTATCCCTTCTTTTTCAGCACAATATTCCTTCATTAATTCCTTCTTTTTTATTAGAGAATCAGCCAAGTTTTTGGAACAATGCCTCATTTGTCACCAAATACCCTTTAAATATTTCCTGGTCTTTCTACCTTTGTACAACGTACCCCATATACCATTCAAAGCACCTAAGGTACTCAATATGAGTCAGTATCCTTTTGATAACTTTTCTTCCGTTATCAAAATTTGTATTGACACGTGGCACTTTATTACTTTGTTTTCACTTCTTCCCCAAATGCTTTTAAATATAAATAGGGGTAAGTTGAGGTTTGCAATAATTTTAAAGGTATTTTGTAGATTGTTATTTCAAGAAATGAGTAATATGAGATTACCCAAAAGCACTTGTATATATGATTTTGAATAATGCTAATTTGACACAAAAAAAAAAGGGTTATAAAATTTTGACAAAAAACATAAAAAGACTATAATATCTTGATAAATAGTAGTTTGTTACATACTACCTTGATATTTTAGATTTATGGCTTTTGTCAAAATTTTGTAATTATTTTTCTAAAATAATACATAAGATTTATAAATAGAAAATAAAATAAGTAAATTAATATAAAATTGATAAATTTATGTATTATTAGATAACAAAATAAAAACTTACAAATATTAAATACAACAAGGAAATCAACATTAACTATAAAATAAAACCAAAATTATGGAAATGGAACAAATGGTTTATAAATGGAGGTAAAACAAAATCAATATGAAACTGGTAAATAGAGGTATTATTGGCAAACAAAATGAAAACTTGAAGATATAACATAAAATTAGTAAATTAACAATAACTGTAAAATAAAATATAAATTTTAGAAATGGAACATAAGATTTGTAAATGGAATATATAACAAGTAAATTAATATAAACTGGTAAATTTATGTATTATTAGTAAACAAAATAAAAATTTACAAATATAATATAAAACTAATAGATTGACATTAATTGTAAAAATAAAACATAAATTTTAGAAACGGAACAGAAAACTTATAAATAAAAGGTAACATAAGTAAACTGATATAAAATTAATAAATTAATATATAATTGGTAAACAGAACAAAAACTTACAAATATAACATAAAACTAATAAATTAACATTAAGTGTTAAACAAAATATAAACTTTAAAAATAAAACACAAGACTTGTAAATGTAAGGTATAACAAGTAAATTAACATAAGAGTGGTAAATTTGTGTGTTACAAGTGAACAAAATAAAAACTTACAAATGCCATATAAAACTTATAAATCAACATGAAATATAAAATAAAATATAAATTTCGTAGATTTTGCTTAAACAAATGAATAAAATGTAAAATTAATAAATCAACATAAAAGTTACTAAAAAAAACTTACAAATATAAAATAAAAACTCATTATAATGTTGATTTTGTATTTAAATTGAATAATGCTAATTTTGCATTTATGTAAAATATATCATGTTTTATTGAGGATGAAATTTATTTTCAAAATTACATTTTGAAAAACTATTATTTTAATGTTTTCCAAAGCTATGGTTAGATGATGTTCTTTTACATATTTCTATGTTTTCTTAATAATAATCCTAAATGGTCTTTAAGTACAAGTAAAGAGCAAGTTTAAAACTACAACAAGACTCAAAATTAAAAATATGTTTTTTAATATATCATATGTTTGTTTAGTAATATAAGAATATTTTTTTATTTTATTTTAGGAAAAGGATAGCTACACCTTCATAATTTATGAAAATGGTCATGGAGACCCCCAAGTTTTTTATAAGGGATGCCAAGACTCTATTTCATTAACTTTTTATTGTTAGTTGGATGGAAAATATTAAATTTACTATTATACCCTTATGATGTACTTACTTTTTTCAACTATTATACCCTTATGATGCACTTACTTTTTTCCACAAGGAATTTTAAATTGATATAAATAAATATTTGAAAAATGTGGCTCAACATAATAACATTGATTAATAATTTTGTCCCTGTATAAATTACGAAACAAAAAAAAAAAAATCTTATAGAATCATTGTCGATGAGATGTCAGTAGCATTTATACCCTTGCAATTCGTTTTAATCACACAAATATCCTTAAATTATAATCAATTTTTTCAATTTTCATGTCAACTGCAATATTTTAAAATATAGTCCATTTATACTAGCTAGATGATTTCCATTGTTCATTAATCCATCAAGTTTATTTCGTGGAAATAAAATTCTTCAAGTTCAAAATCCATGGCAAATACTCATGAAAAAGTGAATGGAGGCATGATCTGCAAGAACAAGTCATGTTCTAATAGTTGAGCTGTGACAAGCGAAATGACCTTGATATATATATATATATATGTGTGTGTGTGTGTGTGTGTGTGTGTGTGTGTGTGTGTGTGTGTGTATGCTATCAGCTCAATTCAAATGCACCACAAAGTCTGATTAAAAACTATGTCTACGATCCAAATGCATCATATCCAAATCCATTATCAAATTAATATGATTTCCTACTCTTTGCGGCTCTGGCTGTGATTGTCTTTCAAATTGAGTTGCATTTAGTTACTTTGCTACCTCCACATTACCATACGATAGGAAGACAATAAAGTAACTTATTGCAACTATTACAATAAATAATTTGAAATTTCAAGTTAACACAATGCAAAGTAAAGAATGTACCTGAGATGAACTTTTTGCAGGGTTTTTACAAGACCTTTTGTTGTACCCTATACTACTGCAGTTAGTGCACTTTATAGTTTGGTTATTCTTTCTTTTCGCAAGCAGTTCATTCGGTTCCTTCTTCGTTGCATGTTTTTTAGGCCTGCCAACTGGCACTAGCATTTCAGGTGGCTCAATCTTAGGTCCTTGAACACTAAGCCATATTGCTTGATCTGGCAAAGACTTTATAGACGCTGAGTAAGTAACAATATAAGCTTGAACCGTTAGACGTGGATCTACACAGCTGGCGACTTGTTCACGCTTCGTTCCAATACATGGCATCGCAGGCCTCACAACCACATGTTCTTTTATCTAGATCAACTATAAAAGATTCATGCATGACGTCGTCAATGATTTCAAAATCATAATCATCAGCCTTTAAGACCTTGCATGGCCTTCTTCTTCTCTATTCACATCCAGTTTCTTTCTACCCTTCCATGTTATAGCCCTTTCATTCTCTTGCACAATCTTTTCATTACTTTCCTTTTAATGTAATCCATGAGAGTAAGCACTGGACTACCCTTATGCTCCTTTAACCAACCATTCTGCTAATCTGTCATATTGTTGCTCACGCGATCAGACTTTGCAAGATGACTAAAAGCATGTTTGGCCTACTGAATTTTTTCAATCTTGGTCAAATCTGTGTATGCTTCCACTTTTTCTTTCTCAATCTTTTCCATGTAATTATTAAAATCATTTTCATATGTTGTTCTTGTTGCTGACCAAAACAGAGCTCTAAACACTTGTTCAGGCCATTTACTCCTCACATTTGCAAATAAATGCCTAGAACAATAGTTAACAGTAAATCTAGGCCAGAACTCTGCTAAACCAATTAATAAGCCCTTCTCCCTATCAGTCATAAAGGTAACATGATTTCCATCTTCAATTTCAAGCCATTCCCTCAAAATGCTAAGGAACCACTTCCAAGTCTCTGAACTCTCTGTCTCACAAATGCACACAACAATAGGGAAAACACCACTATTTGCATTTAAGGAAACCGTTGTCAACATGATTCCACCATAAGGCCCCTTCAAATGACACCCATCGATACCAATAAACCACTTACAACCCTTGATAAACCCATTCTTCAAAACTGGAAAACTAAGCATAAACCTTTGGAACTTAACTTTGTTAAGTCTACCCTCAACTATACATTGTAGCCTGACAAGTACTCCTGGGTTTGTTTGTTTCAAGATTGCTTCATATTTCCTTAGCAACTGATAAGACTCTAAATAACTTAAACTATTTCTAATCTTGGCAATCTTTTTAGCTCTGTAAATCTTCTTGATACTACAATGTAATCCATATTTCTATTTCATCTCTTTATCATTGCTTTTGGGGGCATCGTAGGATTATTCTTCAATGAGGTCTGAAAATAATTAGCAATCCAGTACATAAAAGCCTCTTTTGTCTTAGCGTTTCTGTCATATGTTTGCTTCTCATTAAGTTGTTGAATTTGAAAAATAGTTACATAAATTTACCATGTATATGGAACTTCTTTTTCAGTCTCACCTATACATTTAGCCTTAAATTTTCTCTTTTCATTCTTCAGTTTAACAATATCAAATCCCTCTTCAATTAGATAATCTTTTAACAGTCCTCTAAACTCTACCACAGTGTCAAACTCATCTCCAATTGACAATAGCAGCTTACCATTTGGACCAACCTTGCTTTTTTATGTTTCTACAGATTTCGTAACCAAACAAATGGCATATCTTCATCTGATTCAAATGCAAATCCTTGATTTCTGTCATCAGACTCACAATTGGACAAAATCACATCTTTCTCACTAACCTCAGTATCATTTTCACCTCAATCACCCATATTTTCAACATTATGCCTATCCTCTTCAATAAACATATCATCATCATTGTCATCATTTTCCCAAAATGCTTCATCTCCTCCAAATTCAACATCATCTTCTACAACATACAATCGTGTTTGAACTGCTGACCCTTCATTTTGACTTTCTGCTGGCTCACCTATTTGCATTAGCTTATGGTTGATGGGTTCAAAGGGCTGTTGTTGTTGGCTGACATGTTCATTTGGTGAAATTGAGTTCGTTGGTTCGCTTGGAAATAATTAGGTCAGTTGGTGGGCTTACAAGCCTTGGATTAGTGGTGGGTTGCTGCAGTCGTGTAGTTTCAGTAGATTGCATATGAGGAGGACAAAATATCTGCAATCAATATTTAATGCACACATCAAACGATCATCTTAAGTAACAATCCACCAAAAAACTAACATGACATCTATTAATTCCATACATTTTTAAACCCAAAAGTAAAGGATACTTCCAACCCACTCAATATACAATTCAAACCCCCCATCAAAATTAATAGGCAATACAACTATAACAACCAGCAAACAAAATAAATGATTGGCTTTATGTACATTAATAATTTAATATTTAAAATTATTTTATATAAAAGTATTTTTTAAGGAAAGTGAAATTTGTCTACTTCAGAATCGTTTTATTTTCCTTTAATTTGATTCGCTACTGCCACCGAATCCTAACATCAAACCATAATCCACTTTTCAATATACGCACAAATCAATCAAAGCATGCAAAGTGGACAAAATTGATCATGAACAATGAAAAGAAAACACAAAACAAAACGCACAAACATTTGCCAAAGCCCCTGAAACCCGCAACCCATTGACCATGAATTCTTAAGCCATGTGCTTGCAAATTAGTGTATCATCATTTACCTGGTTGAAATAAAACAAATAAGTAAAAGTAAATAAAGAGAAAGTTCATTCTTTCTCACCTTGCGTTACTAGACAAGTATTTTGTAAACTTCAATAGTACATTGGTGACTATGAAATCCTCCTCCAAAACCACGGATTATTTATATTCTATATATACTACTTTTAGTTCGGCAAGGATAAAAAAATTATCTAATAAAATAGGTTAGGTTTTTTTTGTTTTGTGGAAGCGTGTTGCAGAAGATGGTGAATGGTGAAATACGTTTTTTGATTGGCATGGGAGTATATGAACTTTTGTTATGACATGTGGCATTGATTGGATGCTCTCATGTATCTCGAGTCAGCAGTTTTAAAATTATAAGTTAATTCAAAGTAAATGTACCGAAATATCTTTTTTTCCATCTAAAGTAATGGTTTATTTTTCATATCGGAGAATCAGGATCCGGAATTAGAATGATTAATATTATTTATTTCACAAAAATGGATAAGGAATCGGAATCGAAATTGTAGAGCTCACTGTTATTTGAGAAGGAAGAATGGGAAATTAATTCCCATGGGGTAGGTGTGAATCAATCTCACATTTCTTGAAATTTCTATTTTGCCCTTTCCCAAAATTAAAAATACCCACTTTACTCTTATTTATAATTAAATAATATATTATTATAATTAATTAATATATTGATACATTATTAACAATAATTATCAATAATTATAATTTTTGAATAAATAATCACAATAATTAATATATTATTAAGAATAACTATTCATAATTATGGTTTTTGAATAAATAATCACAATAATTAATATATTTTTATTATTATAATTAATTAATTAATTCATTAATTAATATACTAATATAATAATTATTAATATAATTGTTAATTAATTAATATAATTATTACTATTAATTATTATTATTATTATTTTGAATAAATAATCACTATAATTAAAATATAAAATAATGATTATGACAATAATTCATTAAATACTTTTTAATAATTTGTTACAATCTAATTCATTTTGATTTCGATTCCTACAGTTTAACAACTAATTTTAATTCATATTCTAACTCGTTCCCATTCTTACCCATTCCAATTCCAACCTATTCCGATTCTAATTTAGTAAACATACCATAATAGTAAAACATAATAGAAGAGGGTTTTGGTGTTTCTTATTGAAAACTTGAGGGTCTCCGTAACTATTTCCACAAAATAGGGGTACAACTGTCCTTTTCCCTTTTGTTTTGGCTTGATCCACATCAAGATAATAATTTTGCTTAATTAACATGTGTATTAAATAAATACTATTATAGAAAATGAGAAAAAAAATTTATAAATGTCCTTGATTGAATATATAATTTATGGTTAAATCAATTTAATAAAACTTGTTCCACTCGTTTTCAATACAATTGTTTTTTTTAGTTATTGAGTAATTTTTTTCTTTGTTCTATTAGATTAAATGAATAAAATATCTTTCACTAAAATTTTATAGAAACCATGTTGATTTTTTTTATCATTCATAGTCGTGTATAAATTTACTCATTTTATTTTTTATTTATTAATTTTATTTGTAATTTATAAAATTTATGCCTATTACTGCATTAATATCATAATTTTTAATCACGATATTATATAATGTTCCCAAATAAGTAGAGGATCTTAGCCGTACTTTAAATTAAATTCATTCACTTTCTAAATTAATAAGTCTGCTCTTCTAAATTCAACATTTCATTTGTTTTTATTTCTTTATTTTCTTCATATATTTTCAAAATATGGGAACTTTTATAAAGTATGTAACTCAGTTTTAGAAGGACAACGAGATATAACATATAACTCTTGTCAATGAAAATCTTCATGGCCATGGAAGAGCACTGATATTTGCAAAGAAGAATTTTAGTAAACAACAGAAGAATCATCGCTAAATTTGGGCCGAGATTATCATTATTTAAAAGAATAATAAAAAAATAGTGCATTAATTTCGACTGAGCGTACGATTACTTCTAAGACCTTTCTGTAAGCCTTCAGAGTATTTATTATTTTTCTTATTTTAAAGGGTACAGTTGTAAGTTTAATGGATAAAATTATGTTTAATCCTATATTTTGATGCTAATGTTCTTTTAATTTCTATATTTTTAAAAATATCTTAAAATATTCATATTGTTAAACTATTAACACCCTTCCGTTAGTTTTTATTTTTTTTGACTTGTTTCTACAATATTTCCCTCTTACAATAATGTTGTTTTTTTTTAACGTTAATAAAAAAAACTAAATTACCAATTTAATCCCAAAATAAAATAAAAATAAAAATAATATATATTAATTTTTATAGAGGCTCACATATGTCAAAAAAATTAATATTGTAAAAAACTAAATTACTAATTTTTTAGACATTAATAAAAAAAGTTAATATATTAACTTTTCAACAAAGTGTTCCATAAAAATTAATATATATATATATATATTATAAATATCATTCATAATTTTTTGAAATTCAGAAGGTGCATTCTTTAAACCAAAAGGCATTACTGTCCATTCGTATTGTCCAAATGGAACAGTGAAAGCAGGTTTATAACGGTCTTTAGGATGGATTTGAATTTGCCAAAAACCTGATTTCATATCAAATTTTGAAAATATGAATGCAGAATGTAGTTTTTGGAGCAAATCTTTTTTATTAGGTATGAGATACCTAATCCATTTTAGTGCTTTATTAAGAGGTTTATAATTTATTACCAATTTAGGTGTTCCTATTTCGATTTCAGAATTCTTATTGACATAGAAAACGGCACAAGACCAAGGAGACCTAGATTTAGTAATAAGTCCTTTAGATTCTAAATCTTCAATTTCTTTTTTGCAGTGTCTTTCTAAGTCCATATTCATCTGAATAGGACGAGCTTTAGTGGGTATTGTTTCTCATCAAAAGAATTTTCATATGGCAAATCAACCAAATGTTGTTTTCGATTCCAAAAAACAGATGGCAAATCAGCACATATTTCTCTTTCAATTTGGGCTTTAAAATCATAAATTTCCCGACATGGAAGATTCAGAATCAGAGTCAGAAGACTCAATGAGCAGATGAGCAATTTTAGAAAGAGTCTCTTCATTAAGACTAAGTTCATGAAGCTTTGTATTCACTCTATAAAACTTCTTGGTATGGCCTTTCTTCCCACATTTAAAACATGTGGCGTCTTTGTAGTTGAAAGGTGATTTTGAAGTAGATTTGGAATGTCTTTTTCTAGAGAAGTTAAGCTTCTTATAAGTCATCGTAGGTTTCTTATAAGAATGTTCTCTAGAATCTAATAAAGGTTTCTTATAACCTTTTGATTTGTAATGTTTTTTGTAAAGTCTCGAAGAGCACTTACCATTACAATCTTTGGAAATAGAGGTTTTGAAAGGGTCATAGTTGAATTGCTTACAGAAACTGCCTAATTCCGGCTTAGACTTTCTAAACTCCCATTTTAGACGTTTCTGTAATTTTAAATCTTGACAGATCTTTAGACCTTCTTTATTGACAAAGCTGACTAGTTCACCATAGGTGAGCTCGTCATAAGGAATGCAATTGTCATAAAGAGTTTTAATGGAATTCCTAACCTTTTCTCCTAAGAGAGTTGGTAAACCAGCAAGGAATTTTTCTTTCCATGTGATATGGTTTGCATCATCTCTTAAGAAAAGTCTAGTAAAGAAAGTAGTTTTATAGCTTTGAAATTCACTGAGTTTTCTATATCTCAAGTTATGTAGTAACTTAGCGTTTTTGTCTCTAAGGTGAGAAGGATCACCTATGAAGTGAAGAGAAATGGTAAGAATCAGGGTGGCAACTGCATCCTGAATTGGGTTATTAAATTCATCACATATGGGGGCTCCATTCTCATCTGTTTGAATTGAATTTAGAATGTCTAATTGTTGCTGTTTGGTGAGGAGATGATCCCACCAACCTTTAAGTTGACCTGTAAAACCAACAATGAGAATTTCTGCAATAGCTTTGTCAGAAGTTCCCGACTGGGTTTTATAGGCATTTGCTGCCATGGTCATCTGTTGCAATAATCCTAAGATGTTATACTCAGACATACCATCAATGTTCCACTCATAGACAGAGGATGCATTAAAACGAGATTGATTTAATGCACTTGGTCTATTATCTATAGCTAGATCTGGTGGAGAATTGATAGCAGGGAGGGCTAATTCCCAATGGATTTTATTGGCTTTTAGAACATAATTGTCTTTAAAGGCTTCTATAACTACAAAATGATTTCATTAAAAGAAAAATTTCCGATTTTAAAGCCCAAATTGAAAGAGAAATATGTGCTGATTTGCCATCTGCTTTTTGGAATAAAAAACAACATTTGGTTGATTTGCCATATGAAAATTGTTTTGATGAGAAACAAATACCCATTAAAGCTCGTCCTATTCAGATGAATATGGACTTAGAAACACACTGCAAAAAAGAAATTGAAGATTTAGAATCTAAAGGATTTATTACTAAATCTAGGTCTCCTTGGTCTTGTGCCGCTTTCTATGTCAATAAGAATTCTGAAATAGAAAGAGAAACACCTAGATTGGTAATAAATTATAAACCTCTTAATAAAGCACTAAAATGGATTAGGCATCCCATACCTAATAAAAAAAGGTTTGCTCCAAAAACTACATTCTGCATTCATATTTTCAAAATTTGATATGAAATTAGGTTTTTGGCAAATTCAAATCCATCCTAAAGACCGTTATAAAACTACTTTTACTGTTCCATTTGGACAATACGAATGGACAATAATGCCTTTTGGTTTAAAGAATGCACCTTCAGAATTTCAAAGAATTATGAATGATATTTATAATCATTTTTCTGATTTTTGCATTGTTTATATTGATAATATGTTGATTTTTTCTCAGTCAATTGATCAACATTTCAAACATTTAAAGACTTTTTATTTAGCTACCAGAAAGGCTGGTCTAGCTATTTCCAATTCTAAAGTCTCTTTATTCCAGACTAAAGTAAGGTTTCTTGGTCATTACATTTCCAAAAGAACCATCACTCCCATTGACAGATCTCTTGCATTCACTGATAAGTTTCCTGATAAAATCCTTGATAAAACTGAGTTGCAAAGATTTTTGGAAAGTTTAAATTATGTTCTTGATTTCTGTCCTAACATCAATAGGATTGCAAAACCATTACATGGTCGATTAAAGAAAAATCTTGTTGCATGGTCAGATGAACATACTAAAATAGTAAAGATAATAAAATCCTCTGTTAAAGAAATTCCTTGCTTATATCTTGCTAACCCTGCATTACCTAAAATTGTTGAAACTGATGCATCAGATTTAGGTTATGGAGGTATACTAAAGTAAGTTGAAAAAGATAAAGAACAAATAGTACAATATGTTTCTGCACATTGGAATGAATGCCAGAAGAACTATTCTACTATTAAAAAAGAAATTATTTCTATTGTTTTATGCATTTCAAAATTTCAAAGCGAATTTTTACTTAGAATTGATTGTAAAGCTGCAAAACATGTTTTAGAAAAAGATGTTTAAAATATAGCATCAAAACATATTTTTGCATGCTGGCAAGCTATTTTAAGTGTTTTTTATTTCGATATTGAGTTTATTAAAGGAGATACAAATTCCATCCCTGATTTTCTAACCAAGAAATTTCTTCAAAATAGATAATGCCGCCAAGAAGGAAACCTGACAAAGGGAAAGGGATCCTTAAAGACCCTGTGTCCCAAACACCTTCTAAAGCATCCCAATCTTCCCCACCTAAAGAAAAATTGCTTTCTTCTACTATGCCAATCAAATCTTGGATTGACATGATAGAAAAGCAAGAAGCTCAAGAAGCCCAGTCTAAAGCCATTGCCTTGCAAAATCAGGTAAATGAATGGATGAAATCCATTTCTAAATCCCCAGAGCTTATGCTTCCTTCCAAAGTTTTTCTCAAAGCCAAATTTCTCCTAAAGAAAGTATTCAAAAAGAAAAACCCATTTCTAAAGAAATTTCCAAAGCATCTTCTCAAAATGTGATTCTTTCTAGTAAAAGTTCATCTTCTCAAATTGTTCTTTCCCAACCAAAGCTTTCAAAGAAAACTTTGGATTGGTACAACAAAACCCATTTCCAAAACATTTTATCTATGGAAGATGGATTTTATCATACTGATCTATTTCAAGCAGTTCAAAAATTTTTTCCCAAAGGCTGGTTTTTTAAACCTTGGGATTTATCTAAACCCCAGTCTTACTACCAAAGCATATTGGAATTCACTGAATCAGTAAAATTCAAACATTTTTTCTTCAGTAAATCCCATTCTGAGCCTGCCTATTCTATGGCAACTATTATGAAAGTTTTGAGTCCAAAACAGTGGGGTGACCTACTCCACAAACCAAAAGTCTTCCCCCTAAATTTTCAAAGTAGTATGAACCATAGCCTATCTTTCTCCTATTGGGATTACCAACAGGCTTTGTTTAATACCTTCTTCATACAAAACCTTAAAAAAAACTCATTCATGGTTATTTTTCTTTAATTCTAAAATAACCGTGCAAAACCTTCCTAACTAGTTCCAACAGTGGTGGAATTACTTTGGGCCAAGCCCAGATATCCTCACCCTTAATGCCATCCACTGTTTAAATCTTTTTAAAACCCATTATGTCCCTACAGAAGCCGAGAAAAGATTTCCTCCTTTCCTCTGTTATTGTACAAACTTCTTCCTACCTTAGGTTTGGATGTGGAATTTCCTATACCACACTCATGAAACCCAACTTACCCTACAAAGAACCTTCAAAGTCAAATGGTGGTCCAAGTTTGATGAACAGTCAAAATTGATTGAAACCATAGTCCAAAAATGGCTTTCTTCAAAAGGCCTCCTAACCCCAAGCCTTAAAGATGTTAAGGACCAGAGAACCTTTCTAACCTAAAAATCCAAAGCCCAATCTCTTTTGGCTAGTGCCAAAACAGAAGAAGAATATTTCAAAGTCATGCAGCAGCTCCTCGCCTCCAGATCTGAGCCATCTATTGCCAGCTCATCTGATCACGAGAGTGCAGAGCCCTTCATATCTCTTGAAGATGACAACGAAGATGATTGCTTCGGAATCTTATCTCCTGTAAAGCGTTCATAAATAAAAAAGAGTAATTTCTATTTGTTTAATTTCCTTGTAAATCCCATTCATGTAAATGTATTTTCAATTTTCTTATAATATTTGAATTTTGAAAAACTGTCTTCCTTCACTCACTATTCTCTTCACGAGAAAAAAACTGTGAAGATAAGTTTTCAAAGTTCTTACCCTACACAAAAAGATAAAGATGATGCTGTCGCCACCAGCAGACAAAGCCAAAAGAAGTCATGATGCTAAGGACCCACCCATGTGGAATCTCCAACGACACTCCACGAAGACTTCTTGTAAAGCATTGCTGACCCATGTGACTGGAGGACCTACCTCGAAGACTTTTTGGGAAAGCACTTCTCTCCAGCTATAAGTAAAGAACTTGAAAAGAGAAGAGCAGAACTTTTTCTTTCACTTCTCTTCTTCATTCATTTCTTTGTATTCTCGTCTCGAGAAATCAGGACGCAAGACTTAGAGGATTTATTCCTGTCTTGCAATTTTCCCTTGTATAACCATTCTGTAAAACAATTTTTTCTTTTTTAAAAGCACTTTGGATTCAAGCAAGATCTACATGTAAGATTTGTAATTTAATTTTACTTTTAAAGCTTGTATGTAATTCATTTAAAAGCCTGTAATATATTTAAAGTTAGTTAAGTTGTATGTTTAATTTAACAAAAAATTATTTAAAGCTTTATAGCATGCTCTGCAGGCTGATTTTTATCAGATCTCTGCCATAAAATCTGTTACACTCCTCTAAGGCAAAGAGATCGGATCTCTGTCCTTAATTGTATCTTCTCTTCTCTCTCCATCCAGTCAGAATATTAGTTTTTGGGATCCAGATCTAATATTTTCTATGAGCCTTTGTGTTGCTTAGGTTTGCTAAAGAACATAAGATAAAATTTTAAATTTTATAAAGAGGTATATCAGCTGGAATACTTGAGAATGCGGGCTACTGGTCCAAAGAGAGTTTAAATATCTATTCTCAAATAATTGAACAGGACTCTGTTTCTTAGATAACAATGCCACGTACCAATTTATATTGCTTTGCTAAAGATATCTTTAATTTATCTATTCTCTTGAACACTCACACACGCCCTTCGATCCTTTTCCTTCTGGTATTAGAGCCAAGGGAGAGTAGTGTTATACAGTTTAAAGATTTTGTGTTTGTATAGTTGTGATCGATTAAAATTTTGCTATTTGGTAAGGGGGTTACCTTCGGGTGCTTAGGTAGTATTTGGTCATAAGTCCCAATTTGGTTAAAGGGTAGTAAAACCAACTCTTAGCCTAGGATTGACTTGCCATTTTAGTAAAACTAGATTTTTTATAATTTTGCATGAATGGAGTCTCTACTCTGTAAAACATCATCTTTCTCTAGCTCTTCATCAGGAAAGACTAGTGATTCAAAGAACGTTGTGAATTCAGAAGAATTCATAATTGAAGACTTTAATAAAGCAATTGATAATTGGGAACTTCCAAAGATTTCTAAAGACAGAATTTACAAAATGAAAAAGCTTGATTTTCTAAAGACTGATTATGTCATAAAAGACTGAAGAAAGAGACATAACACTTTCAAAGCCTTTTGAAACAATCCATCTTTTTTCAGAACACTCTTTAAAGAGACTTAAAAAAAAGAACTTTAATTATGTACATATTGGCTTAATTCAAGTCGGTATAAAACCTTTGACTAAAGAAGGCCTTAACACTTATATTTTAGTTGTCCTTAGAGATGAGAGGTTTATCGCCTTTGATGATTCCTTATTCAGTAGTATTGAATCTAGTCTCTGTAAAGGACCAATTTCCTTCAGCTATTATCCAAACATAACAGTATCTTTAAAAGACAAAAATATTTTGAAAAGCATGATTCAATAGATCAAAACCCATAACTATCATATGATTGAAGGATCTGTTCCAATTGCATTAATTATATATATATATATATATATATATATATATATATATATATATATATATATATATATATATATATATATATATATATATATATATAATTTTTATTTTTTTTGGGTTAAATTAGTAACTTAATAAAAAAATGAAGCATTATTGTAAAAATGTAATATTATGAAAACAAGTTAAAAGGAAATAAAAAGTAACGATAAGAGTATTAATGGTTTAACAGTAAATATGCTTGTGAGTATTTTTTAAAATAAAAAAACTAAACGAACACTAACCTTAAAATATAGAAATTAAACAAACTTCTACCCTAAGTTTAATACAACTTCAGATAAACCATGACTAAACTCGGCAATCCGCATAGATTATTGAAGGTAATAATATCTAAATTAATACTTCCCCTCAAATGCTAAGTGGAGGACAATTTTCTTTTCATCACAAGCGGCTGAGGTTTCCTTAAAGCTGTGCTTGTGCGTGTGCATGTGCGTGTGCGAGTGTGTGGGGTGTGTGTGTGTTAATTATGACTTGTAAAAGTCGTGCCGCCATACGAAATACAAACGTCTTGTAGTGTCGGTATCTTCCTCGCATCTTGTGTGGTGTCGGTATCTTCCTCTTATCTTGTGTGGTGTCGGTATCTTCCTCTTGGGAATAAATACTTGTACAAAGCCAACTTCTTTGCATATGCAATTTTTCCTATTGATTTGACGATAACTCATGGGCCATGATTTGTTTCTCAATGATTATCCCGTTGTCTCTAGATGTTCTCCACCTTCTTCATCATCTTATTTTTCAAAGTAAAGGTGATGGCCGCCAATTTATTGATTGAACACGTACATTATATATATGTCTCTAGCTTACATTATTATAAAGTTAACAATAATGATGTAGTCAAAATTTTATATAAATTAAAATGAATAAATTAACGTGGCATAAAGAGATTAATTATAATAAAAATTATTTTTTAAAGTGGTTCATGATAATTTTACATAATTAATCTCTTCATTCCATAATAATTTATACACACTTACTTATTTATCAATTTCTTTACATATGTAATTGTCCTATTACTTTGATGATAACTCATGGGCCATGTTTTGTTTCTCAATGATTAATTATTTGTTGTCTCTACATGTTCTCTACATTCTTCATCATCTTATTCTGTGAAGATGGTGGCCAGCAATTTATTGATTGAACACTAACTTTTTTGCATATCAGTAGCTTACAAAATTTTAAAGCTAAACATACAAGAACGTCTAGTACATTCGAGAGGTATCTAATTAATTAATTACGGAAATTCATTTGGGATCATATGAATTGACAATCGATAAAATCATTTTAGCAAACACTTGTAAGTGACCTTTAGGTCTGATTTTTCTACTGGTTAAAAAGAGTTTTGTTTTTTTTTTTTTATTTTTATTATGATGTCAAAAATTCATTTAAAGGCTTTTTTTAAAACACTTTTGAGACTTACAACAACTAGTTTGTCTCTATTGGAAGAAGTTCAAATCTTAGACTTTTGGATATAGTAAAAAAACTTAATTTTTGAGCTTTTTAAAAAACTTAAATTATCTATTAAAATAATTTTATTATTTTTAATTAAAAAATCTCATTAGCAACCAAAACACTGAAGATATATTTGTTAAAATAAAATTTTATTAATAAAAAACTACTTGAATAAGTTCTATAAAAAAATTGATAAGAAATGAAGCATAACTCTCTCAGTTTAATCTTGAGCTACAAACTCTTACACAAAGGTAATTTATAAAAATTGATATCGCCTAAATTCATTGGTTGGATAAAAGATAAAATTATAAAAAAGAAAAAAAGTCGGCCAAGAGCTATTTATTCCAATTAATTCAATTATACTATACCAATTTGTGCATAGATTTTATAACTTTCTTAATTACAAAATGTTAATTTACATATAACTGTAAAGTTTCTCTATAAATATATTGAAAAAGCATATTTGCACTGCAAAATAACCCACCGAAATTTGTCATTCCCATCATAAAAAGCTAGAGATGGAGAACAATCACCAAAAACCTAAGCCTCATGCAATTGTGATCAGCTACCCTCTCCAAGGTCACGTAATTCCTTTTGTGAATCTAGCCCTGAAGCTCGCCTCCAGTGGCTTGACCATCACTTTTGTCAACACTCATTCAATCAATCATCAAATAGCCAAGGCTCAATCCAACGGTGACGAGGACGACATCTTTGCCGGTGCACGTAAAGCCGGTCTAGACATACGTTACGCGACGGTCAGTGATGGGCTTCCTTTAAATTTTGACCGATCACTCAACCATGACCAGTTCATGGAATGTCTTTTACATGTGTTCTCTGCACATGTTGATGAACTTGTTGGAAATTTAATCCAATTGAACCCCGAAATGAATTGCTTAGTTACCGACACTTTTTTTGTTTGGTCCTCAATGATTGCCAAGAAATATAACCTTGTTAATATCTCCTTTTGGACTGAACCAGCTTTGGTTTTTACTCTTTATTATCACATGGATCTCCTAAGAAGTCATGGCCACTTTGCTTCTACTGGTATGTAATATCTTCTTTGCTTTTAAGGTTGCTTGTTAGGTACTACTACCCTATGATCGGCGAAGAAATCTCTCTGGTTGACCCAATTTTTGCAATAATATCCGAAAAGTATTTTAAGAAAAAAGATTAAGTGCTTTAGTAGTTTTAGGAATCTGAACATTTAAGTTTCAACTGAAGTGAGCTTATTAGTAACTGTGGCAATATGTTTTTAACAGGATATGACAATTATATATGGGTTGCAATATTAGTTGAGACTAAACATAAAAATACATCTAATATTATAAAATACTCAGATATCCTTTCAAATCAGAATATGCTTTCTAATCAATTAAGTCTTGTGGATATGTGCGGTCACTATATAATCTAATCTGATCGAATCTTACCATATCTACCTCTTAAAATATATGCATGCTCGGTAAGAATCCAATTAACAAAACAGTATACATCATAAGCACATAAGACTATACATTAGATGCCTTGACTAATCATGCAATTGTAAATACGTATGTAGTAAGAATCCAATAAACTAGATATTATTTACTATGAGCACAACAAGACATTATATACTAGAAGCACCTAATATTTTTTTATTGTTTTCAAATACACTTATATAGTAAATTATTACCATATGCAAATGGATGGGTTTTCTTAAAATATAAGTAATTATACTTTTTTTGTTGGAAATACGGTTATTAGATAATCGTGAGGACACCATTGATTATATTCCGGGAGTTCGGGCAATAGAACGAAAGGACTTGATGTCATATCTTCAAGCTACAGACACATCAACTGTGGTTCACCGTCTAATACAAAAGGCCTTTGATGACGTAAAGAGGGTTGATCTTATCCTCTGCAACACAGTGCACGAGCTTGAATCAGAAACAATGTCAGCCTTACACCAAAAGCAGCCGACATATGCCATTGGTCCCATTTTCCCAAATGGGTTCACCAAAAGTGTAGTTCCTACGAGCCTGTGGTCCGAGACTGAGTGCACCCAATGGCTCAACACAAAGCCTTGTGGGGCAGTTTTGTATGTGTCATTCGGTAGCTATGCTCACGCAATTAAGGATGATATTGTGGAGATTGCACTAGGGCTTTTGCTTAGTGAAGTGAGCTTTATTTGGGTGCTTCGCCCTGATATTGTTAGTTCTGATGAAACCGACTTCTTACCCGTTGGATTTGAAGAAAAGATAAAGATCAGCGGTACAGGATTGATTGTTCCGTGGTGCAGCCAGATTGATGTGATCTCACATTCGGCTATCGGAGGGTTCTTAACTCATTGTGGGTGGAATTCAATACTGGAAAGTATATGGTGTAGTGTCCCGTTGTTGTGTTTCCCTCTGTTGACTGATCAATTCACTAATAGAAAATTAGTGGTTGATGATTGGAAGATTGGACTCGATCTTTGTGATCAACAGAAATCATCAATCACAAAGGAGGAAATCTCTGAGAAAATCAACCGTGTGATGAGTGGAAAATCGAGTAATGAATTAAGGAAGAACATCAAGGAGGTACGAAAGAAACTAGAGAATGCATTATCCACCGATGGATCATCACAAAAGAACTTCAATCAATTCATCAATGATGTGCAGTTCATGACTGCTAAGAAACGTGGGCCAGCCACTTCAAATCATGCTTTATTCCCTGGAGTGTTCTTTTGACTTCATCAAATGTACTCTGCAAGTTGCTAAATGCCATTATCTTATGGAGTTTTTAAATAATTTTATTTAATTAGTCATTTAATTTAAATTTTAAAAGATCTAAAAGTGATTAACATTAAATTAATTTAAAGTTTTATTCTATTTTAGTAAATTAATAAATAAAATAAAGTAACTAGTTGCTGCCATATTTGTCTAATCAAGAAAAAAAATTGCATGCTCGTTTTCATTGTTTTTAATTATTTTTAGGATTGGATGTTGTGTCCCATGTAATTATTGCCTGGTTGCATGTTGTGACAACATTTTGGATAGGACTTTTTGTCTTATCACATCAGTAATAAGATTAAGGGTGAGTTTAGAATTAAGGTATTGTAATTTTAAAATTATAATTGATGTAAAAAAAAAATTATAATTATAAAATAAAAATTAGTAATACGTAGTAAATATAAATTTTAAATAATATTTTTGATAAAATTATTAAAGATATAATAAATTTTTTATTATACAAATAAAAAATTATATTAACATAACTTTTAAGTTATAGCAGTTCGTGTTTACTAAATACTTTAATTTTTTACATTTTTAGCTATAGTTGCCCAACCTTAATTCCAAATATATCCTAAGATGAAGAATGAAAAAGAAGAAATTAAAAAACTGTTGCAACTGATATGCTTTCTGAACTTGAACAATCACCAGTTGCAGCCCAAGATCAAGTAAACAAACCAAGCAAGATACTTCTCTACTTACAGATCTAGAACAAGATCAATGAATGTGATTCAAAACGAAAAGAAAACACTTAAAGAAAGTTAAGAAGCAGCAGAAACAAGAACAAGAACGATTACGTGGTTCAGCTGAATTGCTTCAGCTTACATCCACGGAGAAACAACATGATCAGTTTTTTATTGATTCTTTAAGAAGAATTACAGAGCTGATTCTTAAGTTTCTGAAAAATTCTTTCTTTGCATACAAATTCCCCTCTTTATAGAACACAGCCCTCCTCTGTTTTCCACCAGAATCCGCTGTAAAACACTAGCTCTGTAACTACCTCAACGAAACCCAGAAGCTCACGTGACACACGCATGCAAATAACGGCTTATAACAACCTTAGTGAATCACGTGCAAAGTTGGTGACTCACGTAAGCAGCAAACGACATTGGATGAAGTCGTTTTATCTTGTCATTATAAAACCCATCAAAACGCCAGCAGCTTATGTCGTTTTCAACTTCTGATTTGTTTCATCAGTTAATCAACACTTCTCCACCTTGAACAAATCATCCTGATCAATATTGTCCCCCAACCTGTGTTTTATCAGCAAACACATAGACCAGCTAAGTTCAAACAAAACGGAACCTTAGATGTTGAAACTACTTTAGTTAACATATCAGCAGGATTGCTGTCTGTATGAACCTTCACCATTCTGACCATCCCTGATGCAACTTCATCTCTAATGAAATGAAGTTTTATATCTATGTGCTTTGTCTTTTCATGATGTGCTGGATTTCGGCTCAGATGGATGGCACTTGAACTGTCACAGAATACATCAACAGTCTTCTGAGACATTCCTAATTTAGCCATTAATCCTTTCAACCACAAAGCTTCCTTCACTGCCTCAGTTGCTGCAGCATATTCAGCTTCTGTTGTTGACAGAGCAACAAACTTTTGGAGACTTGATTTCCAGTTTATCATGCACCCACTGAACATGAACATAAAGCCTATTAAGGATCTTCTCCTATCTAAGTCCCCAGCAAAATCAGCATCAACAAACCCACATATCTCATTGCTTTCTACATTTAACCTGCCATAAACCAGACCATATTCAAGAGTGCCTTTCAGGTACCTTAAAACCTATTTTACAGCTCTCTAATGATCCTTTCCAGGTGCCACTATATACCTGCTTACCACACTGAGAGCATGTGATATATCTGGTCTAGTCAACACCATTGCATACATCATACACCCTACAGTATTTGCATACGGAATCTTTGCCATCTCTGCCTTCTCTTCATCAGATTTTGGACATTGTAAGCTTGAAAGCTTAAAATGTGCAGCAAGTTGGGTCTTCACAGGCTTGCAGTTGGTCATTTTAAAGTTTCCAAGTACTTTCTTTGTGATAGAAACATAATCCTTTTCTTTTTGTCTCTTCTTATTTCCATACCCAGGATTTTTTTAACTTGTCCTAAATCCTTCATATCAAACTCAGAATTTAGCAACTGCTTCAAACTTTCAATTTCATCCCTGGATTTACAAGCAACTAACATATCATCTACATATAATAACAGATATATGTAGAGATCTGCTTTAACCAGCTTGTAGTAGACACAACAATCAAAGCTACATCTTAGATATCCATGTGATAACATGAATTCATCAAAACTGAGATACCACTGCCTTGGAGATTGTTTTAAACCATACAGTGACTTCTTCAGCAAACAAACATAGTCAGGCTTTTCAGAATCAATAAATCCCTCAGGTTGAGTCATCAAGATCTCCTCTTGGAGTTTCCCATGCAAGAATGCAGTCTTGACATCTAGTTGATCAAGCTCCATGTCATTTACTGCAGTTAAGGATAATAATACCCTTATGGAAGCATGTCTAACCACAGGTGAGAAGACCTCTTTAAAATCAACTCCTTCCTTCTGTGTATATCCCTTTGCTACCAGCCTAGCTTTAAATCTCCTAGGTTCAGCAGCTGTTAACCCATCTTTAACCCTGAAAATCCATTTGCATCCCACTGTTCTTCTATTCTTAGGTTTCTCTACCAATTCCCAAGTGTTGTTCTTGTGTAGTGACAGTATTTCTTCAAAATGGCTTTTTGCCATTTTGATCTATAGTGACTCTGGATAGCTTCTTTAAAACTTGTTGGCTCTTCTTCTTCACTAATCTGTGATGCAGCATGAGCATATGCTATTAAATCAGCATATCCATACCTCTGTGGTGGTCTTGTCAACCTCTTCTTCCTGTCCTTGGCTAACTGATAATCCTGCAACTGAGTTTGGTGTTGATACTGTGACTGAATTTTTTTATATTCTACCTGAGTTTCAACTCTTTGTTCTGCATTTCCAGAATCCTATAATGACTTCTGGTTTGATTACTCTACCTCAATTTGTATACTGGGTTTATATTCCTGAGCTTGATGACTATCCTCAGCAGGTTTCTTCATTTCCAGAATAGCCCCTTCATTGAAAGTTACATCCCTGTTGATGATACACCTAGGAGGATTAAGGTCTGTACACTATAGTTTAAAGCCTTTTACTCCTTCAGGATACCCAATAAATTGTCCCTTCAGAGCTCTAAGTGCAAGCTTTCCTTGATTGATATATGCATAAGCTAGGCATCCAAATATTCTTAGACTGTCATAGTTTGCTGGTTTACCATGCCATACTTTAAATGAGGTTTTATAATCTAGAGCAACAGAAGGACTAAGATTTACTAAGTGACATGCAGTAAGAAGAGTTTCAACTTACAAGCTCTTAGGTAATAGAGATTGAACCAACATGCATCTTACTTTATCCATCAAGGTCCTATTCATTCTCTCAGCTAACCCATTCTGCTGAGGTGTCGTCTCACTGTTTTATGCCTTGCAATGCCTTTATCTGCACAATACTTGTCAAAATGTTGATTACAAAACTCAAGACCATTATTAGTCCTAAGTTTCTTGACCTTTTTTCCAGTCTGATTCTCAACTAAAGACTTCCATTTTTTGAATTTTCCAAACACTTGATCCTTGTGCTTCAAAACATAAACCCAAACTCTCCTTGAGAAGTCATCAATTATTAATAGGAAATAACTATTGCCCTCTAGTGAATTTATTTGTGCAGGCCCCCAAAGATCAGAGTGTATATAGTTTAATATTCCAATGGTAGTATAAGAAGAGGTTTTGAAACTGTTTCTAGTTGATTTTCCCAGAACACAGTCTTCACAGAAATCAAGGTCTGTGATCTTCTCATCTCCAAGCACCCCTTGTTTATGCAACTTTATCAGACCTTTAACACTCATATGCCCAAGTCTTAAATGCTAGAGTTTGGTCTTATCTTTTACAGAGCCAATAGACACATTAGACTGACCTGTAATAGTTACCCCATCTAAGACATATACCCCATTCTTTTTGGTTCATTGCAACAAAGTTTTAGTTCCATCTATAACCAGCAACCTACCAGATTCAAGCCTAATACTAAGCCCATTCTAATCAATGACCCCAAGAGAAATTAAGTTCCTCTTTAGATCAGGAATATATCTAACCTCTTCCAGTTTCTATATGATCCCATCATGCAATTTAAGACTTACATTTCCCATTCCTCTGACCTTACACATTGCATTATTTCCAATCATCATCTTTCCCCCATCAATTTCTTGAAATTCAGAAAAATAGTTCTTGTGAGGATGCATATGAAAGGTGCATCCAGAATCAAGAATCCATTTACCTTTTTGCATATCTTCAGTTGCTACACAGACTCTAACTGACTCATACCCTTCTTCTTCCACAGTTGCTGCATTACAATGTTGCCCTTTCTTCTTGTTCTTTCTCTCAGGGCAATCTTTCTTGAAGTGCCCCTCTTTATGACATTGAAAACACTTTAAATTCTGAGGCTTAGTTTTATTCTTCTCTGACTTCTGTTTCTTCTTTCAATCATTCTTATTAGTTTTAGCCTTTACTAACAAACCTTCACCACTGTCCATACTCTCTGACTTTTGCTGCAACCCCCTTGTATTTAAGGCTGCTTTAACTTCATCCAGAGTCAAAGTCTGTCTGCCATACATGAGTGCATCTACAAAATTTGATTATGACTGGGGCAGTGAACTCACCAGAAGCAAGACTTTCCTTTTATTATCCAGCCCTTTATCTATGGTTTCCAAAGTATCACAAACCTTATTGAACTCATCAATATGATCATCAAGAGAAGATCCTTCAACCATTTTTAAGGTAAACATTCTTTTCTTGATGTACAATCTGTTTGCAAATGACTTTGTCATGTACAATTTTTGCAGTTTTGCCCATAACTCGGCAACAGTTTTCTCCTTAGCAACTTCTCTTATTACAGAGTCACCAAGACTCAAGATGATGGTGCTTTTGGCCTTCTTGTCAATTTCAGCTACCTGCTCAGGTGACTTTGAAGATGAAGCTTCTTTCCCTTCTTTCTTGGTAACAGTTTCAATGGCATCTCCCAACCCCTTGGGTTATCAACAGGGCCTCCATTTTTACCATCCACATATTAAAGTCAATCTTCCCATTAAACTTTTCCAGATCTATTTTTGTTGTAGCCATACTTGGATTTATTTTTCAAGACCAAGCTCTGATACCAATTGTTGCAACTGATATGCTTTCTGAACTTAAACAATCACCAATTGCAGCCCAAGATCAAGTAAACAAACCAAGCAGGATACTTCTCTACTTACAGATCTAGAACAAGATCAATGAATGTGATTCAAAACGAAAAGAAAACAATTAAAGAAAGTTAAGAAGCAGTAGAAACAAGAACAAGAATAAGAACAATTACGTGGTTCAGCTGAATTGCTTCAGCTTACATCCACGGAGAAACAACATGATCAGTTTTTTATTGATTCTTCAAGAAGAATTACAGAGTTGATTCTTAAGTTTCTGAAAAATTCTTTCTTTGCATACAAATTTCCCTCTTTATAGAACACAACCCTCCTCTGTTTTCCACCAGAATCCGCTGTAAAACACCAGCTCTGTAACTACCTCAACGAAACCCAAAAGCTCACGTGACACACGCATGCAAATAACGGCTTATAACAACCTTAGTGAATCACGTGCAAAGTTGGTGACTCACGTAAGCAGCAAACGACACTAGATGAACTCGTTTTATCTTGTCATTATAAAACCCATCAAAATGCCAGCAGCTTATGTCTTTTTCAACTTCTGATTTGTTTCATCAGTTAATCAACAAAAACAAAATAGAAAATGATGATGACCAGAGATAAAAGGAAAAGAAAAATGAAAAACAAAATAGAATTAGAAAATTAAAAAAATTAATATCTCATATTTTATCAGGTACTTATTCCAAACTGAACTTAACAACAAAGTAGACAGAAATGGGGCCGCAATGATCATCGTCGAAATTAATGACGCGTAGTGATATATGCCAAGTCGTTTGGGCGTTGGGCAAAATTAACCCTTAATTGCTAAAATTTACACCAGAGTAACAGTGGGGGTAGGGGGGAGGGGTAATGCCCCATCCATTTTTTTATAATTATTATTTTATCCTCAAAATCTAAATGAAGTGCTGGTCTCTAGTTTGTATTTGCGGAATCAAGTTCAACGAATGAAAATGAACTGTGAAATTACATGCTTATCTTCTTGTTTCCCAAAAGCCTTTAAAAGATTGCCTCTTTACTTTATTGGGAAAAAAAAAAAGACATTATGGTGTTTTGCTGAAACCTTTTAATCTTTTTTTTTTTTGTTATGGAACTTTTTAATCTTCTTCACTTTTCTTTACTAACCAGATATTACACCATAACAAACTCAAGTTCAGGGAGATTTAACATGTACAAAGAGAGATTGGTAAGTGTTAGAGGAATGTACTCTTGTGGGGAATTACAAATGTAGAGAATTATAGTAATAATGGTATAACTTTATTATGTAAAGTAAAATGTGTTTACAACTCTGTATGTAGAAAGAAAATAGGTAAACTGTAGAAAGATAATGTGTACTTCAAGGCACGTTACAAATATCACTTTCCTTAAAGAGTTATTTGGCCCCACCAATTGAGTGATGCACATGGGTTTAGAAAGTACGCCTTCAGGATACAATGAAGCACTTAATTGTTTGCTTGCGTTGTACATTGATGAAAGCAAACCATAATACACTTGAATGTTGCAAGCTTGCCAAGAAGCAATATATTGTTCCTACATAAAACAATATATTGGATGTTTAATGCACAAAAACTAAATGTTTTATGATAAAATTCGTTTTAGAAAAGAGGGGTGACAAAAGAGTGGTGTGTGATCATTATTTTTATATTTAAATGGTCTAAACATGGCCTCTATTTATAGACATACTTGTGTCTCTCCGCTTGGGTTGTCATCTTTCATGATACCCCTTCATTTATGGTCATTAGATTAAGATTTAATTTTAATCAATGGTCCAAATTGAATCATCACCATTTCAAATGAACTGTCACTATAAAAGGATGTATCTTTAAATGAAAACATACCTTTTCTATAAGGCACAATTAAATAGACATGTCTTTATAATAAGACACCTCTTCCATAAGGCACAATTAAATAGACACGTCTTTATAATAAGACACCTCTTTTATAAGGCACAATTAAATGGACATATCTTTATAAAAGGACGCGATTTATTTTGAAAATTGTTCAAACAATCCCCCACCATTTTCAAAACAAATTTATTTTGAAAGATTATCTTGCACAGGCTTAGAAAACTTATGCATAAATAAATGAGTCTTTTAGACTTGAACCTTCACTTAGTGACGACACTTCAAAGTTAATCAAGGTGGCATGGTAGACAAGATTTGAACCAGCGACCTTGTTCGACTAACCGGATATATCTCAAACATAAGTTTTCAAATTCTCAAGTATTCTTTAGCTGACACGTGGATTGGCCCTGTGTTTATATCCTATTTTCATGAGTGCTTTAGTAACTAGCCAAGTTACATAGGAAGCGACACCACCTCCTACACTCACATAGGTAGACTTATCTAGAATGTCCCTGTAATTAAAATATTTATAAGTCTATTAAAAGCTAAGTAACTTAACCTTTCTCACATGTTATAGGTATCAAGCACTAACCTTTAAGACGCATCTTAATATTTTATAGTGCTTGCTATCACAACATATGATGTACTTTTGCTCATTGAACCCAAGATCTTGATATTTCAAGTGTTGGGTTGAGTTTCCATCATTGGTGATAAGATGATGCTGGCTTCAGTCTCATCCCCTTAGAAGTTTTTAATACAATATCCCTTGCAAGACCTTTAGTTAAATTTTGGCATGATTTCACAAAATCAATTATGATTACTCCATTTATAAGTAATTGTCTCACATAACTATGTCTCATACCAATATGCCTAGACTTTCCATTATAGATTTGACTGTATGCTCTTGACAAAGTTGCCTTACTATTACAGTGAATAGATACAGAAGGCATTGGCTTAGGCCAAATAGGAATTTCTATAAGTAAATTCTTTAACCATTCAGCTTTCTTGCAACATGAAGCCAAAGCTACAAATTCTACAGCCTTGGTGGAGTCTGCTATACAAGTTTACTTCTTTGAGCCTCATGAAATCGCTCCTCCACTTAGATTAAAAATCCAACCACTTGTTGAAATATGATCATCTCGATCAGTAATCCAACTATCATATGAAAATCCTTCTAAAATTGAAGGATATTCAGTGTAGTATATACCATAATCCATTTGAAACAATCACTTTGTCAAACTTTTCATGCCATTGTTTCGGAGCTTGTTTAAGACCATATAAAAACTTGACTAGTTTACAAACTTTATTTATGTTCTTGTCCTGGCATAACAAACTCTTCTGGTTGTTTCATGTAAATTTCCTCATCTAATTCTCCATTTAAGAAAGCTGTTTTTACATCTATTTGATAGATTTCAAAATGATAAATTGAAACTAAAGCAATCAAGACTCTAATAGTAGCAATTCTTATAACAGGTGCATAAGTATCAAAATAATCAAGACTTTCTTTTTGTGTAAAGCCTTGGTCTACTAATTTCTAAGTCTTATTACCCATAATAGAGTCCATTTCATCACTAATGGCCTCTTTCCAAAAAACAGCATCTTGAGATTTCATTGCCTCTTCATTGGTGAGGGGATCAAACTCTATAGTAGGTGTGATCATGGTTTATTTAAATTGTGAGTCTCTTGTCCCTTCAACTAAATAGACTATAAAATCCGGTCCAAAGAATTTTCTAGTCCTTATTCTTTTACTTCTTCTCAATTGATTTTGCTCATTATTAGTATTACGCTTTTGACCAATTTCTATTGGTTTATCATTCTCTTGAGAATCAATACCTTTTGGTATAGTGGAAAATCTATTTTCATAGAATATTGCATCTCTAGATTCCACTATAGTATTGATCACGACAAAGTTATTAGGTTATATTACAAGAAACCTATAAGCTTTACTATGCTCATCATATCCTAAGAATATGCATTAAATGCCCCTTTCTCCTAATTTCTTTATCTTAGGTTCAGGTAGTCTTACAATAGCTCGACAACCCCAAACTCTTAGATAAGAAAGATTAGGCTTTCTCTTTTTTCATAATTCATAAGGGGTCACTTTTGTTTTCTTTTTAGGCACTCTATTTAAGATAGGACATGCAGTTAAAATAGCTTTACTCCAAAAACTTTTACCAAGCCTAGCATTAACCATTTCTCTTAGAGTCCTATTTTTCCTTTCAGCTATGCCATTTTGTTGTGGTGTATATGCAGTGCTAGTTTCATGCACAATGCCAATAGATTCACAATATTCAGGAAATACATATTCACCCCCTTTATCACTTCTAAGGCATTTAATTTTAACGTCACAAAAATTCTCAACTTCGTTTTTATAAGTTTTAAATTTATCTAATAATTGATCTTCAGAATGTAATAAATAAACATAGCAATATTTAGAAAAATCATCAATAAATATTATAAAATATTTTTTACCACCTTTAGTAGGATTATTATGCATATCACATACATCACTATGAATTAAATGCAACAAAGAAGATGTTTTTTTCAATATTTGGAAAAGGAGTTCTTGTGATTTTAGTCTGCGCACATATTTTACATTTTTCATGCATATCGTTTTCATGCTTGGGAATTAATTCTAAATTAGTCATATCATTCAATCTTCTAATATTTACATGTCCTAAACGACTATGCCATAAAGATAATGAGTCACTCATATAAGTAGAAGAAACATTCATATTATTGATATTGAGTTTAAACATTCCTTCATACATGTATTCTTTCCCAACAAAGGTACCACCCTTAGATAATATAATTTGTTTGACTCAAAAACAAGTTTGAAGCCAAACTTATTAAGAAGGCTATCAGATACAAGATTTTTCCTAACTTCAGGAACATGATAAACATCAGTAAGAGTTAAGGTTTTTTCAGAAGTAAACTCTAGTTGCACATTGCCTTTTCTTTTAATTATTGCAGTGGAGGAATTTCCCATGTAAAGAACATTTTCTTCATCCATTGCTTTATAAGTTTTGAAAAGACTATGATCCTTGCATACATGCTTGGTTACACCAAAATCTATCCATCATGCATTATCATCTTCGAGAACATTAATCTTAGATATCATGGCCACAAAATTTGCGTTTGAAACTTCCATTTGTTTCTTAAGAAGTTGACAATCTCTTTTGAAGTAGCCAGGCTTCCTGCAGTGGTGGCATGTACCCTTCTTTTTCTTCTTGTTGTTTTTATTCTCTTTGGAATCAAACTTTCTCTTTTGGTTATTCTTAAGGTGATTAGAATGCTTAAACTCCTTCTTCTCCTCCACAACATTAATTTTCGAGGATACAATAGCTTGGTCCTCAAGACTATGAAACTTGAGTTCCTCTTCAATACGAAGACTTTAGCCTAACCCTTCTAGGCTAATTTCCTCTTTGTTATGTTTAAGACTTTTCTTATAGTCTTTCCAAGAGGGAGAAAGTTTATCAATAATGGAAGAAACAATAATAGACTCATCCATTTTCATGTTGTGTTGATTGAATTAATCAAGAATGTGCAGAATCTCATTATATTGTTCAACCGCAAGTCTCTTATCAACCATTTTATAATTAAAAAATTTAAAAGCCAAGAATTTCTTACTTGTGGCATCTTACATCATGTACTTAGCCTCTAATGAGTCCCATATTTTTTTTGTTGTAGGTTTGTTGTGGTATTGATCAAACAAAGTATTAGACATGGCATTGCAAATGTGTCCCTTGCACACATAGTCATCTTGCTCCCACTTCTGCCGCACTCTGGTTTCTGCTAATGTCTCATCCTCACGTTCTTAAGGCTTTGGTGTTGTGAGAATATAAACGACATTGAGGCTTGTCAGTAAGAAATGCAACTTTTCTGCCAACGAATAAAGTTGCCACCATCGAACCGCTCTAATTTGACAAAGTCTGCTGCAAATTGTCGAAGCGATGAACTTGGTGCCATTGTTGTAGAAATAACATCTTAAGATTGTTGGAGGAATGTACTCTTGTGGGGAATTACAAATGTAAAAAATTACAGTAATAATAGTATAACTTTATTGTGTAAAGTAAAATGTGTTTACAATTCTGTATGTAGGAAGAAAATAGGTAAGCTGCAGAAAGATAATGTGTACTTCAAGGTACGTTACAAATGTCACTTTTCTTAAGACGTTATTTGCCCCCACCAATTGAGTGATGCACATGGGTTTAGCAAATACGCCTCCAGAATACAATGAAACACTTAATTGTTTGCTTGCGTTGCATTGATGAAAGCAAACCAGAATACGTTTGAATGTTGCAAGCCTGCTAAGAAACAATATATTGTTTCTGCAGAAAATAATATATTAAATGTTTAATGCACAAAAACTAAATGTTTTATGATAAAATTCGTTTTAGAAAAGAGGGGTGAGAAAAGAGTGGTGCGGGATCATTATTTTCATGTCTAAATGGCCTAAAATGGCCTTTATTTATAGACATACTTGTGTCTCTCCACTTGGTTTGTCATCTTTCATGATACCCTTTCATTTATAGCCATTAGATTAAGATTTAATTTTAATCAATGGTCCAAATTGAATCATCACTATTTCAAATGAAATGTCACCATGAAAGGATGTATCTTTAAATGAAAAGATATATTTTTCATAAGGCACAATTAAATAGACATGTCTTTATAATAAGACACCTCTTCCATAAAGCACAATTAAATAGACATGTCTTTATAATAAGACACATCTTCTATAAGGCAAAATTAAATTGACATGTCTTTATAAGAGGACACCATTTATTTTGAAAATTGTTCCAACAGTAAAGATGTGGTATATACATATTGAAGACTTGGACAAGTCAGAATTGAAAAATTGTTAAAGATTGAAAAAAAAAAGAGTATAGAATATAATGGTGAAATTTTTTTTAAATTGTGATAAAAGTAGGGGTGATTTTAACTATAAACGAACAAGACAGTTGTGGAAGCCCCAAATTTTAGTAAGGCCTCATTTTTTAAATATTCTTTTAATAATTATCTAATTAATAAAGATTTAAAAAAATTATGTATAGTAGTAAAGCCCATTAGACATCTCTCCAATTAAAAAATTTCTATATTTGGTAATCTTATTGTTAAAGAGATATAATTAATAATTTTGTCTAACCATCAATTCATTTATTATTAGTTTTTCCTAGAAAAATAAATAATTTTTTTACCCTTTCAATTTTTCAAAAAACCTTAATTACTTAACATTAGAATCTTTGATTTTGAGTATTTCTTTTAATTTCTATTCAAAACCTTATAATCTAAAAATCATAGATGAAATTTTTTTTTACTCTTTTATCTAGTAAGAAAATTATTATATGCATTAGTTCATTAAAAAAATAGATTTTTCAAATACAAAGTCCATATCCATTATTTGATCATCAATTTATCATTTCAACTTTCTATGTGCTACCGTTATAAATATTCAATTTGAAAATAGTAATGTTTTCATTTATTTATTTATTTGTTTATATTTTTAAAAACTCTAAAGAAAGCAAATTTTAGGTTTTGTTTTTGGAATTTTTTTAAGATCTTCTTCATTGTTTGTTGAAACTCAAGAATTAAAGATGAAATGAATTTTGAGTTCTTTTATATATTTTTTTAATATTGAAGTTGCTAAATAAAAAAAAGTCTCATAAAATAAATTCACCTAAGACCCCAGATACTTTAAAACCGGCCATGGATAAAAGCTAAATCAATTTTCGGAGCAATTGTTGTGAGTTTGTGTAAGTTGTAGATTTTTGAGAGACAAAAATTTGGTTGATTTTTAAATATGAGAATGCAAAATAAACGATCCTTTGTAATTTAGAGATAGTGTTTTGATGAAATAAAATCATTTTCATTATATTCCTTTTACTAAAATAAGAATGAAAGCAAAATATTGTACTCATTAAAATTTTTTTTAAAAAAAGCTTAATTGCAAGCGGCTGTGGAGGAGGACCGCATAGAATGGCAATTTCAATTTGTACCATGGTAATTTTGACATTCAAAGGGTTTATTTACTAAAGCATTTGTTAATGGGGTGGTATTACCAAAACAAATATTATCACCCCAACTTAAATACTAACATCTAACATTTCGTAGTGTTGTTATCTTGGCAATAAATACGAAACTAACGCTGCAGAAAAATTATACTCACCCCACCAATGAATCCCAATAAAGTAAATTTTTTAGACAATTTTATTATTAATTTAAACTTTAAGCGGTTGTTAGGGAAAAACTGAACCTTTCCAAATTCCAAAATTTGTTTCTCAATTATTAATTTAGAAAAATGATATGCACTCATCAATGAACCCACCTCAACTCTGTAAAAATAAATTTTTGGGTAAATTCTATCATAATTTAAGTTATATTGAGATTGTAAACACATTCATTTATAGTATAATATAAAAATCTACCAAACATAAGCTCAGAATTTTATTAGCACATATAATATAATCGGAGAGAGATCAATCTTAATTTATATTTTTAGAATAGGCCGACAAGAGGAAATTAAAATGAGTGACGCTCGAACGGCCCTAAACTATTTTGAGGGCATGAGTCACCACTTGGAAGATTGGCTCAATGGCGGCGGCCATCAATTTTTTGAACAGTGAACACGTATGCTGATCCTTATATATATCTCTAGCTTTCTAATAAAGACAAAATTGACAAGACTGCAGGGTATCAGAGTGATTAAAAGTTCCTCACATATGTAAGGAAGATTCATTTGAGATAATTTTGACACCAAGGATAAATCTATCTATAAGCGGCTCCCACAAACCACACGGAGGATCATCAATGGACCCGTTATTGAGACGTGAGATGATCAAGCATGGACCACCGTTTAGTCAGGTAGTCATGCTTCAAGTAATTATCTCCAATATATTATCTTTTGACGTAAGAAGCTTTTGAAAGTTTTGCTTATTATGGAAAAATTTGAGATTTATCTTGATTTGCCATGAATCTTAGCTTGTGAGCTTATTATGGAACTTCAACAGGTTGCCACAAGGTTAATTCAAGCCACTACAACTTGCTGCCTTTCCTTAGTTTAGATTTGAATGATTTGCATAACCACTGCACACACACACACAAACAAAATCGACAGAGAAAGAGAGAGAGGTGCACTGCACTCTTGCCTCGGTTCTATCAACAGTAAAGTCTCAATAAGTTGAAGTTACTTAAACACTAAAGTTAAATGCAGGGACCACTCATATGTTAATGTAAAATTTTTTATTTCATTATGAGTTAAAATAACATAATTAAATATTATATTTGTCTATAATATACTACTATATAAGGTGTGATAAAATTAAATTCATTAACATAATATTTGATTACTTAATAAATGAGTCTATCAAAATTACTCCTTAATACTTAATAGTAGTCACATATTAATCTAGTAAAATATAAAACAATTAAAATAATTTATGGAAGTCCACAATATGTGATAAATAAATTTAACATGTATAATTTCTTGAAATACTTTTTGGATTTTATTTTATATGTATTCTCTCCCAATTACTAGTTACTATTATCCTTATGGTTAGCCAATCAAATAATTTTTAAACGATTGTATTCAGTTAATTACTCCAAATTCAAATCATAAAAATAATTAAAAAAATTGGCCACTTCTCTTCCTTGTAATAAATAAATAAACGGAGTTGCTAGTTGCCATAGAAATTGAGCAATCAAGTGCATGGTGAACCATTGAGTACATTCTGTCATATCCCATGTGCTTGCCACAATTGCAAGTCAGCATTAGACTTTTTTTTCTTTTAATTTACATTTTTAATTGGATGTTACGTCCCATGTTCAAAATTGCATGCCATAAGGACACTTTGCATTGGAGTTTTAATTTGTCGCCTCAATTACAAGATAAAAACACCGCGAGCAATCGAGTTCTCTTGTATACCAGTCAATGGAGTCGCCGCCGCCGTTAAGCAATTCGCCTCAGTGATTATTGTTCGTCAAATGAGTGTTTTTGTAACTGCCTTAAAATATGAAATAATTAGTCCTTGATAAATTTAAAAACTTATTTTGTTGACAAAATATAATAATAATAATAATAATAATAATAATAATAATAATAATTATTATTATTATTATTATTATTATTATATTTAATAATTTATTTTGAAAATGATCAATGATATTTGAACAAGGAAATACTACTACAATAGCAATAAACTTACTATTATACTATAATATTACTATAGCACCAAAAGAATGATAATATTCATGCTACACTATCATTTTATACATCCTTCTTATCATTGGTCCACACGGCAGCATCAAGCTAATGATTAGAAAGATGATATTCAGACTCCTAAGTTTCAAATTTCAAATGTTGCCTCTTCGTCCCTTTGTAGATTGCCACATCATCTAAGCAGGGACGATGCACGGGATCAGACTTAATACCATAAGGGTGTATTTGGATGTTAGGATTACAGGGTATTAAAATACTATTCATAATAACTTAATGCCAAGAATATATTTAGTAAAATTAAAGAGCTCATTGTGTTGCATTATTTAGTCGCATTACACAAGCCGAGGTTCCCTCGGGTTTGTGTAATACGGAGGCTTTTGCCACAATTGACACAAATTTATTTTATTATAATATTACAAAAGTAAATTATTTTATTTAAATAAATTACTTTATTATTAAATATTAATATAATAAGTAAAATATAAAAATAAATTGTATGATAATATTATTTTATTTAATAATACTATATTTTATCATATTGTTATATAATATTTTATTTATCTATTGATAATTAATATAAAAATAATTATTCAACCTTTCATTTAATATAATTAATAAAAAATATAAAATAATATTAATTTAATATTGATAAAAAATTAATATAGTACAATGTAACACCAAATACTGTACAATATTATTATATTATAATGTTAATGTAATACAACAAATACAATGCCGTGCAATACAATCTAGTGTACAAAACGCATCCCCAAGGATATGTTTGGCACTCTTTATTTTATGGTATTAGAACCCCTTATAGTATTAAATGTTATAATATCATGTTTGGTATTATAATATCAGGTTTGGTAATAACTCTTCATTGCATTTAAATGTGGTTAGAACATGCCCTTAATGTGGTCAAACCCACATAAACTAAATCCGTGTGAAAGTTGGTATTATGCGGGTTTGTAGTTGTTTCGAGAGAAAAGAAAAATCACTTTTGTTCTCTTGCTCTTAGATCAAGTTCTCCCTACCATCTCTATACCTTTGCTCCACACTGACATTATTGTGCCTCAACAAACGACACCAACTCCACATTGCCACTGTTGTGCCTCAACTTCACAATGCCATTGTCACGCGACACTAACTCTACTACCACATGATCTACCTTTGTCACGTGACACCACCATGCAGTCTGCCTTTGCTGCGGACACCACCGTGCAATCTACCTTGGCTACATGACACCACTGCATAAAACCAGCTCTATTATCAGTGAATACCACGCAACACCACCATGCGATCTAGTTTGATTTTGTTCTTTGTGTGTCTATTTTGACAAGATTTTCATCTTCAATTCCAATAATTATGCTATTTATTTTATTAGAATTTGTTTTCTATGTTGATTCTCCTCTTCTTAATTTTTTAATATTTAGTTTTGGAAAATGACACTCTCACAACATATAATACATCATTAAGCATCGAACAGTGTGTTTTGTGTGTAGTATAAATTCTCACTGTAGCGAAAATATCACAACACACGAACTCTTCTAGACTCACATGCGTTCTCCCTCTCACAACAGATCTCACCATGCTCCGCTCTTTCTCTCTCTCCCCCCATCCGATCGACTACGTCTTGCTCCCTCACAATGCCTCACTCTTTCGGCTCTCTCAAAAAATTGACTTGCAGCTTCACTCTCTCTTTCCCCCCAAGTTCACAGCCGTCATGGGTCTCTCCACAACTACTGTTATCTCGTCTTCAACAGCTGCCTTAATCAAATTCTAAAGGTAATTTGCTTCAATTTGTTGCATTAATTTCAATTTTGATTGTGTGAGTTTGTGAATATTTAGTTCTGTTCATGCTGAGAATATAAGTGTTGCTTAAAATTCTTTTTAGATTCTGTCATAAAGTTTTCTTTGTACTAGGCACGTAAGTTACTTTAGTTTTGTGTCTGAAAACAAAAACATTTAGCTTAGTGAGTTTTATGAGATTTTGCTGATTTGCTCAAGGAAGCTTAAAAAGGGAAAGCTTTTGTGGTGTCTAAGCTAAGACAATTTGGATTGCGTGCTTTTTCAGTTCATTTGTTTATTTTCTTATTTGGGTTCTTTGTTGTTTGATGTTCTTTTGAGATTCTGGCATTTAGGTACTTGCTTTTGTGGAGCTTTTTGATGATTTGAATTGTGTGAATTCCTTCTTTTCTTTTCCAAATGATTTCACTCTATAAAAGATATATTATATTTGACTAGAATCTTTATTTAGATCATTGCATCCCATACATTAGCTTAGCTTGTCAAGAATGAGAATGATGGAATATGCTTATCTTGGAAAGAATATATTATGTTACATAGTACCGGATCCTAATATATTGGAACCTACCCAAAACAACCACCAATCCACCAATGACATCAGGCCTTCTTCTTTTTTAAAATTTTTAAAATTTAAGGAACTTATGTTGCTTTTTTAGATCTGCCTTGGCTTCTGATGAATTTTGATAATTGTAAAATCCCTCCCATTTAAAGTGGGGGGAAAAGAAGCACCTATATATATATATGTACATTATGGAGCTTAAACTACATGTCATAGTAATACATTATTCTCTTTGCTTTGTAGGATTTAAGCAGCATGAGTGATGGTGATGTGGGTTTGTGCTTGATTGGCCGGAGTAATGATCATTCTGTCAGCCAAACCAAAGACAATCAGCTGATTAAGTTAGCAATTGATGACTTGTTTTAGTGCCATGATATCATCATTGTACATTGCTAACTATTAAACAGGAAGTTATGCTTTAGTTTGTAATTAAGGTACTGTCTTAATGTCCAGCTATATGGTATCTAGATGGTTGGTACTAAATAAATGAACATTTGATCTTGGTCTTGGTCTACTTTCTATATATATAATCTATGCACCATGAAGCATGTGCAATATGACATCTTTCTTGGGCATGCGAAGATTTATTTCATTTATTTGATATCAATTTCGCTTCTTACACTGTTTTTGGTTATGCTCTAAAATCCCATTGCCATTAGGGTCATTACACGAAAAATCTTGAAGAATTTCAAGGTACTTTGGTCATGTTCTTTGCATTACAGTTTAGCCTATTGTATTTCTTTATTCATCACTGCGGAACTGATAGTGAAATTATACGAATCAAATTATATGCTTAACTTAAAAAGCACTAGAAAATGACAATTGTAAGGAATGAAACCAAATCTCAATCACATTGGCAATTATAAAGCTCAAAACTGTATCTCTATGCTTGAAATAATTAATAACAATAATAATACTACACTAATGCAATCTTTATAGCATCATTATTATGTATAAATAACAAGAGTTTGATAAGAGGTGGTAAAAAAAAGGGAGGGGGAGGGGGGGAATGATCTCTGGTGCACTTGAGGTTAATCTATCAAGAAAACCATAATTCTTTTTCTTGTTAATCGGAAAAATCGTAAATGAAGCCAAAATTTATATACGGGGACTTCATGAGCTTTATCTTTGTCTTTATGCCTGATCATTATTCTCAACACCATCATTTTCCATTGGTAGAGTAACCGCAACTTAAGTAGGCTTGATAACTCGCTCAGAGAGTGTGTATCCCGACTGCAAAAGAGGAGAACAAGATTTATATATATGTAACCCACGGCCTAATAAGTCTTGGACAACACTTTAAAATGAAATGTTGACCATATGCATTTCTACCCCAGCAAATAGATTATGAGAATTGACAAAAGTAATTATACCTATTTTCACACAAATCACAAAGATTGGACAAAATATTCACATTCAACCACATGGAATTGAGTTCAATTAAGCAAGTGTATAATTCAATTTCTAACAAAAACAGAAACAAAGTTTTTAAGTTTATAAATACTTTCTTCTGTTGGGTGAAATGATTATCTATGGCAAACAAAATTATAAGCAATCAACGAAATGTATAGTTAATAAAGGAAAAATTGATGAATTTAAATTAACACCTTTAGAACATGAGCCATAGTGCCTTGGAGGTTTGGAATTGTCTAGTACTTGAAGCATTGCATTATGCCTGTGTGGATCAAATTGTTCATTTATAAGATCAAAATTTTTGACTCCAAACTTTTTAAATATCTAAAAGCACAAAGTTAGTCAAGTTGATGTCAGAATTCACAAAATGCAAATCATTAAAGCTCCACAAAAGTAAGTACTCGGATGCCAGAATTTCAAACGAACATCAAATAACAAAGAACCCAAATAAGAAATTAAACAAATGAACTCATAGACACCAAAAAAGGCTTCCCCTTTTTGAGCTTCTTTGAACAAATTAGCAAAACCTCATAAAACTAAGCTAAGTGTTCTTGTTTTCACACACAAAACTAAAGTAACTGACTTGACCAGTACAAAGAAAACTTTAGGACATAATCTAAAAAGAATTTTAAGCGGTGCTAATATTCTCAACACATTGAGCACAGAACGATTTAGCATGAAACAGAACTAAATCTTCACAAACTTATAATCCTACAACCAAATTAGAAATTAATGCAATGAATTGAAGCAAATAACCTTTGGAAGTCGATTATAACAGTTGTTGGAGATGAGACAAACAGCAGCTATGGAAAGACCCACGGCAGCTGCAGATTTGTTGGAGGGGGGGCGAGAGAGTGAGGGACAGTGAAATAGTGAGATGCAGTGAGACGGTAGGGAGGGAGAGAGAGAGAGTCGAAGGTGTTGTTGCATGGTGAGGGGGAACAAAGCGTGGTGAGTTTTGTTCCTAGTGGGGGAGAAGGGAACAAAGCGTGTAAGAAAGTGTGTTGGTTCCTATGTGTTATGTACTTTTTGTTTCTCTCACCACAGTGAGAATTTATACTGAGCACAAAACTCACTGTTCTGTGCTTAATGTTGTGAGAATATCAGAGCCGTTTAGTTTTTGGTTTTATATTTCTCTACTATTTTCGGCTACTTGAATCTTGATTATTTTATTCTTAGCATCCAGGAAATCCAATAGGGCAACAAAATAATAGTGAAAAATATCATGTTTAATAAAGCAAAAAGAAGTGTCCTAGCTTTAAACTTTATGCAAATTTATCAATAACCTACTAGCTGTTTTTTTTTTTCTCATTTTACTTGTTATTTAGATATGGATAGTAGAAGAATTTTTTTTTTTTGTCATGTGGCAAATGAAATCAAGGTTCATGTTCATTGTGACATTTTTTTTTTGTTAATGATATTCATCTGAAGGCATAATCAAAGCAAAATGATTCATAACAATACATTCCAAAACCATAGCACTTGATTACAACACTTAAATAGCATTATAGGCAATAGTAACAGTCAATACGTGAATCAACTAAGAATAGATAAAAGAACACTTGGCTTACTATGTGAGATACTTTTATTGAATGAGGGATTAAATGCTAATGGGTCAATGATGATTAAAGAACAAATTTGCATGTTCCTTCACACTTTGTCACATCATGTTAAGAATCGCACAATTGGCAGTAGGTTTTTCAAATCTAATGAGACTATTAATAGATACTTTAACTCAAGTGTTAAATAAAGTTATTAATAGATACTTTGGCTCCAGTGTTAAATAAAGTGTTACGACTACACGATGTTTTACCAAGGGCATTAGAACCTATACTAGAGAATTGCACTGATAAGAGATGGAAGTACTTTAAGGTATATTGTCAATTAATTTTATTTGACCATAGCTTGTGACAACCTAATGCTAATAAATTTTTCATTTGTTTTATGTATGTAGAATTGCTTGGGGCATTAGATGGAACTTATGTTAATATCTATGTGACAGAAAATAATAAGCCAAGATATTAAACAAGAAAAAGTGATACTGTTGCAAATGTTTTAGGGGTATCTTCATGACATATGAAATTCATTTTTGTAATGCTTGGATGGGAAGGCTTTGCATTTGACTCAAGAATACTTCATGATGCATTAAAGAAGTCGATTGGTTTAAAAGTTCTTGTATTCTAGAAATTTAATTTAATCAAATTATATATTCAAACTAAAATTTATATTGAATGTTGTGTGAAATAAATAGGTTACTACTATCTTGTGAATGCCGGATACACAAACATTAAAGGATTCCTTGCACTAAAATGAGGGAACAAGATATCACTTATCAAAATGGAGAGATAGGTGTGCTCCTCAAAATAAAGAGATTTCTTTAACATGAAACATTCCTTAGCAAGATATGTAATTAAGTGGTGTTTTTTATTGCTCAAAATGGGATAGGACATTTTTTGAAGTCTTTCATTTTATCTAATTCAACCCAATGTCGCAGTATTATTGCATGTTGTTTACTGCATAATCTTAGAAATGTTTGTAGATCCAATGGCACATGAATTAATGGATATATCTAATAATGAAATACGAGATAATGATAGTATAAATAGCCTTGAAACTTTAGACCAATATATGAGTTGGAGGAATGATTTAGCTACTATTATGTATAATAATTAGCTTGGAAATTACGATTTATCTATTAGGAAAGTATTTAAAACTATATTTTGTTAATATATAGATGTTATTAGTAATTTATTGAGTGTTAGTTATGTGAACTTAATTTGGTGTTATATTTTAATTACTTATTTTAAAAATTGTTATGATATTCATTTTATAGGCATAGAGAGTGGAAGTTAAGTCATATTACTAGAATAAGACAAGCTCAAGGTGAGCATAAATAAAAGATGAAAAAGAAATAATGTTGAACATTTTAGATGTAGTAGTTGCAAATGGTAGTTAAGCTAATAATGGTACCTTCAAATTCAAAAGTTGTAAATATATTGAAAATGAATTAGAAAAACTGCTATCAAGGGGTGATTTGAAGGCTTACCCATATATTGACTCTAAAATAAGGATATGGAAGAACAATTAAAAGGTGTTGTTTGATATATTAAACAGTAGTGGTTTTGGATGGAATGATGTGAAGAAATGGAGGTTGATAGTGAAGAAATGTGGAAATCATATGTCAAAGTTAGTATTTAGAATTTAAAATAAGAAAAATAATTTTCTTTTTATGTCATTACTTATATTTGCGTGATTGCATGGTTTATATAATTTTTTCCTTATGAATATAACAGAGTTGATTTAATTATCTTGTTTTAATATTGTAGACTTATAAAAAAGCAAACAATTAGAGGAATACGCTTATTATGAGAGGCAAACAAAGGCATTTGGAAAAGACCATGTAATTAGAAGGTCGGCAAAGAATTCAATTGATATGCCTAATGTAACACTTCAAGAAGAGATTCATAATGATGAAAATGAGATTGATGATGAAGGCTCTCTGAAGTCTACTATACTTCTTTCAAATTCTTAATACACTATTTGATCATGTTCACAATCGTCATGCAAGAAGAGAGTCTAAATCAGATGAACATATTGTTGTTGGTATTGACAAATTGCTTTTAGTATTCACCAAGCCAACGCTAACATTTCTCAAAATATGTATGAAAGTAATGAAGATCATGATTACATTGCTGAAGAGTGTGCTTCAATGAGACTTTTGGTAGATGATGAGCTTATAACCTAAAATTTAATAGTTGAAAGACCTTAAAAAATAATGGCTTTTAATGATTACATTGCTGAAGAGCTTGCTGCAAAGAGAATTTTGGTAGATGATGAGCTTATAGCCTTAAATTTAATGGTTGAAAAACCTTCAAATATAAGGGCTTTTAAGGTATTACGAAATGGACGTGACCGTAAGTTGGCATATGTTAGGATGCTTTTGCATGAGCATGAAACGAGAGATAGAGTTTCATAAAGGAGTATGCATTTCTAACTTAACAATGATATTTTATAAGTATTTTGGCATATGGATGTGTATACTTAGATTATTTAACACAATTCATTTTGTTACAACTATTGTATCACTTTATTTTTTTTTTATTATCTTGTAGTATGTATAAACTTTTATTCTATTGTTCTAAAATGACTTTTGAACTAATCTTTTATGTTTTAACAATTTATTTATGTTGTGACATTATTTAAAGGTTATTTGATTGAATTATTTAGTTTGATCTTTATTTCAAGGTTATATATTTAGAAACTATTAAAAAATAAATGTTATGCAAAAAATTATGGTCATAAGCTTTAATCTTGATGAAGAATTATGTCTTTTTTTAATATTTATAATAAAACAAATAATGTTAAATTTTTAAAATTTAAGACTTCTATATTCATTATTTTTCTAATTACTAATAAATATTATTTTCTAAATATCTAATTTAAATTAATCACCAAAAAATTTAATATATTACAGTGTAACACCAAATACAATATAATCTATCAAATACACCCAAAAAGTGTTACTAAATGGCCAAAACAAATAGAGAAGGATGATAGAAATGCCAGAATGTGCTGACACTTTTAGTCTCATTCTCTCTATCGCTTATAACCATTAAAAGCATTAAAAGAAACAACAAAAGAACAATAAAATATTAGCGCAATCTAAGCCTGTCCTCCTCTTTTTACATTATTGTCATTAACAAATTACCTCCCGTATGATCTAGACCATGTTCTATTATAAAAATAAAGGCACTTAATGACGAATAGAGCTGGAGTTGTCACCAACTAATGATGACCACTCTTTCCTACTTTTTCACTTTATCCTCCTTTACAAACTAGCTTTCTCTTTTCTCATCCTTTAAAAATCTGTTACCACAAAAAGAAAAAAAAAACACTTGGTGACTAACAGAGTCGCATGTGGCACCAGCCAACAATAATCACAATGACGATATCTTATCCTCCTTGATAATGAAATAACAAAAAACCAACCAAAAAACAATAACCTTGCACTCAATAGAGCCGTTGCCACCACGTTAACGTATAATAGAGCCAGCAGAGCCACCACCACCCTGCCCATGCATAGCAAAGCCAACAGAATCATTGACACCACGTTGGCTCTGTCATTGCCAAAGGTTCCATTTAAACTCTCTCTCTCTCTCTCTCTCTCTCTCTCTCTCTCTTATATATATAATCAAGTTTATGTCAAATGATTAAAAATAAATAATTTTTTTCTATGATTTATGATACTTTTTGGAATGATTGTGGTGTAAATGATTAAATAAGTTCTGATATATAGCACTCTTTTCACTTAGTTGAGGAAAAATTACATAACTAAAATATTGTATTTGTGCCTAACAAAGCAAATCGTAAAAGCTTGTAATTAATTCAATTTTACAAAAGTTTGAATTTATTCAATTTTACACCTAATGCATGCAATTGTATTAACTATCTACAAAAAAGATATAATTACCCCTACATAATGACAAAATAAAAGTAACACACAAATTATAGTGATAGTTATTTTGGAAGGATAATTCTATCTTCTTGGCGGACAATGTACACATTAGAATCAATGGGTCGAAAACTGAACAAATTCAAAATTTTATAGCATTTTAATAATGGAATAAAATTAAGGTGGATGCTTGATAATTTCCCTTTCATCTATTTGACAAAAAACAAAGCCAAACATTCATGAGTTTCTAAGTTGTAACCTTCACAAATTCCTAACACCTAACAACCTATGCCTAACCCAATTGTGTGAAATTCAAACATAATGTATATTTATATAGTATGTGCATGACAATCAACAAAATGAAACATGAACATTGCATGGATTTGATTTTCTATTCATGAATTCAATCATGTATTGTTATGTCATATTTGTCTCATATCTCATTAATTCAAATTCATTGAATGGGTTTGATTTTTGGTACATAAATTCAATTTTACGGTTTATGATTAATAAATTGTGTTATATGGTGCCAATATGTTTATTAATTGTGTCATATTTTTGTTGAATCATCTCAATACGTCACTTATTATATATTTATGACACAAATAAATGTTGGTAAACTTAATTTTACCCCTACTTGAATGACAATCTTTGTTTTACCCCCAAAAAGTATAAAAGTATCAATTTATCCCCATTTGCTGCCAAGAAGACAGCATATTATCAACACGCTTCCCATTTGCCCTCATCTTCTTATCAATAGCAAGATATACTGAGATTTTCACACTTTTAGACATAGATTAAAGATTTTCATTTTATTTGGGATGAATTGAAGTTTACTTCATATATATATATATATATATATATATAGTGTTACCATGTTTACCCATTTATTCATATCATCATGTAACTTGTGTCAATCTAGTAATTATGTCATAATCATGCTATAATCATGTCAAATATAAAATGGCTGCTTAACAATAATTGTGTTGTAATCATGGTCTAATTATGTCAAATATAAAATTAACTCCTTTATTAAGCATATCAACTTATTGTGTCATTTTGACACATTTAATAAACAATCGTGTTATGTAGGTGACATCTATATTTACTTAAATTTAAGATGACATGGTAAGAATATGACAAGATAACATGAATTGACAACCCCAGCCATGGATCAATGTATGATATTATATTTTTTATTGATGTGTGAAAATCATGGGATTCAAATTTTCTGTTTATTTTTACAAGTATAGGAGATATTGAGAATAACAACAAAAAGATTTGATTAATAAATTAGGCCTAGTAATAACTAGGGGTGTTCGATTGTTCAAATCCATTGGATTTCGTAAAAGCCAAGTTTAATCCATCATATATTGAATTTTATATGTTTGATCCAATCTGATCTAATCATTGATTGAAATCCACTGCAATCGAAACTAAGAAAAAAATCAAATCCAATATAACATAATCCAAGCACTCCAATTAATATAAATTTTACAAAAAAAAAGGTCAATTGTTTTTTAGTGTTCTAATTAGTGACAATTGAAAAAATAAAATAAAATATAAGTTCCTTTAATATTTTTGTATTTCGTGATTCATTTATTTTTATTATGACATGGTTAAAAAAACAATCGAAATTTGAAAGATTGAAAGCAAATATTGGTTGCAACTTGCGGATTGCACTTTGTATTGTTATTGTATTTTTATAATTAATAAGAAATTAGTTTTTTTAACTAGAGTTTAAATGGTAGTATTCATGTCAAATTTTAGAGCAAATGGTATGCAAGAATATGGGTTTTAAAAATAAATGTATTCGTGACGAGTTAAATATAAAGTGACATGTAGTTTTTTAAAATAAATGAAGAAAATAAAAATTAATTGGTGAGATTATTTATATTAAATTTGAATGTATGGATATATAACCAATCCAATACCCTTGAGTTTTCCATTTTGCAATCTAATTCATTCTAATCAAAATGTCAATCCGACAAAAATTGCATTGGTTTGGATTAGATCAATTGGTTTAATTAAGTTTGATTGGATCTTGAACACCCTTATAGGACTGAGAAATTAGGGGCCTTAATTCAAGGCAAAGCGTAGGCCTTTGCACAACAGCCTAGGAAAGGCAGATCGAGCTGGGCCCTAACTTTAATAATGATGATGAGCCATTGCCTCATACAGTTGTTTAGTGCAATCGTCAGAGCAAAACTTGCCATTTTAACAGGTTAACTTTGATTTTCAATTCGTTCGTAATTTGTAAACTTTAATGACCATTATAAAAATTTTACAAAAATCAATAGATTTTTTTTTAAATATCAATAGTGAAATTGGGTCCAACTTCTTTGCCTAAGTGGTTAAGTGGTCCTATACATTTGTCTTCTAGTGAATCTACCATTACATTTTCTTTTTTCTAACAAAATATTGTTAAATATAATTATTATTGATTCAATTTCATGATACAGTGGATTTTGACTTGAGGGCTATTTTCTTGGTCCTTTAAAATAGTTTGATAGGGGTGGGGCATTAGAATGATTCAGTTTAGTTTTAGAATAAATCGAATTTTTTGATCTGATTCGGTGCAAGATTTTGAAGAATCGATATGAACTGAAATAAATTAAGAACCAAACCATAATTGATTGCTTCGTTTCGATATAGCTCCGAATCAATATATCGATTTGGTATCGGTTCAAAATTTTGATATTTATATCACCATGCATATAACTCTAGTATGTAGCTGTCTTCTATAAGCATAAGATACGCGAATACACAAATAAATAAATAATGCTATTAAAAAATTTTAAAAAAATTAAAATATTCTATTAAAAAATAAAAAATAAAAAACATAGTACTTTATAATTTCATCCAAAAAATTATTAATCAAACAAAACAGAACACACAATTCAATTTTTTAATTTTTATTAAAAAAAGAAGTAAAAAAACCATCAATCATGACACTAACAAATGCAGGCTCAGTCGTCGATGCTCAAACTTGAAGGAAGACAATAGTAGTAGCTAGGGACGAAGACGAAGATGAAGACGAAGAGTAGTAATTTCTTTTCGTCGACAGTGTGATTATGTCAAGGAAGCAAGACAGCTGATAGTAGCTAGTGAAATTGAAGATGATGAACTGAAGATGAAGAGCAACGATAGTAGCAACAACGAGTAAGAATTGAATATAAAGATGAAGAACTGGGGGATGGGGCTTTTTGGTTGTTGGCTGCGATATTGGATTTAGAGAAAGCAGTAGCAACCATAAAGAATTGAAGATGAAGACGAAGATAAAGAAGAAGAATTGGTGCTTAGGATTTTTTGGCTTTCAGTTGCAAGGGTATTAAGAGAGTTTGGCTACAATGCCACAAGTACGATGTTGGGCTCGCCAAAACCATGTTTTAATTGAGTTTTTTACATGTAAATTTTGTAATTTTGTATTGTATGTTTGATCTTAGTTGTTGTATGTTTCATTTAAATTGTTGCATGTCTTGAATGAAGTTACATGTTGCATGTTTGATCTCATTTGTTGCATGTCTTGAATAAAGCTAAAAAAATGAGGATATTCCTATCCATTTCATATTTGATGTCGGTGTTGTATATTTGACCTAAGTTGTTGGATGTTACAAGTGAACTATTGCATGTTTACATGGTTATGGTGTTTAACTTTAGCTGTTGCATGTTTTACTTTAGTTGTTATATGTTTCACATAACTTTTTTATATGTAAATATCATATTACATGTTTGACCATAGTTGTTGCATGTTTGAATTTTTGTATGTCTTGAATAAAGTTAAAAATTGAAAAATTTCCTACCCGTTTCATATTTGACATTTGTATTGCATGTTTCACGTGATTATTTTACATGTAAATTTTATCTTATATGTTTGACCTCAGTTGTTGTATCTTTCATTTGAATTGTTGCATGTCTTGAGTAAAGCTAAAAAATAGGGATTTTCCAGCCCATTTCATTTTTGACATTCAAGTTGCATGTTTAACCTTAGTTGTTGAATTTTTCACGTGATCTGTTGCATGCTTACGGTGTACTTATATTTAATCTCAGTTATTGCATGTTTAACCTCGGTTGTTACATGTTTCATGTAATTTTTTTACATGCAATATGAATAAAGTTCATATTACATGTTTACATCACATGTTGCATGTCATAAAAAACGATGCCAAAATTTTTTTTGTTCCTATTTATTTCATGCTTGACATTTATTGTTTATATAAAACATCGTCTGTCATATATATCAAATGCCATTTGCAAGTTTATGAATATGTTAAATTTAATGCACAGTACACCATATAGAAGAGATCTTCTTCAATTTTATTTAGGAGATATTTTGTAATGAAATTTTCGTATCATATAGTTTGCAAGATTTTGTTACAATTTCGTATCATATAGAAGAGATCTTCTTCAATTTTATTTAGGAGATATTTTGTAATGAAATTTTCGTATCATATAGTTTGCAAGATTTTGTTACAATTTTGAACTTTCCATCATTGCTCTGGATTACAGCAGACTATGTTCAATATGCTTCTTGCAAATTTTTTTGCTGTTATTTTTTTTTTTCTAGGAATAAGGGACTTCTCTAAAAATCAATTCTTTCCTCCTATGATAACTCAAGACTGTCAATTGTTTCCTCTTATAATCACTCAAAACGTAACTGAATGCAAAATGCATTTATGACTAAAGGGCTTGCTTGAATTTTATTTATTTGACTAAGTATTATTTGTGTGCCACAAAAATTAGTTCCACTCATTTATGTACAAATATACGAACACCTTTCGGTGCATGCAGTAATCAAACTCTTAATTATAAAAACACTCTGGGGCTGTTAGACATAACTCGAGTTGCTTGTAATTAAACTCTTAATTGTCAAAGCAATCCTGGGTTAATAGATAGAAGTCGAGTTGATGATGTAAGTTAGATTATTGTAACTTAACCACATCATAAAAGAATCCTCCACTACCTTCAACATAACCAAACCATGAAATTGTAATACTTTAAAGTTTCGTATATATATATATGTATGTATGTAAGTATGTACGTACGTATGTGTGTTCGTGTAATATTTTAAGCTTATATTTGTGATAAAACCCCATTAATACTCATTTGATACACGTTATTTAACTAAAGCAATTTAATTAATAAAGATACATTAAATTGAATTAAATTCAACTTGTGCCCAATAATTATATTTAGGAATATATCTAATTAACTAATTTTTATTTAACTCATACACAAATTATAAATGTGTTCATAAAATTAAACAAACAAATTTAATGGTCTAACTATTTTTTACACGACAGATAAAATCACGGCTTTTAAAAGAACTTGTAAATCATGGCTTTTAAAAGAACTTGTAACTTAAAAAAATTAATTATAATAAGATTACATATCTATCCAATTTTTTTCCTCATTCTAATTGGATAGTAGTTTTGAAAAGAATTTGATAATTCAAGTGATAATCTCTATTCTTATTTGTTGCATAATATTCTTTCAGTTACGTTTTGTTTGATTTTTGTCAAAGAAATTAATCATGATGGATAATTTAAATTACCAAGTCGTAAAAATTCTAAGTCCAATTGAAATTTAAAATCGTTTATGAATGAAAATATGTTAGCAAGACAAAAAAAAAAATTGAGGGATAAAAACAAAGTATGATAAAAAGGAAAAGGCAACATGAATGTGATGATTTTTCTTGGAAAAATTAAGCCAAAATCTTTGCAATAATATGGGCAATTTCAATAAAATTACACCCTAATAGAGTATCCATCTACTAAATATGCAAGATTGACTGTAAAAATTGATGGCAACTAATTGGTGGCACATTTGAGGGTATATTACAACCTCTTAAATTGTTTGAATGAAATTATATGACACTTTTTCTTTTTTGTTTCTGAAAACAAATTACATTACACTTACTTTTAAAGAAATTTGTTAATGAAAAGCAAAATAATGAAAATCAAAAGCGCTGACTTATAAAAGTAAGCTATAAAAACAAAAGCAAAGTTTTTATAAGTAGCATCTCCCAAAAACATAAAAATATTGTCAAATTGAGTTACAAACTAATTATAATTTCATCAAAGTTTGTAAACCAAAAGATTGTCGCAACGTCAAAAAGTTTCCTGTAAAACACTTATGCCAGATGATTTATAGGATCAATCAATATCTAGTTGAATTCTCCCCTGCAAATAATTAAAATTTTCAAATTAATCAATAAGATAAACAATCGTTAATCACAATAAGAAGCACCGACAAATTACAATAAAAAGTAGCAGGAAAAAAGCACCAAAACAGCAAATAAACAAGAAACAACAATAAAAAGTTTAAAAAAAATGGCAAAAATAGATACCCAAAATAGCAAAAAAATTATCCTAAAATGGCAGTGAAAAATTAATCAACAAATTTATAAGCATCTAACAAAAGAAATACCAAAGGCCAATTATCACAGCTTTGGCTAGACATGCTTATCACGAAATCAACTAGATATGCATATCACGAAATCAACTAGACATGCATATAAACAAGCAAGTTTTTGCACCTGCTGCAACTGTTTTAATCATCAGTTTGTAGCCACTTCTTGTTTCTAGGAATACCATATTTATCTTTCAAATAGTGAAAATTAGTCTTTACAAAACAATTAATAGACATTAGATACAATAAAAATTATGTGATTCTAAGATGTAAAACATATTCATACTATATCCTCTGTCTGCATCAATAGAGAATAAAGTATATTCAAAACAAAGATTGCAATCATTAATATGCCCAAAAATTTCGATAATTACCAAACTACTAGCTCACCATAACCACCCAAAGCTCCTCCTAATATAAGAATGACTACAGAAAAAAGTCTACATATTCCTACTCAAAGATTGCAACAATTACCATAACTTTAGAATTCATATTTATAGTGTAAGAAGAAGCACATTTTTATATTTTTATAAAAGGAAATGTATGAAAATTAATGAAGAAATAAAGAGAACAGGAAATATATACTTTTCATAAGAAAGATTTTTTTTTTTGTATTTCTATATATATATATATATATACACACACACACTTAAATTCTAACCAAATCTGTTATGTGTAAAATTAAATTAGGAAGGGTTTTTGGGCTAAAATCTATATCCCAAAATTAAAGACAAGTTTCATTTCTTTTTTAAGTTTTTGGAAATTTCTGTAGTAAAGATTTGTTTTATTAGTCTTCTGATACGAAAAGTGTTTCCTCTCAAAATAATTAGCGCATAATGCCCACTTGAGCAACGATTGAAGAATCAATATGATTTTTTTCCCCTACACCAATCCAAATTATTATTACAAATGATAACATTACGATGAAGATAAGTAAAATAATAATAACAATAATAATAATCAAAATTATACAATAAAAATTCATGTATATATCAACAGACAATTAATATGAGATCTAAAAGTGTACCTTTTGATTCCTAAATACGAAAACGGATTACAATGAGGTTATGTCACTATAGAGATAGAGGATAATCTCATGGAAAATCCTTATGCTGTTGTATGCGTATGGTCAGATGATAATCATAATAAAAGAAAATCTCCTCATATTACATTGCAGGAGCCCATTGTCTTTTCACTCTCTTGTTTTCATTCTCTGTATTTTTTTAATATGTTCTATGTATTTTCATGCCTTTCACACACTTTTATTTTAGATGCAATAGATGTGCTTACATAGAAGTTAATAAGATTGTTGAAGTCAATCAAAAGACTTAAATAAGTTTCTAAATATTTCTTTATGCTAGGCCAGGCCAGCCTATCATAGGCGCCAATCCTAACATCTCCCACTCGTATGTGATAGGACGACGCCATATATAGAGTGATGAGAGTAATTCAGCCCAAAGCTTATATGCAATATCATGCGGGCAAGTACAACGTGAGAACCATGAACAATGAATTGGAGCTTGAATCTCAATTGTAAACAAATACAGATATTTGTTCATCATGCATCCTAAATTTTATTTTCATTAGTTCAACCCAAGCATATTTAATCCCTTAATAAAAGATATGCTTGATTTTATAAGCTCTATACATCCACAATTGTAACTATTCCCGTGTGGATTATATAACTGGTTGACTGGTGAATACATAAGTCAAATGTAAGAAAATAAATTTTTCCGTCCTACTCATATTTTGAAATTTCTAGACTAACTACTTTCTTAGACACGTTTCATGAGCTTAATAACATCATAGCCATAGATAACATGCTAAAGTAGTAAACATTGATCTTTCATCTCAAAATAAACTCGGCGGTCACTAATGATACTAGTTGAGGTCTCATCATACCTTGAAGGAACTTACAAAATGAGGAAGTAGGGATTTATTCATTTTTCTTCACTCATTTTTCTTACTGGTCACGGGAAGCATGTGTGGTATAAATCACGTGTTATAGTCAATTCTCCTTTAGTAAAGAACATATGTCTAACTATTCACTATATACATTGTTGTTTAGTTGCCATTAAAAGTGCCTAACTTGAGTTTTAATAAGCTCACCTTTATAAGGTGTTAAACTTACATATGGCTTAAATCAATTTCTATAATATTAGAATACATCATAATTGGTCCAATAACTTACTTATTGTGACCTCATCTTGACTTAATCAAGGTGACATATTCTTTAGAATTATAGAAGCTCTATGATGATATACCATATATCTATTGTTTTGTAATTCTATAGTCTCATCCCAACTTGCTACTGCAACAACAGAGACGACCTCTTGTGTAAGAAAGATAGTCTTAACCTGATGACATGTCTTTTACGATATTATATGTGTGATTGTGCTAGCTCCACATTTTAAGTACTAAATAAGTACTTTACTAAGGACAACATAATATTATAAGAATATCCAACAATGACATTCTGAATCCATGGCAATAAGCTTGCAAATCACCAAAAGATCAAGGTTTTGACAAGCAACACCTCTAATCATATCTTTCTAGTGATCTATACCATGTTATGTAGATACATATTGCAAAGTTACAACATTTTTATTCTATCATTATATCTGTAAATGTTTTGGATCTTGTAGTACATAAATGTCCTCTATATGTGAAATCATTTTGTTTGGTTTATCATTTTTCATTATAGTCTCTGAGTACTTATGACAATCTCAAGATATTACAAAGAACAAAAAAAGACTTATCTCATAGCCACTAAAACATGCTTATAGATGTATCTCCTACTATGGACAAGGCTATGCATGTTTATTATCTCACTATTCCATGTAATAGCACTAATGTTATACAAAGATGAGTGCAATTATCTTAAAGTCAATCTTCACTCATCTAGATCTCCATATCTATTGGTGCTCAAGCGTAAATTTTCCTTTAATACAAAGAGCAGTTCACAATGCTACCAACAATTTAATGTTTTCTCTAGAATTGGATTGGTATTTCTTACCTATCTCATAGCATATATCAAGTTTTGCACATCCCAGTGTACATGTGACTCTTATTTGCATTGAGATAAAGAACACTAGCCATTTTCTTTCTTCTTTTTTATAGTCTAATAAGCACGCCAAGGTTAAGAATTTGTTATTCTTTATAGGAGTATCTATTTGGATTTCAATTTGCCATTTTTTGAGTTCTTTTAAGAATATTTCTAATATAAATATAACTCTAGTGATAGAGTTAGAAAACTCTTAAAAGATTCTGTTTGGATTCAACCCTAAAACATAGACAACTTTGCCCATATTTCATTGGATGCTCAACACCAACGATTTTGACAAAAGCCATATTATTTCTAGTCATCTAAAAATATCTTGCACATGTATAAATGCAATGGCTATCTTTAATTATCCAAGACTTGTAATGAAATACAACTTGATAACATTTAACATTCCATTATTAAGAAGATGTCATAGAAAATATACATATATTGACCTTTCAAAGAAAGCAAACTATATTCTTAAGGTCTTTAGAAAAATTCTTTTGAGCATGTTGACTATACACTCAAAAACTTTGCCAACAACACCTAATAGTTGTTCTATATGTATATTTCTTCTTCCAATTCTCCATTGAGATGCATTTATGACATCCATTTAATATGATAACAAATGCGTGTGTGATGTTGACCAGAAATAATTGCCTCAAAGAAACCTCTTAGTCAAGAGTTTCTATCTAGTTTACACCCCCTGAGTATAACTTTAAACAATCAATCAAGATTTATTATTATACTTGTGCCTCTTGCCTTACACATGTGCAACTCTATTGTTCGCAATGGTTTATTCGGTAATTGACCAACCATGTCCTAGATATAGTTGTCATTTAATTACTCTATTTGTTAATCATTGCTTTTATCCATAATTCGTTAGCATTTAGAGTGAGAGTTCCATGCAAATAATCCTGGCCCATCACCACATTATGAAATAATTATGAATAAATTCCTTTCAATCTCTGAAAGATGATACTGAAATCCTTTTCAATTGTTCCATTGAATTGAGTTATCTCATAGAGCCACCTCATTAGGTGTTTGCTCTCGCTAGGATCAAGATTTCTAAGAAAATCTAACATATGCTTAATTCTCTGTTGATATTATAATATTGATTTTGATGATAACAAAACTTATATATTCTTGATTAAAATGTTGGGGCTATTAAAATGAATTTCTTAAAGCTATAGACATGTTTAAAGAAAGCTTAATGGTTGTTAATATAGAAAGCTTAATGGTTGCTAAACAAAAGTTGCCAAAAATATAGATTCTGAAAAATTAACGGTGAACCGTTTATTGGAAAACGGCAAACCGATAAGTTCCAGAGAGGAAATTGTCTTTATAATCCTGCACCATTTATTTGAGAAGATTCTGAAAATTAACGGTGAACCGCTTATTTGAAAACGGCTAACCGATAATGGACAGAAAGGAAAAGGTTTTTAACCTTGAGCCATTTAGCAAAAACGAAAAGCCAAGTTTGTTTTGCAGGTCTCTAGATGCTAACGGGGATCCGATAACTGTGAACGGTAAGCCGTTTATTTAAAGTCTAAGCATAACGACTATTTGGACAAGTCGTTAAGAGATTGAGGATAATCTCTTGTTGTAAAGGTTCATGACACCTTTGAAGTCAACTGTACGTGTTATTGAAGCCTTCAAGGCTTGCTTAGTGGAATCTTCAAGCTCGATTTACTTGGAGGCGTGGACATAGGCACGGTTGACCGAACCACGTAAAAATCTCGTATTTGATCTCTCTTCCCTTATCTTTTTTATTTTCGAGCATTGTTAAATTTATTGCTTTTAATTTTATTAAGACATTAGTTTTAATTATTGTGTAGTTTTATTTGCTTAATTTTTAAAGTACCCAATTCACCCCCTCTCTTGGGTAGTCCAGTTAGTATTTCAATTGGCATCAAAGCGAGGTTCTCTTGTTAGGACTTAACCGTCTAGAGTAAAAGATCCATGGCAAACCAAAACGATTCTAGCGTTAAGGAAGGACAATCCACCACTAGGCCACCATTCTTTGATGGTAATGATTATCCTTATTGGAAAACTATGATGAGAATTTATTTGCAAGCTTGAGATTACGAAATATGAGAGGTTGTGTGTGATGATCTATTCATGCCTATAACTAAAAATGAAGAAGAAGAAGATATTCCAAAACCTTCACGTGAATGGAATGAGCTGAAAAAGAGAAAAGCTTCTCTAAATTACAAAGCTATGAATGCCCTATTTTGTGCTTTAGATAAGAAAGAATTTCATAGAGTTTCAAGTTGTTCTAATGCTTATGAAATTTGGAAGAAACTTGAAATTGTTTATGAAGGTACAAATCAAGTCAAAGAATCTAAAATAGGTAGATATACTAGGCAATACGAATTGTTTCAAATGGAACAAAATGAGAGTGTCTACTCTATGTATACTAGATTTACAGACATTGTAAACACTCTAGGAGCACTTGGCAAGATCTTTTCAAATAGCGAGAAAGTAAAGAAAATCATTAGATCATTACCAAAAGAGTGGAGACATAAGAGAACTGCCATTGAAGAAGCCAATGATTTAAACATTCTATCTATTGATGATTTAATTAGCTCACTTATTTCTTATGAAGAAGATTTGGCAGCTGAGAAAGGAGATGAAGATAAGAAGAAGAAAAGCATTGCCTTGAAAGCATCAAAATATGAAAGTGATGAGGAAAGCGAACTTAAAGATGAAGAAATGGACATGATAGCTAGAAAATTTAGGAAGTTTTTCAAGAAAACCGGTGAGCGAAGAAAGTTCAGAAATTTCAAGAATCAAAAGGAGAAGAAGGAAGCTATCATATACTATGAATGCAAGAAGCCTGGCCATATAAAATTGGAATGCCCTCTTCTCAATAAATTCAAAGAGAAAGCCATGATGATAACATGGGATGATAGTGATGAAGAATCAAGTGAAGATGAACAATCGCAAGAAATGTCAAACTTGGCACTCATGGCAATAGGAGAAGATGAGCTTGATGAGGTAAGTGATCTTTCATCTTATAATGAATAATATGATGCTTTTAATGAGTTGTATAGTGATATGATGAAAATTGGAAAGAAAAATGCATGTCTTAAGAAGAAAATGTTAGAACTTTCAAATGAGAATGATGCTCTGCAAAAATGCAATGATTTGTTAAATGAAAAGATTAAAGGACTAAAATTAGATAACGAAAGATTGCATGATAGGATTGCATCTTTAAAAGGTAAACAAAGTACTTCATATGAGCATGAAAAATTACATGTTGATGACTTGATCAAAGAAAATAAAGAACTTAAAAAGAAGAGCAATGAGCTCAATAAGATTGTGTCAAAATTCACAAATAGTCAAAAGAACTTAGAAAAATTACTTAGTGCTAAAAAATGTGTGTTTGATAAAGGAGGAATTGGATATAAGCCTAACTTGAAACAAAAATATTACAAAAGCTACTTTGTTAAGGCTACCTCAACTAATAATCATAAAATTGTTTGTCATTATTGCAATGGAAATGGTCACATGAATTATAGAGGTCACATGAATTATAGATGTCCCATTAAGAAAAATGCATATTATGGAGTTAAATGTATTTGGGTTCCAAAAGGAACCATTACTAACACTCAAGGACCCAAAGAGTTTTAGGTACCTAAAACTTGAGATCTTCTCTGCAGGAATCAAAGAAGAAGGGAAAGAGAAATAAATGGTATTTGAACAGTGGATGTTCAAGACATATGACCGACGATTACTCATGGTCCTCAAGTTTTACCAAGATCGAAAATGGTGGGGATGTATCATTTGGAGATAATTGAAAAGGAAAAATCATTGGTATTGGTAATGTCGGTAAAGTTTCCTCAACTCTCATTGAAAATGTATGCTTAGTTGAAAATCTAAAACACAACTTGCTTAGTATTAGTCAATTGTGTGACAAAGGATATAGAGTTATTTTTTATAAAACAAATTGTGTTATTGAAAATGAATGTGATGGTAAAATTTTCTTTGTTAGAAATAGGTGTGTTAACATTTATACTATTGATATAGATTGTGCATCTACTCTTGATAAATGTTTTTCTGCATTACATAATGATAGTTGGTTATGGCATAAAAGACTAGGACATGCAAGCATGGATTTAATTTCAAAGATTTCCAAAAATGATTTAGTTAAAGGTCTTCCGAAAATAGGTTTTAAAAAAGATAAAATTTGTGAAGCATGTCAATTTAGAAAACAAATCAAAACCTCTTTCAAAAACAAAAATCATATTTCTACTTCAAAACCGCTTCAACTTCTTCACTTGGATTTGTTTGGACCTTCTAGTTTAAATGGTAAATATAATGCATTTATAATTGTGGGTGATTATTTTAGATATTCATGGGTATTATTCATAGCTAATAAGGATGATGCATTTGATGCATTTAAAGTTTTCTGTAAAAATGTTCAAAATGAAAAAGGCTACTTCATTACTTACATTAGAAGTGATCATGGTGGAGAATTTGAAAATCATGCATTTGAGAGTTTTTGTAATGATTTCGGCATCATACATCAATTTTCATCACCTAAGACATCACAACAAAATGGAGTTGTTGAGAGAAAGAATAGGTCTATTCAAGAAATGGCTAGGACCTTGTTAAATGAGAATGTATTACCAAAATATTTTTGGGCCGAAGCCATAAATACCACATGTTATGTGTTAAATCGTGTTTTGATTAGACCATTTCTTAATAAAACTCTCTATGAGTTTTGGAAAGATAGAAAACCCAACATTTGTTATTTCAAAGTTTTTGATTGCAAATGTTTTATATTGAATACTAAAGACAATCTTGGTAAATTTAATCTAAAATCGGACGTTAGTATTTTTCTTGGATATTCAACTACTAGCAAAGCTTATAGAGTATATAATAAAAGAACCTTGGTTGTTGAAGAATCCATGCACGTTACGTTTGATGAGTCTAATCCCTTCTTTATGGAGAAAGTTATTGTTAATAATGCAGATGAAAAAATGCAACAAGAAGAACCTTCAAATGTCAAACAAGATGCTTCATCTTATGAGAATCAAGAGAAGCAACAAGAAGAACAAAATAATATGGAGCAAAATGAAGGTAATTTTCAAACACTCCCCAAGTAGTGGTGGTATGTATCTTTCACCCTAAAGACTTAATTTTAGGAGAACTTTCACGAGATGTAACCAGTAGATCATCACTTAGGAACACATGTGCACATACCGCATTTATATCTCAAATTGAACCAAAATCCTTTGTGGATGCAGAAAACGATGAATCTTGGATTATGGCAATACAATAAGAGTTAAATCAATTTGAGAGAAACAATGGATGGAAATTAGCTCTTAAACTAGAACATCAATCCATCATAGGCATTAAATGGGTATTTAGGAATAAGATTGATGAATACAGTGTGGTTGTAAGGAATAAAGCTAGATTAGTAACTCAAGGTTACAATTAAGAAGAAGGAATTGATTTTGATGAAACTTTTGCACCCGTACCAATATTAGAATCTATTATGATGCTTTTAGCATTTGCATGTCATAAGAATTTTATCTTGTATCAAATGGATGTCAAAAGTACATTTTTAAATGGATACATCATAGAATAAGTGTATGTGAAACAACCCCCTGGTTTTGAAAATGAAAATTTTCCAAATCATGTTTACAAGTTATCAAAAGTGTTGTATGGATTAAAACAAGCACCTAGAGCTTGGTATGATAGGCTTAGTAAATTTCTTTTGGAAAAAGGTTTTTCAATGGGTAGAGCGGATACTACACTTTTTATCAAGCATAAGAATCAAGATATATTTGTTGTTCAAATTTATGTTGATAATATCATTTTTGGTTCTACTAATGAGTTTTTGTGTAAGGATTTTTCATCTTGTATGAGCAAAGAATTTAATATGAGTATGATGGGAGAATTGAAGTACTTCCTTAGATTACAAATAAGACAAAACGAAGAAAGAATCTTCATCAATCAAGCCAAATATTTGAGAGATTTACTCAAAAGATTTGAACTTAAAAATGGAAAGGTCAAAAGTACTCTAATGAGCTCAACAATCAAGCTTGACAAAGATGAAAAAGGTAAAGATGTTAATATCAAAACATATCGGGGTATGATCGGATCTTTACTTTATTTAATTACTAGTAGACTAGATATTATGTTTAGTGTATGTTTGTGTGCAAGATTTCAATCATGTCCTAAAGAATCTCATTTACTTGCTGTTAAGAGAATTTTCCGCTATTTGAAAGGAACCATAGATCTTGGCCTTTGGTATTCTAGGGGAACTCATTTAGAGTTAACTTTTTTTTCAAATGCCGATTTTGCTGGTTATAAAATTGATAGGAAAATTACTAGTGGAACTTGTTACCTTCTAGGTCACTCACTTGTCTCTTAGTTTAGTAAGAATCAAAACTCTGTTGCACTTTCAACCACCAAGGCTGAATATATTGCAGCCGGTAGTTGTTGTGCACAAGCACTTTGGATGAAACAAACTCTTAGAGACTATGGTATCAATCTTACTCATATACCTATCATGTGTGATAATAGAAGTAAACCTTTCAAAGAAGCCCATTCAACATTCTCGAACCAAGCATATAAAGATAAGACATCATTTCTTAAGAGATCATGTTCAAAAAGGAGATATTTCATTGAATTTTATTTCAACTGAAAAACAGCTCGCTGATATCTTTACAAAACCTCTTGGCGAAGAACAATTTTCCAAGATTAGGCATGAGCTTGGAATGATAAATGTTGCATGGTAGTGATTTATACAATATCTTCTTTATTTTTCTATAATATGATATTTGTTTGTTTTAGATGTGTTTAAATTTTGTAATCATACATTATATTGGCCTTACAAGACATTCTTGATCAATAAAATGATTTATAAATGTATTGAGTGTTGGCCGTAGATTAAAACATATGTGCGAAATCATAGTTGAGAAAACGGATTACCGTTTACTCTTAAAACGGCTTACTGTTTAATTCTATAAACACTAGAAATTTTTTTGGACATTAGCGGCTAACCATTTACTACTAACGGTTAACCGATTACGTTTTCTAGCTCTCTGGATGCTATCGGTGAAACCGATTGATTTAAACGACTTACCGTTTAAGTACAGAAGCACTAGAAACTTGTTTTAACATTAGCGGCTAACCGTTTATTACTAACGGTTAACCAAGTACTCTTTCTAGCTCTCTGGACGCTATCAGTGAACCGATTTCTTTAAACGGCTCACCGTTTTCGTGCGATATAAACTGTTTCAGTTCTTCTTCCTCATCTCCACTTACCCCCTCACCGTTTTCTCTTAAACTAGCGAACCCTAAGCTCTTTCTCCCTTAAATCTTTCGTTTTTCTTGCCATTTCTTGCCAAATCAAGGTCTTATAAACATTTCCCACATCTCTAGAACAGTTTTAATCATTCAAAACATCAAATTACAACTCAAATCAACAAATCCAATTTGAAACCCTAACGGCAGCCGAGAAGTTTTATCCATTTTTAGCTCAATTTTTTATGTTTTCCTACCAAGTTAAGCCTTCAAATACCTTTCTCTACTCTTCCTTGTTCTTCTCAGTGGTTCAAACTCATTCATTTTGATCATTTTGTGAAAATCCCAAACTTTTAAGCTTCAACAATGGCCGAATCATCAAGAACTGGTCGTAAGAGGAAATCAGTCCCAAGCAGAAACCCTATACCACCTAGGGAGCCCTCCAAGTTCCAAAGGATTCACTTTCCAATATCTCCACTGGCAAAACGATTCAAAACCCGATTCATGGGTCGCAAGGTAATCAACTCTTACTTTGTGGACTTAGATAATTTTGCGTAGTTGGTTGTCTGTGGTAAGAGTATTAAGCAGATGTTATTGTCGTGGGAGTCTGCATTGGACTTAGAGGAGAGGATATATCCTAACTTAGTCCGTGTGTTTTATTCGAATGTGGAATTGTCTGCATAAAGAGTAGATATAATTGTTACCAATGTCGTGGGTGTCCCTATTGAGTTCGATGTTGATGATTTGAACCACATTTTAGGACTCCCGCATTCTGGACATCATATTTACACTTTTAGGAAGGAGTTATCATTTGTCGATTTTTTCCATCACCAAGGGGTTAGAAACATTTGTAGGCGTCGGGATCTCACTGATGAGATCTGTGCTCTCCCTTTTAGGTCACAACTTTTACCGCTGCAGGTTAGAATTCTCCATGTCATTTTGCGGCATATTGTAACCCCTAGGAAGGGACACTCGGATGAGGTAACTAGGCTAGATGTCGGGATTCTTGATAGTCTTCTCTGTGGTCGCCCTATTAACCTCGGATACATTATTTTGCAACATATGTTGAGTACTCCTGCGGTTAACCATAGGTTGCTTCCATACGGTAGCATTATTTCTAAGTTGTTGCGACATTTTCGAGTACCTCTTAGCGACTCGGTTTATGTTGAGACAAAGAAGATTGGGGAAGAGGCTATTTCGGCAATTGTTTTTTCTATGAGGCGTCAGGATTGGATCAAAACGCCCACTGCAAGAAACCAAGACACCCTCGTAGCTCTAGAGGATAACCGGTTTCTAAACGACATTTTCACCCTTGACCAGCTACTGGATTTTAGGCTTGGCGCTAGACCTCCGCCCCCTAGTCGTGGATCTGTCTCACAGCCTCCAGCAGAGTTTGAGGCTGAGGAGCATGAGATGGAGACCGATTGGCCACCGACTTCAGATGCTCCACCTGCTCATGATAGTCTTCTTCAGCAGCTTGTTAGCGATGTTTGAGCACTTTCCGAGCAACAGCAGCCACTTCAGGATCAGTTTGCGTCCTTTCAGCTTCAGTAGCAGTAGATACTGGATGGACAACAGCGTATCTTCTCTGCAGTCGGCATTCCACTCTCCTTTTCTCCTCCTTCTCCTCCTCCTCCTCCGCAGTAGTCTCTTAGTGTTTTGGATACTTTGATCTCGTACAAACATTTTCATGTTTTCTAAACTATTTATGTATGATGATCATGGATGATTATGTTATATTTAAATGTGTTTTCTTATTTTGGCATTGTTCTTATTACTTGGTTGAAATTGTTTGTATCTTACTTTTTGGTTTCTTGGGTGTAAATTGTTGATTACTATTTTTTTGAGGATGTTTAATATACAGGGGAGATACTGCCGAAATTTTTACTTGCCGCAAGCGGCTAAATGTTTGTTCTTTTCTTTTTTGATGCTGAAGTGGGAGTTAACAAATTTTTTTTTATGTTTTTCAAAGGGAGAAGGGGGAGTTAATAAAATTTTCTTACCCTTACTATAAAGTTTGTCATCATCAAAACGGGGGGGATTGTTGATCTTATAATATTGATTTTGATGATAACAAAAATTATATATTCTTGATTAAAATGTTGGGGCTATTAAAATGAATTTCGTAAAACCATAGACATGTTTAAAGAAAGCTTAATGGTTGTTAACTTGAGTTGGAAAATCTTTTTCTAAACAAAATTTGCCAAAAATATAGATTCTGAAAAATTAACGGTGAACCGTTTATTAGAACACGGTAAACCGATAAGTTCTAGAGAGGAAAATGTCTTTATAATCCTGCACCGTTTATCTGAGAAGATTCTGAAAATTAACGGTGAATCACTTATTTGAAAACGGCTAACCGATAATGGACAGAAAGGAGAAAGTTTTTAACCTTGAGCCGTTTAGCAAAAATGGAAAGCCAAGTTTGTTTTGCAGGTCTCTGGACGCTAACGGAGATCCGATAACTGTAAACGGTAAGCCGTTTATTTAAAGTCTAAGCATAACAGCTATTTGGACAAGTCAAAACGGTAAACCGTTAGTAGAAAACGGCGATCCGATTATGCTCAAAAAGTTAACACGGCTAGTTTTCAACTCCAACTATAAAATAGCTCAATCAAATTCAAATAAAGGGGGATCCAACAATTATCTTTGAGCTTGCTATTAACAAAAACAATCTCCTTTGTGCTTTAAACTTGTTATATTTCATTAATTCACACTTTGGGATTTCAATTGTATTCATATAAATTGTGTGAGAGATAGGTTGATTTTAAACCTTTATTATTGAGTGATTGTAAGTGTTGGAATACACTTGGGTTAAGAGATTGGGGATAATCTCTTGTTGTAAAGGTTCATTGACACATTTGAAGTCAACTGTAAGTGTTATTGAAGCCTTCGAGGCTTGCTTAGTGGAATCCTCAAGCCCGGTGTACTTGGAGGCGTGGACGTAGGCACGGTTGGCCGAACCACATAAAAATCTTGTGTTTGATCTCTCTTCCCTTATTTTTTTAATTTCAAGCATTTTTAAATTTATTACTTTTAATTTTATTAAGACATTAGTTTTAATTGTTGTATGGTTTTATTTGTTTAATTTTTAAAGTACCCAATTCAACCCCCCCTCTTGGGTAGTATAGTTAGTATTTCATTCTCAACTCAAAAGTGTTATCATAAAGAGGATAATCTAAATCATAATTTAGGATACATCTTTATCAACTCTTGTAACGCTTAGGAATTCAAAATTTTGATGTTTGTGGTTATCTTATCTAGTTACTTTCTCAACCATTCATTTACAATTGAACACATGCCCCATTTGTTTGTCCAATGTATCTTACTACAGACTCTAGGTTGCAAATAAGTTATGTTACGTACGTTACCAATAACTTGAAATAGTGCATAAATGACTCATTATATGAGAAATTAATTAAGTATTTAAGCTACAATCAAATAGAGTATCTCTAAACAATATATTGAAGAAGCACATGCACTGTTGTTACTTTATCAATTCTTATAACTCTTTATTCCTCAATTTTCACTACTCCACGTAATGTGTAATTTTAAGAAAAATTAATTATCTATCTATATTTTTCTCATATATAGTTCTCGTAATTGTATAGAAAGATACGCATATTATGGTTTATTTTAACATGATCTCTACCATGTCTAAAAGTAATATGAGTAACCTAGTACAACTAATTGATAGGAGATCAAAGAGATTTGGACCCAAATAGATGGATATATGAATATAATCACTATAGCTTTACTTCCTAGCCTTTGCATTCATTTCACCACAACTGTTAAAATGGACTACTCGCGATGAGCATTTGGCTCTAATTCCTTTGCCAAGTGTTTTTCCAGGTTTTTTTTCTTTATTAAATGACTTTCACACATACGCTTTATCATTACGAGGAGTTAGCCCAATGTGCTTTCGCTAGCCAACTTAGCCATATGTCTTAAGTCTAATATGCCAAATTTTGGCATGTAACACCACAAGATAATGCATAGTGAAAAACTTTTCATAAAAGCATTTTTCAAAAATGGTTAAGCAAATAGCCAAAAATAAATATCCCAATCTTAAAAGGTCAATAATAAAGACTAAAGTTTTAATGAATTTTCAATGTATATTTTTCGTTGGAAAAATAAGGACCATACAATACTAACTTGCAGGTGCTTACACTTTTGACTTCTACAACAAGGATTTCTCCATATCTATCCATTTTTTCCTTTCACAATTATAACGAAAACATCAAAATCTTTTTGTGATCTCTAATCACAAGGTACAACTACTTAGTTAATTTCTACTTGATGCAATCAAGAGCGAAACAACTTAAACTCATGGTAAGTGGCCAACTATATATTGTTCTTTTATTTTCTAAGCTTCTTGGCCTAATTTGGCATTTCTTAGTATTAGTCAATAAGATTATAATTGAGTTCTTAACTCCCACTAGGAAAGATTGTCCCATTTGTTATGCTCAAAGCTTGAAGCTTTACATAAGCCAAACTCTCTCTTGTTGAGTTAGTTTTAAAAGTATTAGCTGCCCCTAGGTGATTGTCTTCTTTAATTAGAGTAAGTCATCTAGAGTTTACTGAAAGCATTAGCTGCCTTTAAGCGCTTATCTTCCATAGATGGACTTAGTCATAAGGAGTTAACTAGAAGTATTAGTTGCCTCTATATGTGCATTTTCTAGATCTAAGTAACACATATTTGATTAGAAGTTTTAGCAACTTTTGACACCAGCCTTCAAATCCCTAAAGATATATGTTAAATAGACTCTCATATTATCCCAGTTATTAGTGGACATTTTATTGCCTAGACCTAACATTGTTAATTACCATGTATTTAGCATATTTGAACTCTTGTATATGAGCAGCCCAATACTCCTTAAACTCATTAACAAGGGCATAATGCATGTTACTCGGTAACAAGATGCGAATATACTAGGCTTTTGTAAAACCCCATAAAATGCTCCTTATCTTCTAAAGAGAAGTAGCATGCTCAACCTCAAATTGGTGTTTGTTTACAGTCTCATTAGTCTTTCCATTTAATTTGTGCACAACATATTCCAAAACATAGAACAAATCCAATCAAAGAGACAATCAATGGTAGGATAATATTCATTTAATTCACATACATTTAACATATTTTTCCGCAACCATAAACCAAATTAATGAAAATTTAATATAAGGATTGGAATCGAAAAGTCGTCAATGCTTCTAATCATCATCCTTTCTAAACATTAAATCAACATAATTCTATTCTATTGTATAAAGTATTTAGTTGAATTATTATTTATTCCTAGAATCTTAATGACAATAGAACTCCCACTAAGAATTTATAAGCATAATGGAAATAAGGCAACCTTCATGCATATGTTCACATGAATAATGCACTAGGAAAATTCTTAGGAAAGAGGCGGGCATTGTATGGTCCCACTTAAATACTTTATTTCCTTATATTTTTATCGTCCTTTAACAAAATTTTCCTAGACATGTATAAATTCACATTACTATGTTAGACTTTAATAATCCCTATTATATTTTGAATATCTTATTGTGTTCTCATTAAAATAATTATATGTGATATAGTTCTATAATTTACAAATCAATTCATCACGATCATCGCATGGATTAATGAGAACAATAATACTTATTTTCAAACAAAAAACATAAATTGATATGAACGATGCCAAGAACTGACGCGACTCTAATTAAATTTAGTCTCCAAGATCGAATCTAAACTTGTAATTGAATGGAACCTCAACCCGATACTTAATGAAAGCACAAACCTTGATATGAAAAGATGCCACAATCAGTTATGGATATCTGATTGATAAGTCAAGAGTTTAAATGCCACGGAAATCCAATAAGTTCAAAGAGTTAGTTTAAGAACCAAAGAGAATTTAACTCTCTAACCAATTGCATCAAAACTCATCTCCTCTGTTATTGAATGTGAGTATATTATATAGGGTTGGTTATAAGAATTTTTGAAAATAAATCCTAAACCAAAATCAAATTAGAATCTTAATCTAAGCAAATAAGGAAAGAATCTAAATTAAATCAGAATCCTAATATAATCAAATAGGAAAGAATCTAAACAAATCAGAATAAAAGAGAAATAATTTATTTGTTTCCCTACTATTCTCCTCAAGAAACAGGAAAGTATTTGAAAAGGAAAATAATATATCTTTATGCTATAATGTGCAAGCCACTTGCCAATCTCATTGAAGCAATTATTTGAAAACTTCAAGAGCTTGAATTACACATTTAATGGTCTAAATATCATTTGTGATTCCTTCAATGGGCTTTTACGAATTTGATTGACCCTAAGTTATTTGAATCGACCCATTAAGTGCTTTTTTGAATTTCTTTATTTGAGCTCTTGTGACAAGTCCTACGGGAACTTAAATAAAATCTGAATATGTCTCATACCACGTGCTTGTGACAGTGTTACCCTCAATCCCATCATATATTATCTCAATAAATATTAGATAATTCATAAATATGCATTATAAGGAGAGTACATTTAGTAAAGTGTTGAAATAGCTTCCACCGAAGCACAAAACTATTAAGCACATCTTAAAATATTTAAAAAATATTTTTCCTAAATTTTATCTCTCTTTTAAATTATTTATTTTATTTAAAATAGATTCAAAAGAATTTAATTGAAAATAAATAATTTATGTGAATAAAAAATTATTTATAAATCATAAAATAAAAGAGGATAAAATTTTAAATCAACCACAGCAGATGATGCTTAAATCGGAGGTTGGGAAGGCCGCACGTGCATCTCACTCTTTGACGACGAGAGTGGGTCAAACGCTGCCAAGCAATGGTACATTGATTGAGCCAGCAAGCCAGTCATTTAGCGCATGCTCGCGTGCCTGTCATGCAGTTGAGCTAGCTAGTTCTAGCACTTCCAGGTTTTCTCACTCACACTCTTGGTCATTGTAACACTTGCACTAATTTTCATGTACTTTTTGGTGATTTTTCAACCGTTTTCCAACTCAAAATATTGCGCTAATTTTATTATTGGAATCATATTTCTAATAAAGTGAAGAGGTGAACAACAAGTGCCCTACTGAGAGTCGTGTCGCGATGATTGCACTATTCATCATCTTCTTTGTAACCAGAATTTCCATATTTCAAGCCAAAACTTTGATTGGCTCATTCTCTCCCTATAACTCAAAATTATGCATATTATATATCGTTGGAAAGCTATCTGAATTATCTTTCTAATGATATCAAATTCATATTGAAATAACCATTATATCAAAAGTTATGAATAAAACAAACATAGAAGGTTTATGGATTAGGGTTTTTGTTTTCTCATAACTCGGCCATATAAATTCACATAAAAATCCATATTTAATTTACACATATTCAAGTGTTTGTGAATAAAAAATCAAGGCCTATCAGTGAGTGATTCATTACATATCATTAAAGTGTGTTCTAGATGCGAAAACAAATATATCATCAATGAACATGGCATGTCTTATGCAAATTCATTCAAAACAGAACATAACCCACATAGACTTTGATACCAATGTTGATTTTCATATATATCTCAACATACAATTAACATGAGATCCAAAAGCATACATTTTGATCCCTAAAAATAGAGGCGGGTCATAACGAGATTATGTCATCGTAGAGGTAGAGGATAATCTCACGAAAATCCTTTTGCTACTGAATGCGTATGATTGGAGGATAATCATAATAGAAGATAATCTCCTCAAATTATATTGCAAGAGCCTTATTGCCTTTTCACTCTCTTGTTTCATTCTTTGTATTTTGTTATAAGTTCTACGTATTTTCATGTCTTTTACACACTTTTATTTTAGATACAATAAGTGCGTTTACATATAAGCTAATAAGAGTGATTGAAGTCAATCAAAAGACTTCATAACTCTCAGAGTCCAATTAGACTTACAACAGTCATATAGAACTTGTCTAAAATAAGTTTCTAGATATTTCTTTCTATTGGGCCGATCCAATCTATCATGGGTGCCAATTCCAGCAAAAAAAGATAACATACTCCATAATGAGCATTGTTTATTGTCTTACAAAACTAAACAGAGGACAAAATGGCAAGTAAAATTCTTCACACTTAGAAAAAGAAAAAAGCGCTTGTGAGCTTTTCAACCAAAATGAACTACCATAATATGTACATTTCTATGCTGGTATCCTTATTAGCATATTAGATATTAAAAGAAGAATCTTAATAGAGAAGAGTGCAAGAAATAATATAACACAAGAATGAGAGAGTGAATAGTTTGAAAACAATAACTATGATTACATAAAGTTCATCTTTCTGCATTCAACTTCGACAATTATGTTCAGAATGTTAAATGAAACAATCTAAATTACTTTACAATTTTTAAACTGAGCACCGAAAAGAAAAAGCCATGACTCATTTTTTGCCACGTCCATCTGACCTCTTTAGTTTGCATGTGAATTTTGGTGAGTTGCAGTGGCAAAATGGCTCACTCGTAAGTACCAAACAAAGAATCAAGTAAGAAAATCCTTCTTAATGTATAAAGTCATCAAAACACCAAGCAAAAATTTGTTAGTCATTAATGACTGAAGCTAAACCTAACAAGGAAATGGGCATCACACAAGAATATTTCAATGCAAAATGAGCATACATATTTGATGTCTGAAATATGACCTAAAGAATGTCTATGAGGCACTACCAAAAGTAGAATGTTCTTTCAGGATTTATACAAGTCACACAATGAAGAAGTGCAAAGAGAACAACTAATCACTTGACTTATAATTTGAGGTTCTTGGGTCAAAAAGATTCACTCAGTTAAATGAATTATAAGCAGTAAATATTCTTAAACACATACTAGTATGGTAGTATGATAGTATCAACAACAATGATGGTCTTTGAAGACACAATAGAATGGGAAAAAAAACATATATCTCAAAACTTCTACAAAACAATCAACACCAATATCCAATTGACACATTTAATTAATCCCTCAATAAATCAATCATTCATTAATCATTTTCTAGCATGAATTTTCTACAATTCACGCCAAATTCTAAAGCAGAGACTTTTAAGTTTTTAACCCCAAATGGCTGTAAAATCTCAAATTCATTTTATCTTCTTTCTGCACTTTCTAATCAACCAAACATAAAAAAAGAGCTCATGTCGACACATGCAAACAAAACACACCATCTTATCACATTCAAACACAACCCAAGATCACAAAAGATAATTGCCCTTTGATTAGTTAATGAAAGGACATATACCCTCTATTGGATCACCTCTTAAATCAAATTCAATTCCACGATATTACCAACCTCTCAAAAAAAAAGGCACAAAATTTAAAATAAAAACAACACCATTATGAAAAATAAGTGAAAATGTATATTAATCAAACCTGATAGAATGCAACAAAAGACAGAAAGCCGTTAATAGAAGCCAGAGCCAAATTGGGTACAAGCAAGCTAGGCGAGTAGCAATTACAAATGCTTCATTCAAGGAAAAAAAACAAAGGCTACCAAAGTAGAACTAGAAGAAATGCAGCAATAAACAAATATTGGGTGAAGCTGCAACAATAGTTTCAATCACTTAACAGTACCAGTAAACTTTAAGAACTAGATGTTTAAGCCACAGTCAAGGGGACGTATTCATGAGGATAAAGCCACAAGCATGAGACCAGCAAAGCCACCCATCCTTACCTTGTACGACTATCAATATCAATGAAGAAGGAGGCAGTGACGGTAGCAACAACAATAGCTAGATTAGAAGCAAACGGCTCGACATAACAGTAAAGGGTTGACGGAATGGGTTGGTTGTTTGCTGTGAGCAAGATGGTGGCTTCAATCTTATATGATTAGTAAAGAAATCGAGGAGAGAAATTAGGGATTTGAGATAGATGCATCTAGCAAAGATATTGGATGTGAGCAAATTAAGGAATCAATAGAACTGGGGCAACGGGCTTTACCATTTGCCTATATTTTTCTATTTTTATATTATATTAAATCTCAATCGTTGGATTCATTTTAGTTGAATCTACCAGTTGGACTGAACACGCGGCATGGTTCCGAGGCTTAATGCTTGGCCTTGTAGAAAATCCGTATTAAGATAAACTAAAGTTTGATTTTTCTTTTTTCATTTGGTTATTGTGTTAATCTATATTTACTATTATCATTATGTGTTAAGCTGTATTATAAAGCATGAGCTTGCCTATAACATCCTCTTATCTTATGCCACGTGGCATCATTTTAAATTTATAAAATTACCATCACGTTATTTGGTTTGGCCTCAACTCTGACATTTTGGGGAAATTGACAAAAATAGTCAAAATTTTTTTGTATTTTTTAAAGTTAACTTCTCAAACTTTTTTCTATCATAATTAGCAAAAACCTAACTGTTTGACGAAATTGCCCTCGTTACTTTCTTCAAATTTTCAAATCATGTTATTCTCACAACTCAAAACGACAAGTTAAGTTAAACACATTCCAACACAATTAACGCTCCAAAGAATCTCAACACTCAATAAATCTCAAAGATTCCCAACAAAAAAGAGAACCATAAAATCATCAATTGGAGAGTATATTAAAGATTAGTTTATGTGCTTACACAAAATAGATTTTTAATGTTTTAAGGCTAGTGTTTAAGTTGAAAATTGATGTAGATTTTGTTGTAAATGTTGTTATTTTTTTATAAAGTAATGTGATTTGTTAAAGTACACCTATTTGAGTTAAGAAATAAAAAAAAAAAGTTGAAAACAGTTAAAACTCGACTAAGAATCGAAACCTAGATTATGGGCGATAGGCGCCTGTCGCACATAAATATTAACTTTCGAACATGCTGTATTTTTGTGTGATAGGCGCCTGTCGCCCATAATCTAGCTTGTCGCACAAAAATACAGCATGTGCGACTGGTTCATATTTATGTGCGATAGGCGCCTATCGCCCAAAATTGAGCCTGTCGCACAAAAATACAGCATGTGCGATGGGTATATTTTTTGAGATGATAATTTTAGTTACATGTATTCATTTTTTGCATATAATATATCGTTTTAAAGCTTGTGACGAGACGAATAAAACTCATAACTTTTTCGCTGATCTCGCCCATAGTTAAATAGAAAATTTACCTCAATTTAAATGTGATAGTCACTTGTTATAACTATTTGTGCGACATCCATGTAAAATATATGGTAGATTCACATTATCATGTTTTGTAGTATGTAACCACATTTGATTTTTTAAAATATTTTTCAGGTTCAATGGATTTAGTTGTGCTTCAATTGTGTTACAACGGTTTGTGAGAGACGTTGGCAGGTAGACATATGGAGTACGTGAATGGCAATAATACAACTTTTCTGGTTCAGAAAGATTGTTCATTTGATCAATTTGTGGCAAGAGTTCATGATGTTTTGCAAATAGATCGTAATGAATGGAATATCACGATGAAGACAACTGTGAGGTCCAGTAATACAATGTATCGTACATGTTCACTACCTATGGATATATTTAATGACGAAATGATCAAGGTTGTGTTACATATGGCTTCTGATGTGGTCAATTACGGATGCATCCCTATATTTGTTACCACATCTCCTCGAGTTCAGAAGGAAGATGGTGAGCCACTTGTATATACTGAAACTTCTTCTAGAGCAAACGTCTTTGGTTCGAATATTGAAGAAGAGGTATTACCACAGACAGTGTCCTTATAGCAACGTTACTCTCCACTCCACGACTATAATAACACCATTAATGACAATGGCATAACAGTAGGAGATGTTGAAGAAGATGAGTTACCACTAACAATGCTATCAAAGCAACGTTACTCTCCATTCTACAACAATGATTTTCGCAACAATGATGATCCTATTGTTGACATCGACAACACAGAAGCAAATAATGTTTGTAGGGAACTATATAATAATACCACAAATAATCATTTTAATAGTTCAGATCATGATGGGGGTGTCAGTCCTTCCACTATTCCTACTAATGATGAAGATGAGGATCAAAACGATATTCCCACTAATAATAGAGAAGCCCACCCATTCCTTCAATGGCCTGTTTGAGAAGAAAGACAACAGTGGACCACCTCGTAAGTCTTGTTCCAGTTTTGCCTTCGAACTTGGTTGCTCCAGATATGGTTAGAAATTATAATTATGATGATATTGGTGTGGGAAAGTTGTTTGCTGAGAAGAATGAGTTAATACTAGAACTGCATAAAGTTGCTTTGAAGGGTAAGTTTGATTTTAGGATCACACGTTCCACAACGAAATGCTTCGAGGCCCAGTGTTATTTGGAATCATGTAAATGGCGTATTCGAGCAACAAGAGCTTCGAATGAGCAGAATGTTCCGTGCTTAGTGAGAAGAGTTGACAATGTACACACTTGTTGTAATGAGGTGATGGTCGATGGTGTTCGTCAAGTAAGGAGCGGAGTTGTTGGTCATATCATCGCAGACAAGTTTATCCAGGAAAAATGGATATACATTCTGAATGAAATCAGAGCAGATATACAACAGGAATACGGTGTCCAGTTATCATATCAGCAGGTGTATAGAGCAAAGGAAGTTGGTCTTCAAATAGTACGATGGAATCCTACAGAGTCGTACACCTTACTTTCTAGGTACTCATACGTTTTGACTAAAGCAAATGAAGGTATCATTACTCACCTCGAATGAGATGGAAATGATAATTTTTTATACTACTTTGTATCTCTTGGATCTTTTATCAAGGGTTTCATGCAGTGCATCATACCAGTGATTGCTGTAGATGGCACTCATCTGAAGGGGCAATATCGTGGAAGTATGTTTGTGGCAATATGCCTAGATGGAAATAATCAACTGCATCCATTAGCCATTGGGATCATGGATTTCGAAAATAATGATGCTTGGAAATGGTTTATGATGAAATTACATAGAATGATTGGCGATAAACCAGATTTAGTATTTATATCTAATCGATGCACTGCCATCAAGAGAGTTGTTTTGAAAGTATTTCGCACTACTGGGCATGGAGTTTGCTTTTATCATGTGAAAGGTAATATAAAGGAAAAATTCAAGATGTCCAAAGTTGTATGGGATGAATTTGAGCCTGCTTTTATAAACGCAAAAAAAAACGTATAGACATTAAGAATTTAAAAACCAACTTGAAAGGTTGTGGGAGCTCCATGTGAGTGTGGCTGACTATTTAGAGAATAATGTGGGCACATGTAATTGGGCAAGGTCTGAGTTTGACGTTCAGAGGTACAATATTCTTACCACCAACATTGCGGAGAGCGTAAATTCTTTCATGAGAGAACCGTGGAAATTTTCGATTACTCATCTTATCGATCACTTTAGAAAAATACTGTGGCGATGGTTTTATGATAGAACAATTGTTGCTGAATTGATGAATACCCGTCTAACAACATGGGCAGATGAAATAGTCTCTAACAGGAGAATTGTGGCCGAAAGAATGACTGTTTGTCCTGTGTCCCAGTTTCGATTTCATGTTCTGGGTGGTGGTATTAAGGAGGGGATTGTTGACATACGTGACAAGACTTGCTCCTGTAGAGTATTCCAACTTGATCAGCTTGTCTCACGCACATACAATTCTTTGCTTGCTTAACCGTATGAGTCGATTATATCAGTCTTTGTTCTGATTTTTACACCAAGGATTCATTAGTGATGGCTTACGCACAACCAGTCGAGCCAATTGGCAACATAACAGATTGAGAGATTCCGGAGGAAATCCAAGCAATAAGAGTTAACCCGTCAATTGAAGCACCACCATCTGGTCGTTGTACTGAGCTCAGAATACCCTCTGTTGGTGAGGATGAAAACAGGAGAACTGTAAGATGTGGGCGGTGAATGAAACGGGGCATAATCGCAAGAAATGTAAGAATCCCGTTGCGTCAAATCAAAACTAATTGTATCATGATAAATATTTTTATGTTTTGAACATTTATTTTTATTTATTGCAACATTATATCTAATGAGGCATCTAATCTCAACTATATTATATTAATTATCTCTACAGAAGAAAAATTCCACGTGCATAAATATTTAAATGAGTACAATGACCTAAAGTGCAATATCACCATTAAATATGTCAACAGCAATCTTTTTCCTAAAGTACTGTCCATGGCTACTACTAAAATCAAGTTTGAGCCCGAACATTAAATACATTGTAAACATCAACAAAAAAACTCCAAATCTCCAGTTCAATGCTCTTGTTGTGGCACATTTTTTACTATTTTCACCTTCCAAGGGTTGGTACTTCGTAACTCCTGTCAGATGTCGTAGAATCTAACATCTTCTAGCCATCGAGGGAAAACAACTTAAAATAGCTTGAAGTTGTACTCATACGTGTTATCGTCCCGAGACTCTGCCAACGAGTCATAAATCCACACATTCTTTTTATGAAGGTCCACTCGGGCTACTATCTAGTGGTCGCCACCTAGATTCACAGGAACAAATACCTGAGTACACAAATCAACATAAACTAAAAATTTAAGAAAATTACTAACAAAATTAGATAACATTAATATTATATAATAATTCTTACCATATCAACGTCTGTGAACCGTTTGGACATGATGTCCAACCGCCCATCAATATAGCTATTGAAGTTGTAACTATATTGTAATGAGTTCACATCACAATCACCGTTGTTCCATAATTGCTTCAAGAACACATAGTACATATATATTACATGGAATCAAAGTTCAAATTAAGGACTGAAGGCATTAAGAGATATAACATTGTAATCAATTATTGTAAGCTTTTTGAACTCATTACCCAAAAAAAGGAATCTGTGTGCGTGACACGTTGAGATAAGGCATTTGGGTATTGTTTTTGCTTTGCACTAATTAACCGGAAGTACTTATGGATATACTATAGAAAAAAAAACGACAATTGTTAATAATAGAAGACGGTACAAAGTACTTGAAAAAATAAAACCCAACATTACTTACCTCATCCCCTAGCCATCCAAGTGAAGCATGACCCAACAGTATTTGAAAAAATTCGTATGACTGTTGGATTGTGCGATCCACTATAATTTCACCGGCAAACTACTGATCGAACTCATGAAATTATGTTGGATCCTCTAGTCCTCTAAATGGATTTATATCCACACTCATTTTTTTGTCAATCTCATAGTTAATTATTTTGATTTTGGGCAGAGGATTCACGTTCCTCGTTCTCTTGAAAGGTAGAATCATGTACGAACTATTAACTATATATGACGGCCGATATGGACGTCTGAACTGACTTATGCTCAGTGGTGCCTTCGTCAAAATTTGGATGCTATCACCACTTAGGTCCCCACAGAAGTTGTACAATGTCAAAGGACTGTGATCACTATGATCACTAATATCAGTATGAACTCCAAGGTCATCTGGGGCCTATCAAATAGTCAATATAAATATATTCAACTCCTGTCGGATTAAAATATAAAGAATAACAAGATACAATGTGATAAAATTGCTCACTGTATACGAGCGTCCAATCGGGGAATCGTCATTCGACCACTTGGATGTACTCTCGTTGTTTGAACCAAAAAGTCCCATGACAAGTTTTTCTAAACTCCCTTTTTTCTTTGCGTTTTGCCTCAAATGCAGACTTTAGCTCTAAAAGGTTATGATCAATACTATTTATCCGACTAATTAAATAGTCGTTACAGAACTTTTTCTTTGACTGTTATCAACAAACAGAAATACAACGAGACTGTGTTAAAGGCATATATGAATTTGTATTCAAGAAATGAAAATGATCGTTGATGACGATGTTACCTCTGGCTCTTGTAGGTTATCGGAGTCATGTGATTGATCGTCATTGTCAGCAGCAGCAGGCTCGTCCTCGAGTGGGTTTTGCTGCTCATGTGTTCCACCCGTGTACTCCTCAAGCTCTTGTACTTCGCTTGGAATAGCCTGCGCATTGATTGTAGGTTCGTATTGTACAGAATAGATAAAAAAATAAAAAACACAGAGGTTAGCGTATTGAGCTTCAATGATATTTTTAATTAAGTACTCAAGGATACTTATGTTAAGAACCCATCTTAGGACGTATGGCACACTATCTTCCACAGTCTTCTAATAATCTTTTGCCTTCTCCTTTGTACTTGGTTTGATGGTTTGTATAACATTCCCCTGCCGTAGAGTAGATAAAATTTTATGTTCGAATAATGATATAGTACTTAATAATATTAATTGTTATTTTATTCATATAATACTTACAATGCAAGTGTTGTTACTGAGATATGAATGTACGACCTCATAACTTATTTTCGACGAAGAAAATGACTTCCATTTTAATATGCAGGAAATTTTCTTCCTTGTCTGCACAACCAACTCTGATGGCACCCTCTCGATAACTTCATAAAGTCAAGCCTGCAATAAACAAAGTCATAAAGTTAAAGAAAATTACTTCGTGAATACATAAGTACACATATGAACTTAAATTTTTTTTCCTACCCACCTGCACTCCATGATTGAAGCCGTAGATAATGTATTTCTCAATATTACGAGAAGGATCTTTCTCGCGCCGCTCCTGAAATTTCTCAGCCTTTTGGTTCAATGCATTATGAATACTATTGTATACCGTTTCCCATGATATACGACCCCATGGAAGACTTCGAAAGTGATCGACATCATCAACGTAATTCAACAATTGAAAATCAGCTTGACTATTATCCTTTCTACCATTTAGTACCCTATCGGCAAAGTAATACAATGCGATTTTCAAGGCATCAACGTCGTCCATGACATCAAAATTCAAATTGGCAAAAGCAATATCCAATTGTTTTATATTCAAGTCTTTAAATTGACCATCAAAATACTAGCGGTGGAATTCTTGGTTCGATGTTTTGACCACCTAAGAGCCCCGTAACTAAACACCACTCCCCAATTGATAAGCGTGTTAATTGCTCTCCTATTTGAAACCACAATTGATTCTCATTGGTTTCATTATGTGCCACTTGTCTAAGCAATAAATTGTGGATTATAACACCACTGAATGCATAACTCTCCAAATTCATAAAGTGCCCGAAAATATTATTCTTGAATAATGACAATTGTTTTTTCGTTAACTTACTCCGAATAGCTTCGATGACTCTTTTAAATTTTGATGTCTCTCTAATACGGCCCAAAAAATGATTGTCAAATCCTAACTTCATTATGCCTGGATCCTTTCTCGGGCCAGGCGAATTACGCTTCGCCAAACTCTTTTTTCCCATGTATTTATAACAAAATGAAATTTCAATCAATTATTAAACTTCATAACTTATTATAATAAAAAAATAACAAAATTTATTGACACAAATTGCGCAACGGAAACATGATCACACAGTCTCTGTGTTTTGGTGTGACTAGCAATCCGTCGCACAAAAACACAGAGAGAACAATGCCCCCATCGCACGTAATTGTGTCTATCGCACAAACTTTCAAAGAGCACTTTACACCCATCGCACGTTATTTTGTGCGACGGCCAAAAACATTATATGCATAGGTGCTTTGTTTTTGTCCGACAGAGACCCGTTGCCCAAAATTTTGTGCGACGGGCAAAAACACAACCGAACAGCCGAGGCTATCACGCGGGCGAGACTCACGCACGAGGCTGGGCTGTCGCCCGTACATGCAAGACTCGCGCGCGAGGCTAGGTCTAAAGCCCAAGCTGTCGCCCGCACGCGCAAGGCTCGAGCGCTAGGCTGGGGCGACAACCCGCAAGCGAGGCTTGGGCGATAGCCCGTACGCGAGGCTTGGGCGACAGCATCAAACAACAACAACAACACCAAAACAACATCAAACAACAACAACCACCACCAAAACAACATCAAACAACAACAACCACCACCAAAACAACATCAAACAACAACAACACACAACTACAAAACAAGAAAACGCAACACAACAATAAGATAAATCATTGATTTCGAATTTCTTACCTAGGGTTTTTGAAGTTCAATGTTTGATTTTTAGATCTCTTCACTGCTATTGGACTTGATTTTGATGGGATTGCTATTGTTCGGTGTGAGCTCTAGAGATTGCCGTCGATGCTTGTCGCCGTCGTTCTTCTTCGGTGCCGTCAATTGAGAAATTTGCTGGGAGAAATGCTTCCGTTTAGAAAACTTTGGGTGAGAGTGATAAGGGTAGAATGGTCCAAAATTTTGTGATTTGGCTAATTTTGATAGAAAAAAAGTTGTGGTTATTTGTGTAATTTGATAAAGTTTTTTTTGGCTATTATTGTAAATTTCCCGACATTTTGAATCGTGATTTGAACTGAGATTTAAATTAAGAATTGAACCAATTATATATATTTGGATGAAATAATTGATTTTTTAATTAAAAAAATACCAAACCGAGACCTAAAAAATCAAATCGAACTAGATTTTTTAGACCCCGTATGATTTTACACCCCCCCTTAAGTTTGCATATCCCAATACTCTTCGTAGTTTCTAGAAAATCTATTCATTATATAAACTTGTTATGATTTTCTGAAAGATGAGTATTTTAGTGTGGCCTCACAGGCCAAGTCGATGGCCCTTGAAGTTCATTAGTTTTAAAATTGTAAGCCATATTTTTATAGGTCCTAGTCAATGCTTAGGGAACAACAACAATAAATAGCTCTTTTTGGATGAGACCAAACCACAATATTTGGGAAATATTCTCATGCAATATCTGGGAAATATTCTCATACCTCTTTTTATTCATTGAAGACGCTTAAATAAAAATAACTTCTAATGGCTCTCACTAATCTCATGACTATAACTTACGTGTATAAAAATATAAATTAATACGTGGAACAAACTTGCAAAAAAATAGCTAATTGAGTGCAAATAGGAAACTACTCCAACAAAAACTAGGACTTGTTTCTTTGTGAATAGTGCTGCCCATGACTCAAACCATGTACCCTAGTTAGTCAAAGCTTAAGGAATAACAGCAAGAAAAGGCTCTCTTCGGGTGAGAATAGACCATAATATTTAAGAAATTTTATTGTGTTTTCTTTATTCATTGAAGGAATTTAAATACAAATAATTTCTAATAACTCTCCCTAATCTCATGGCCATAACTTACATGCATAAAAACAGAAACTAATACATAGAAGCAAACTTGTAGAAAAATAGCCAATTTAGTGCTAGTGAGAAAGACTCCAATAGACATTAGGATTTCTTTTTTGTGAACTTTGCTACCCATGACTCAAACCATGTACATCGATTAGTCAAAGCTTAAGGAATAATAACAGGAAATAGCCCTCTTTGGGTGATAATAGACCACAATATTTGAAAAATTTTCTAATGCCTCTATTTATTCATCGAAAGAGTTTAAATGCAGATAATTTCTAACAACTCTGCCTAATTTCATGACCATAATTTACGCGCATAACAACAAAAACCAATACATGGAAGCAAACTGGCAAAAAGATAGCTAATTAAGTACTAGTATGAAAAGACTATAATAGGCATTAAGACTTCTTCTTTGTGAATATTGCTGCCCATGGCTAAGATCCTGTACCTCGGTTTGGTTGAGGATTACGCTACATATTCTTGGTGTATCAATACCCCTCCACTTTCTAGTGGTATTTTGTCCTTAAAGTTTAATGCACAATGAGCTTGTTATTGCCTTCTTCAGATTTGTCATTGATGTTCCCTTCTAATAGTAAAAATTGGAGACCCTGACAAATATAGCTAGAAGAAAATTTATTATCACAATTAAAGTAAAGGCCTTGAGCTCTCCTTCTTTTTGTTCCCTACCATGTCAGTCACTTTATGGATCCTATTATGGGAGGATCCATTAGTGATGGAAAGATTTTTAAGTAAGGGAGATTAGTTGGTTGTGTTTTCATGAATCTTTATTGATGAAATAGTCAATTATCCTCTATCTTGGCCAAATTGAAAGCTTCTACAAGTGATCTATATCCGGCTAAGTCCTTTTATGAAGGTTCCAACTAATGCTTTTTGTGTCCAGCATTGTATCCTATTTCTTAGCTTTTTGAACTCTTTTTTATAATCCCTTAGTAAACCCACCTACTTAATTTTTTTTATAAAACTCCATTAAAATCTTCACATTAAAAGGGCTAAAAGGAGCCTATAAATCCTCTTCAAAAATTGCTCGTCACTACTATTTCTTCCTTCTTGCAAGTTGACTTAGCCATTGCCACCACTGATTAGTTTCTCCTTTAAGATGGAGTGAGGCTCAGGATACCTTTTGCCCATTGATGGTACCTTGAAATCACAAAATTATTCAATACGGTTGAACCATTCAGTTTGGACATCACCGAAACATTGTGCTAATTCAAGTTTTGCCATCTTTGAAGAGAACACTGTTTAATTGCCATCATGATCGGTTCAATTAGTATAAGATTGGTCCTTCTACTCGTTGTTGTGATGATGAGATGATTTTCTACTGTAGAGCAGAGTATCTAAGAGGTGACTGATGGTGTCTTCCAGTTGATGTAGCTTATTGGTCACCCTTAACTCTGTCCAATGTACTCCGTCTTAAATGCTACTAAGTATTGATTCTAAAGCTTCTATTCATTCTTTGTTTCTCACCATAGTACACTCTAATAATAATAATAATAATAATAATAATAATAATAATAATAATAATAATAAGAAATAGCTCTCTTTAGGTGAGAACAGATCATAATATTTGGAAAATTTCTAACAACTATCCCTAATCTCATGACATAATGACACAAATTAAAAGTATTATTACTGCCAAGTATAAAAGTGTCTAGTTATAATATAACCCAGTGAGTCCAGGGTTGAACCATAGAGAATTTAAAATCTAGTAGTTAATTTGTTAAACAAAGAAAATTAAATGAGAAAAAAAAAATTAACAGTAATCAATCTAAAAATATGCTAAGATTATGGGATCCACACTTGGATTTCAAATTATGATTATAATAATTCTCTCATATTTGTATTTTGTATTTATTTTACAAGTTAATTATTATGCGATTTAATTCTAAACTAACCATTAATGTGATAAATCTGCAATAAATACCTAATACGCCATAATTATATTGAAGTGTCGACATTATGTCAAAGTACCTTACAAATCTGAAGAAATTTAGATGTATAAATTAACATGATATAAAAAAAATAGGTAACGAAGAAAAATACAACAAATAAAATAAACTTTAAGACTCACTTGAAAAAGTAATTAATCGATAATTTGAATCCTTGAGCTTCACCTTTCACCTCATCTTAGAAAATTTAGTCACTCATATTGAAAAATAAAATACTCATTTTATGTAACAAACTTCTGTAATATATTACAAGAAAATGACTATACAAAAGAAATTTCTCTCAATCCTCACTCTCAATTTCCTCTCCTCTCTTCCACTTCGCTCCCCAGCTCCTCTCTGCTCTCTCGTTCTTAGCTCCCCTTGCTCCCTACATCCCCTTGCCTTTTATAGGCAAGGAATGCATCAACTTTTATTATTATTATTATTATTATTATTATTATTATTATTATTATTATTATTATTATTATTATTATTTATATATATATTACTTGAAGTGTATGGTAGTCATGTGGCAAAATAGCCACCAAACTATCACAACTAACATTGCTTCTTTTTTATTTTTTTGAAATATTTATGTTTATTAATTACATCTCCTCAATAATACATTCTAATAGCTTCAGCAATTCTTCTTTGTTCCAACTTTTAATTTTAATTCCCTCTTATATTCCTGAAATATTTACCATATAAAAATCAATATATTGCAAAATTAATTTTAAAATAAAAATTTATTAGGAAAGTGTAAGATAGTTTAGGTATAATAAACGCATTAATCAATACTGTAAGTGAAAAATTGATAATTTTAAATTTATTAAATATATACTTTTTAATATTAATCACATAACTTAGGTGCATAAAAACAAAAACTAATAGATAGAAGCAAACTTGGGAAAAAAAAAAAAAAAAGCTAATTAAGTGTTAATGGGAAAAGAGTCCAACAGATACTAGGACTTCTTTTTTGTGCACGTTCTTGCCCATGATCAAACCATGTACCTCGTTTTGGCCGAGGATTATACTGAGATCTTTGTAATTTATCATACCTCTGACAAATTTTGGAGTAAATGGAATGCAAGAATGAATTCGAGGACAATTTATAAGCCAAAGGCTTGAGATTATGGTAGTTACAATAACTTTTGAATGAACTTAATGGTGAAGGAAAGGAAGCCGAACAATGAAACTGTGGATTTATATAAGCTTCTAACATGTTTATTTTAAACATGATTATTTAATTATGGTTATATGTCCATTATACAATATGCTTTTGAAGATATGGATGCATGACATGGGAAGGGGGATAGATTGTAAAAGAAATAGGATTTTATAACTTCTCAGTATTGATTTGTTATGAATAAATATCGCCCTAATCCCAAATAAATTTATCCTATTTCATTTTATTCAGCTTTCTTTCCATCGTTTATCCTCTATCCAATTTCAAAACATCACGGCTTCTTTTCTAACTACATACACACACTTTTGGTAAGTTTTCCAATTGGTAATTAGAATGGGCTAGAATCATGATGGACTAAAATTGGAATGGAAAATGAAAATCAGAATAAATTGTTTAATTTAGGTGTAAAAGTCAGAATCAGAATGAGTTGTATTGCTATTGATATGTTTACTTTGTATTGAATCAAAATGGATTATTACAAGTTATTAATGACCTTAGTTAATTATTATCCTTATTTATTATGATAAGGGTGGGGATATTTCCACCCCATTATTTGTGTAAACCCACCCCACTTCTAAAAAATATTTATAATAAATGCACATTATTTTTTATAAATACAAATCAACATCAATATGTGTATAATTAATCAATTATATCATTCTTATATTATTTTTACTTAGTTTTTTTACTATAAACATTGCTTTAATATGAGTTTTATTTAATTATGTAATCGTTATGGGATAAAATTACTTAACCTGAAGCATAATGTTTTCTTTTATCTAATACTTTAAGTACTTAATTTTGTGACTTATTATCTAACTTTTTAAATGAAATCTAATAATTTTTAATATTTTAAATGTAAATGACATAAATTTAATAGCCTAATAATTTACATGAGTATTGACTCATAAAGACACAATGTTAGTTAAAGGTTAATAATCATGCTAATAAAGTAGAATTGACCATTTAGAAGCATGAATTTTGTATAAAATAAAAAAATGTTGAAGTTGAAGTAAATTTTGTGTACTTTTACATTTTAAGGATAAAAAGTCAATTTAAATTTAGGCTGAAGCAATCTTAGTAGTCAAACATAACAAAAAAAAAGTCACAAAAAATAAATTAAGAATTTAAGAAAGATTTAATTGATTAATTCCTTAGAATTCTTCTTTATTTAAAATTTTTAAAAGTAATGTGAAAATTTTATAATTATTTTCTAGAAGTGAGGTGGATTTACAGAATTTGTGGGGTGGAAATATCACCACCCTTATGATAATTGTGATTATTATTGTTCTTCTTCAAAAAATTATTGTCAATAATAATCATAACAACAACAACAACAACAAGAATAATGACAATAACAACAATATTATAATATAATAATATTTTAATGGAGGACAAAAGTAGAATTATAAAACTTGAGTGGGGTAAAAGGAGTTCAAGGAATGGGAACTTAATTTGCTTTCTTAATTCAAAAATATGTGAGCTCCTCATATTTCATTTTTTATCTCACTTCTATTTTAATAAGTAAATACCATTAATTATTTTTATTTTAGATTTTGATTCTCTAATTCCATAAGTAAACGCACCATTTATGTAAGAAATGGCTTACATTTGGTTATTCTTGCAAATTATTTCCATCTTGACTAAATTGCTATTTGTGTTGTAGTGAAGTAATAGCATACACAAATGCGGCAGTTGGTTTCTATTGTTGCTTCACGTTGTACAATGTAGTTGACATTGGATTTTTTTTATATCCTTAACTCAATTGTAGCAAAAGGCGCTGGGCGAAGGTCTATACCTAGAGATTAAGGACCTTTGTACATGTGACATCATGTGTATAATTGTGCTACCTTCATATTTGATTTAATATTGGTAACAAAACCAACCAAACTTATAACTGCAAAGTTTCAAAAATATAAAGTTTTAGATTATTGTTCCGGTTCACTATGGATTTGCATATTGGTCCTTGTTAGTTATTGTAATTCCAGATGTGGGATTTGAGATTTGTGACTCATTGTCGATTTCATTGACATAAAACTTGTTCCTTATGGGAGTGCAATGAACTGTTACTTTTGCATTAGTGGAACTTCATTGTCAACTTTTAATATATAGTATATCCTTGAAAAATAGATGTTCGACAAATGAATAATCTTGATTAAATAATAAAATCATCTGGTCCCAACTTGGGCTAATATAATAGATTAATAATCTCACTAAATGTACAAAATAATAATTCTTTTTTTAATTCTTTAGGCTAAATGAAAATATAAATTAATGATTAATCAAATACAAAAAGTATTAATAATAAATGACATATAAAATTCATAATATTAATGAGTTTTTTGCTTGACAACTTCAATTTTCTCAATTCATCTCTTTTCCGAAATATGCATCTATTAGCTTGAGACTAAAAATAAAACCAATGGCTAATATATTTATAGAGTTTATGATATATATACTTTGAACATCTGAAATACTTTATCTTCTAGGATATTGAATTTGAAAATGTACACATCAATTTATGTTTTTGTATAAAGTGTTTACATTATTTTTGGGCTTCTATGTATAGACTCATAATATTTATTAATATTTTTTGTACGTAGATGATAATTTTTGGAATTCAAGAATATTGGTCAAAGAAATAATATAAGTACTATGGTGACACAAGTGATTAAAATCTTCTTAGATAGATAAATATATATTTACTAATAAATTATTTATTTATTGATAAATAAATATCCTCTCTAAAGTAATACTTTTTCTTAATTCCAACAACACTATTTTATAGAGATTTTGCTGTATTATTTATGTCACTTATAGTTTAGTTATTTGTCTACTTCTTATATGTCAAGTGTCAAGTGTTTTGATATGGTTCTCAACGACGATATTCCTATTTTCTTTGCTCGTAGTTTGAAATTTGCGAGTTTTGTAGTTAGGAATGACAAATGTATTCGGATCTGCCCAACGTTTGCAAAGATTCATATGATTTGGATTTGAAAAATCCAGATGCGCATAATAAAAATTAGATATCCAAGTATAGAAAATGAAAATCCATATGAATCCAGATTTGAATGCGTATTCAAGTGAATAATAAAAAAAAAAAACTGCATATCCAGATCTGCATAGTTATTTTAATAATTTTTAAAAAACAAAATTGAAACCCTAAAAAAATCCAAGAAAAAAAACACCTCTCTTTCCTCGCACGCAGCCCTGCACTGCCACAAAGTCGGAAACAAAAAAGTCTTAACTTTTTCAAACACAAAACTGCCAAATCTTATTCTCGTAAGAAAACCAAAACTTAAAATAATAAAATTCTTAACCTCCTCATGTAGTCATTCATGATGCCGTCGTCAACCTCACTGTTGCGGTCATACTACTGCAGCTGTATCCTGTCGACCTACTCCCTCACTCGCGTTGTATGCCATCAACACTATTGTTGGTCGATCGCACACCATCGCTGTCACTACTTGCTGCTTCTTTTGTTAATTTGGTTTTGATTTTAGCATTGGTGACGATGCTGCCTAAGGATTTGGGTAATTATTTATTGTCGCTTTATTTTCAATTGGATTAGTTGGAATAATTCGTTGAATAATAGTTATTTCTTCCTTCAATTTGATTAGCCTTTGTGTTTATGTTGAATTTTTTATTTTTAGAATCTAATGAGCAAAATGTCAACATGTATTTTGTTGGATTTCAGGATTTTAAATGTGAATTAGCAATACATTGATCAAATATATGAAATATCCACCTAGAATCGACACAGATGTTACCTACATTTGGATTTGGATAATTTTTTACAGATGCAAAAACATCAATATGAATGCGGATCCGAATATCAGTGTATCCAGATTCAGGTTTTATTGTCCCTATGTGTGATTAATCAACCCTCTTTACTTATGAAAGACCTTCAATCATATGATTAGCCTCCAAATTTCTCTTTTAATGAAGCAACTTCGCCATACCCTACAAATTAATTAATATTATTTAGATTAGACCCTTAATAATCTCTTTAAAATAGATCATTTTTACATCAAAATTTTTTCCTAATATTTATGGCTATTATGGAAATATATACTAGGAGTTAGCCTTAACCATATTTTTTGCCTTGTGTAAGAAGAGTTACTATTAAATTTAGTTTTTTTTGTCAATCATTTACATTATTCAGCATTTTGGAATAAGACCCTATTTGGGATTAATTTTGAGAGGTTTAAAAGTAATTTTAAAAAGTTAAAAGTTAATTTTCATGTTGGGTAAATGTTTTTAAAAATTACTTTGAGAAAATCACTCCATTCTATAGTAATTGTTGAAAGTAGCAAAAAAGTAGATTTTCAAAGTTTGGTTTTGAAAATCACTTTTATACTTAATACAATTCCATATATATCCTCATATATATCATAAAAATCCAATTTGTATTTATTAATTAAGAAATAAAAATCATTAATTTTAAAGAGAATATTATTATTACTAATTATATTGAGATAACAAAATAAAAGAATTAATAGTATAAAATATCTATTTTAGTTATCAATTATTATATAAACAAAAAATATTTTAAATACTTATTTATAAATGTGTAAATGAATTTTATTTAATATTATGTTCAGTTCAGTCATTTATATTCTTATAATAGTTTATATTCTCTTTACAACCGATTATTTTTACAATACAAATAACATTAATTATTTTAAAATAGTACCAAAGTGACTCAAAGAGCCTTTTTTGAGATTACTTTTGAGAGACTCAAAAGTGATTTAAAAAAGCTAACAACTAATTTAGGTGTTGGGTAAACTTTTTTAAAAATTAGTTTTGGCAAAATCACCTCATCTTGGACAAGATTTTGAAAAGAGTAGGAGCACCTTTTCAAAATTTGATTTTAAGAGTCGCTTTTATATTTAATATAATTTCATATATATCCTCATATGTGTTGTAAAACCCCCAAATTATCCTTATTAATTAGGAAATAAAATCGTTAGTTTTAAAGAGATTATTGTTATTACCAATTATATTGAGATAACTAAATAAAAATTTAATTAATAATATAAAATATTTATTTTAGTTATCAATTATTATAACACAAGAAAAAATATTTTATATACATGTTTATAAATGTTTAAATAAATTTTATTTAACATTATATCAAATTTAGTCAATTACATTCTTATACTAATTTAATAAAAATTTATTAAACACATACAAATGCTTTTAAAACTCACAACACTTTTAAAAGTAAATTTTACTTAATATTTGATTAATTTTTTTCATAGTTGATTATTTTTATAATATAGTTAACAATAATTATTTTAAAAGCTACAAAATTACCAAATTAGCCTGATGGGCCCGTTTTAAGGTTGAGATTGGGAGGCTCAAAAGTGATTTTGGAAAGTTAAAAACTAATTTTAGAATTTGGTAAATTTTTTTATAAATCATTTTAGTAAAATACCTCATCCTAACACAAATTTTGAAAAGTAGAGTAGGAGTAGCTTTTCAAAATTTAATTTTAAAAATTACTTTTATATTTAAAAAATTTCATATATATCCTCATATATATTATGAAAATTCAAAATTATCCTTATTAATTAGGAAATAAAATTATTAGTTTTAAGGAGATTATTATTATTACCAGTTACATTGAGATAACTAAATAAAATAAAATTAATAACATAAAATATATATTTTAGTTATCAATTATTAGATGTACATAATAAACAATATTTTGTATATATGTTGATAAATGTTTAAATAAATTTTATTCAGCATTACATCCAATTTAGTGAACTATATTTGTACAATAATTTAACAGTAAAATTTATTGAATGCATAAACTACTTTTAAAGTTCACAACACTTTTAAAAATAAATTCTAGTATGTTTAACTAATTTTCTTCAAACTCATTACTTTTATAATACTTTTCTAACAACAATTATTCTAAAAATACAATATTAGTTCAATTGGCCCTAAGGGAGTTTATCGTTGGGAGGTTCAAAAGTGATTTTAAAGAGTTAAAAGTTAATTTTAGTGTTTGGTAATTTTTTTTAGAAATCACTTTTAGTAAAATCACGTTGTTCTACAACAAATTTTAGTAGCTTTTCAAAATTTAATTTCAAAAATTACTTTTATACTTAATACAATTCCATATATATCATGTATATATTTAAAAATCTACTATTTTGTTATTCTAATTAATTAGGAAATGAAATCATTAATTTTAAAGAGATTATTATTATTACCAATTATACTAAGATAACTAAATAAAAAATAAAATTAATGGTATAAAATATTTATTTAGTTATTAATTATTATATGTAAACAGTAAAAATATTATATATGTGTGTGTATTGTGTGTGTGTGTTATGCTCAATGTGTGTATAAATGTTTAAATAAATTTTAATTCAACATTGTGTCAAATTTAGTTATTTATATTCTTATACTAATTTAATAATAAGATTTACAAAACAACAAGACCAAACAATACTCATAGTAATTTTAAAAATAAATTTTATTAAATATTAACTGTTCACAACTTATTATTTTTATACCACAATTGACAACATTTATCTCAAAAGTTATAAAATTACTAAACTAGCCCTAATTTAGATCGCAACATTGTCTCAATTGCTATCAATACAGCATTGGAAATGTTTATGGAACTGTTCATTAACAAATTGTTAAATACTATTTTATTCTCAAGATAAGATTTAAGTTAGACCCCGTAACATTGTCCTTAGAACAAATCAAATATTTTAGGTACTATTAATAGTAAAATTAGATTGGTAGTTATCATTAGACTTCTTATATTTTTATAAGAGTTATTATTAACATTAACTTTTTACCCATTTGTTTTACGTTGTTCAGTGATAATTTAGGGAATAATTTAGGGGTGGGTATTTGGTTTGGTTTAGTATGAACCAAACGAAACTTTATTGTAGCAATTCATTTGAGTTTTGTTCTGGAGGAAAAACCAAATGGTTCTTGTTTAGCTTGGTTAAAACCAAATTAAACCATTGAACCAAACGGTTCACCAAAAAAATTAAAAATATAATTTATGAAAATAAAACTCTAAAAATTTAGAACCCTAGGCTAAATTAGATCAATATAGAAGTTCTTTGACTACTTACATGGTTGAGGCATTAATATTTACATGAAAAGTTGCCGTTTTTTTTTTTCTTCAAGACAATAACAAATCTTAATAAATTAGTTCAAGAAAGTGAGTTTATGGATCAACTTTCATAAGATATGTTTTGTAAAAAATTAAATTTAAGTTTATTTTAAGTAGATCACACAATTTTGATTTGTTTCACTTTCATTCATATGGTTCAACATAAAGAACATTTAGGTAATGAAACTATACTTCTATTAAAAATAATGTATGTGATTATCAATGTCATATTGTACACTATTTTATTTTGTTTAATTGTTGATACTTGGCCAACTGGGCTAATGTCTCACTTTGAGAGATAATAAAGGTATTATCGATATGAAAGTCGAAGGATCAAAAAGTGGTGATTAAGAGACTGCTCAATGACAATAAAACTTTAAAGTAAAGTTTCTTTTATTTTTATAATTTATAGTGGATTTCTAGAGTACTGTTGAACTTTATTATGTCATTTATTGTTTGTGAATTTATAGACTCAATATTATTGTTATAATAATAGTATATTACTATTATGTCTATATAAAAAAAATATATTACTATTATGTCATTTTTTGTAAAATATACAAAGTAAATTTACTTAAACTAAACCAAACCAAACAATAGAACAGAGCCAAATTTAATTAATTTGGTTCTCTTTGGTTTGGTTCGGTTCAATTATAGTGTTTGGTTCATATTTGGTTCATAAACTTATGAACCAATTGGTTTAGATTTGGTTTGTTTTTGAGCTTAAACCAAATCGAACCAAATAGTACCCACCCTTATTAGCATGTTGGACTAAGTTCATAATTTAGGGGTGGGCATCGGTTCGGTTCATTTTAGTTTCGGGATAAATTTTAGGTTTTGGATCTGTTCGGATCCGAAATTTAAAAAAACCTTCCGATTTTTATGAAAATAAAAATCGAACCAAAACCGATTGGTCAGTTTCGGTTTGGTTCTGGTTCGATTTCTGTTTTCGGTTTTGGATTAGTTTCATTTTATTTAAGTAATTGATTTTTTAGTTCATCTTAACGGTTGGTTTTTTATTCAATTTTTCGGATCATTTTTTATTTCAAACTTTGTACAATAATTTCCTCATTTTCAGTACCTATATAATATATTCAGAGTATTTATAATCTATGATTCCATCAATTACTACTACATCATCAAAATATACCATAATCTACTACTACCACTACCAAATCATTCATCATCATCACCAAATTAACTTAATATAAACCATAACATAAATCCATGACAGCATAAAAAAAAATCCCAACAATGACACAAAACAAAATAAAAGATAGTCAAATACCCAACTACATCTCGGTAACATCAAAGACAATATCCATAACTATAAGAAACTATTACAACATAAAAATTAAAAATCAACCATAAGAAATGCTATTACTTTGCTCCCCTTTCCCTCCAACTTCTTTCAATTTTAATAACTTCTAACATCCATACTCCCCAACTTAAATCTACACAAATAAAATTGAAATGAGTAAAGTACCATAAATATAACTGTAAAAATAATATATCAAATTCATATAAATGATACCTTTTATTGAAATGACTAAAGTAAACACCACTTAATCTCCAATTGGTCCTTTGTTGCCTGTGCTTGTTGTGCTAGCATTGGTCTCACAAATTCTACAAAGAAATAAAATAGATATATGAAAATCATTATTTATAATATTAAATATTACAAATAAATTATCAAAAGTCAACAAAAGCATGTTATTACCTTATTCAACAAGTTCATAAAATTCAGTTTCTTCCTCGGTTGGCTCTATTATGTGATCTCCAAAAAGAGTTGATCGAAGCCAATTTTGAGTGCAAATCAATGACTCAATTGTTTTAGGAGTCAAAGAACTCCTAAATGGGTTGAGAATGCGACCCCAGTGCTAAATGCCGACTCAAGCAACGGTGAGAACTAGAATTGCCAAAACATCTTTGGCAATCTGAGACAAAATTAGATACCTATGCCAATTCAAGCTCCACTAATTTAAAATATCAAAGTTGTCATTCATCATCTCTATTTTATCCGACAAGTATCTTTCAACATCATTTTGCCCATCGTATCCATCTTGTATACTTGTTTTCATCTTTTTATATTGTGCAAAAGGATCAAGAGAACTAGAACCAACACACTCATTAATCCCACTAGTCTAAACCATGTAGCTAGTATTAGTAGCAATGTTTGGATCACCAGAATTATAACTTTGATAAAGCTTCATTAACAACTCTTTAAGCCTATTACACAACTCCTCAACCTTTTTGGTATCATACAAATTTAAAACACCATGTAACAAAGTCCATTTTACATTGAGGATCAAGTACTGCTGCTAAAATCAACAACATGTTGACCTTCTAAATTATCACCCCAATATTTGGCAAACTTCATTATCATAGGTTTGACCATGTAGCTTAACAAAATATCATCATTATCATTAAGAGACTTCAAATGAATTTGAACTTTCCACATCTCGTTCAAATAATTATTTGCAGCCAAAAATTTAGAACTACTAAATTTCAAGGTCACATCATAAAAGACTGACAGAAATTTGACTAGCCTTCTTGCATTGTCCCAATCATCTTTCATCAGTGGCGCTACCTTGTATTTTTCATTCTCATTCTCATCCTTTCCATCAACTCTGAACCAATTAACATAGTGCCCATCTTTGTCTTTTAATCTATCAAATGCTTTTTCAAATTTCAACGCGAATCTCAACATCAAGAATGTTGAATTCCACCTAGTCGGCACATCTAACACCATAAACCCATTATATAAGATTTTTTTTGTATCAACACAAGCTTTGAATTTTTTCAACCTTGATGGGGAAGATCTAACGTATCTCATTGCATTGGGAATACTATCTATTGATGTCTTCACCACATCTAACCCATCTTTCACAATCAAATTTATTATGTGTGCTGAACATCTCACATGCACATACGAACCATTTAAAACCAACAAATCACGACTCCAATTTCCTAACTTCTTCAAATAATTGATTGCTTTTTCATTAGCACTTGCATTGTCCATGGTAATCGTGAACAAGCTTTCAATACCCCAATCAATCATATACTTCTCAATGAGCTTCCCACTGACCTTTCTTTTATAATTAAAAATGGGAGCAAAACTAAGTATTCTCTTATGCAACTCCCATTTTTTGTCAATAAAATGGGTTGTTATCACCATATAATTACACATTTGAATTAAAGCCCAAGCACCTGTAGTGATACATACCCTTTGACGATTTGCAATGAATATACTTTTCAACATTTTCTTCTCATTCTCATATAATTGAAGAATATCCCTTGTAATTATCCTCCGCAACGGCACATTAAACTTTGGACAACAAATAATCATAAACTCCAAAAACTCTTCAGCCTCTACAATTTTAAAGGGTAACTCATCTTTAATAATCATCTTTACAAGTGCCTTCCTACAAGCTTCTTTACTAAAATCCATAGAAATAAGCTTAGCATTACCAACACCTTTTTCACGAGCTAAAGCATATTGATTTTCATCCTCTTTAGGCTTCAATTTTTTATACACATGACACATTTTTAACAAATGATTTCTTAAGCAAGAAGTTCCTTTAATACTTTCACATACATACTCCTTTTTACAATATTTACACTTCATTTTTTTTTCTCCAGGTAGCTTTGAAAACGATTGCCAAACGTCTGATCTAAAGCGCCTGCCTATTTTTTCATTTTGAACATCCTCCTCAAAATTGTCTTTTATAATCTCCTCGATAACATTATTATTTTCTTCCATTTTGCACACAAGGCCTATTGTAATCAATGTATAATAAAAAAAATAAAATAAATTGAAAATTTGTATTTGACAAAAAAGGAAAGAATTTTGGACTAAAATGAAGAATGTTCAAAATTATAGTTATTGTTTTTAATATAAAAAATTTTAGCCCAAAGTGTAAATAAAATAAAATAAGTTTCTATGCCATAATATAAATTAATAAAAAAATAGGGACTGAAATAATATTTTATCTTGTTGACCTTCGGTCAAGGATTATTTTGAAATATTTACAAATAAATTAGATCATAACATAATTCCTATATGCAAACATTTGCAAAATATTAGGTCATTGTAAAATTTTATAAAGAAAAGGGATCCAAATGGTATTGTCCCTCCATCATCTTCAACAATTCATGCTTCCTTACCCATCATCGCCAGCCGCCTAGATTTGAAACAGAAAATTCAAAAAAATATAGTAAGATACTCATATCTAGGCAAAGCTAATAAAACTAATTATTAGTCTACTATTAATAATTTAAGCAAACATAAAATAAGAAAAGTTTTGGAAGCTATTTAAAAAAAAAATAGACCCATTTTTTTTTAAAAAAACAAAGCAAATGAGTTACTTAGTTGATTAGAGAATGATGGAAAGAATAATAGCAGTAGGACGACAACAAGGAGAAAGCATAACGAGCTAAAAGTAGATGGGAGTTTGGATTTGGATTGTGGGTTGTGAATATTGGTTGTGTGATGTAAAATTACAAACGGCAAAAATTAACAAAATTTCTAATTTGTCTATATATATCTTTGCTTGCGAAAATTATGAAAATACCTTAATTTCATTTCAGTTTGGATTTTATAATTTTTAATCTAAAAACCAAATTAAACCGAACCGAACCATTCGGCTCGTTATTTATAAATTTGGATTTTTTATTTTAAAAAAACTGAACCGAATCAAATTTTTTTCGGTTTTGGTTTGCTTTTGCCCACCCCTAGTTCGTATGGCCATAATGCCTCCACTAATATTATTCTATTAAAATGTTTACTATTAGGCCAGCTTAAAAATGTTTACTAAAATGTTAATTAACATATTAATCAATTTTTAATTCTCAAAATATAACTACTGTTGGACTCTTAACAATGTTATTAGAATAGATGATAGTATAGATGAAAGGTTTTGCTATTATGTCAGTTCTACTATTGTTCCCACGTAGATTTGATTTTAGACCGAAGTCAAAGTATTAGCCACGCTTTATTTAGGCAATAGAGTACTGCATCATTTCTGAATATTGAAGCCATTACTTTATAATATTCAAGATATATTTTAGTCCAACCCATACTTAAGCAGGAGCAATAAGTAGCTTCGATCATTACTTGCGTGTTGTGGCAATTTGATGCATATATCATGGCCTTAGGTGTTAACAAATTTTCAACGCAGTAGTTGTCGTTTTTGGTCTAGCAATTGTATCTTGGTCCGGACTTAGGAGATGCGGGCCGCGTAACACAAAGCCGAATTTGTATAGACTATCCAATAGCATAGTCGTGGCGAGCGTACCTTCGATGACCGTTTGAAAGTCAAATTTGCACGGACTTTTAGATGTCTTCTAATATATATAGAATGTTCTAGAGACTCAAAAATATTCATTAATGCAACCGAAACCCATTGTCATTTTTCATGTCAAAATAATGGTCCAAGTCACATTTTTTAGTTGATGAAATTTTTTTATTAATATTTATTTTGATATATTATTAATTTATTTGTTAGTTGGTATATATGTAGTTATAATTATAACATAAATTTCAGAAAATAAAATAAAATAAATTTGTCAATTTATTTTTATAGCTTTTTTAATTTTAATTTTTAAAAATTGTGAGTCATGTGATGATTTCATTCAATTAATCATATTATTCACATTATTTTGTTAAAAAATAATTTGTATAATAATTATATGTATATTATATCCTAATGTACGTTTAAAAAAGAAGAAAAAAAAAAGAGACAAAAAGAAAATAGATTAGATAATTCCAATACCTAAAATAAACTAAATTTCAATAATCTAATAACCTAATATTAAATTTTGAAATTTAATTTAATAGTACCATGATCAGACTAAAAAGTGCAATTTTGAAAGCATATATATCGTTCTACTATTAGTTTACACAATAAGATGTTTACCGTTATCACTAACAAATGAAAAATATTTTCCTACTCACAAATATGATAAAAAAATAATAAGAAGACATTTAAAATTATAATTTTAAATTAGATGTATTGATATTTATTTTATGAATTTTACTAAGTTACCATTACTGTAATTTACAGTCAGTTCAAAATTTATATGGGTTCCACCATTTGCTGGCACTATTCACATAATTTTGAAGGGACTGTAAGTTACGACAGTTGTAACTTAACAGCCTCCTTATCTTATTTGAGTCTAAATCATAAATTGACATGACATTCTTCTATAAAATAGCTGGTTGGAAAACTCTATTTATCTTTAGGGGCTTAACACAATAATTTTCAAGCAATTTATTTTTTCAGCAGAGTACTCATATTTGAATTTCCGAGAGATATAAGGTAAAATATTAATTATGGACTATGCCTTTCCCTAGTTTTTTAAATTAAAAAAAAAACTCAATCTTAAATCAAGTGAGCAGGGTTCGAATTAGGTCTCTTGTAGATATATTGCTAGTAATAAATTTTAATTTTACCAATTGTTCTAATTATTACTCCAATAATTTTTTAAAAAAGAAGTATAGTTTTACATTTTTACAATGTAATAAATAAAAAATCTTATATTGAATTATATTTTTATTGAAATTATACATAATAAAAAAAGAAATTGTTTATAAGTGAAAAACCAAAATCAAAGTTATAAAAATATAATTACAGGCAAAATAAAGTGTAGAAGTAGAAGTGAATAAGCAAAGTACAAATTATAAAACTGAAAAGGAAAAGAAAAAGCTGAAAAACAAAAGGTCTTTCTTTCCTAACAAGAAACGGAGCCAGCCTTCTCTATAAAGCACCTCAAGCCATCTTCTCAGATCCCATTCATCACACAAAATTCTGTTTTCTCAATTCCTTTAATCACTTTCTTTATCTCATTCTCTTCAATCAACTAATCATGTCTAATCAAGCTGAATCCTCCGATGCGTACGTTTCAGATCTCAATTTTCTTTCTTTCCTGAGATGGGTTTTTTTTTTCTTTTTTTCAATGTTTTGATTTTTTTATTTTGTTACAGTAAGGGGACGAAGAGGGACTTTAGTACGGCGATTTTGGAGCGAAAGAAGGCACCGAATCGTCTCGTTGTTGATGAAGCTATTAACGATGACAACTCTGTTGTTACTCTCCATCCCGATACCATGGAGAAGCTCCAATTCTTCCGTGGTGACACGATCCTCATCAAGGTTTTATTCATTTTTTAATGGGTGTTAATTAAATGTTGTATTTGATTAGGTTTCGATGGTGGATACTAATATGCTTTACGGTTTTTTAATCTGGGTATTATTGGGTTCATGTTATAATGTAGATTTAAAGATTTGTTGTAGTGAATGGTTTTGGGTCGTATTAGTTAATGGAAGAATGAAAATTTTGATGCAATTTTGTATTTTGATCTGATTACCAGGGAAAGAAAAGGAAAGATACCGTTTGTATTGCCCTCGCTGACGATACATGTGAGGAACCAAAGATAAGAATGAACAAGGTCGTGAGGTCGAACTTGAGGGTTAGACTCGGAGATGTTGTTTCTGTGCACCAGTGCGCTGATGTCAAATATGGAAAGCGTGTGCACATATTACCAGTGGATGACACAATTGAAGGGGTTACTGGAAATCTCTTTGATGCATACTTGAAACGTGAGTTTATTTTAAAAAATCTCTGACATTAAAAAATCTCTTTGCCGTGTAGTATCAGCGTATTGTTTTCTGGTAGATAAGTTTAAAAATAATCATTTTGGTATTTAGGATTGTCTCATATATAGTTGCATTTAACTTTACACACTGGCAAGATTGGTTTGAGCTACAGTGCTGGATTTGATTTGTTAAAACTTTATGAAATGTTTCATTAGTCATTTTGGCTCTCTATTTCTTATTAAAAAGAGTAGCTCAGTAGGTTCTTCTAGCAGTCCCTTTTTTCTAGCTTGTAGATGTCTTAGCTTTAATGTAGTAAAGGATGATTTCCTTTTTTCAGTCTCTTGTTTATTAATATAGCTGGTAGCCAGTTGCTCTTGCTGTTCTCTCTCTACCAGTCATCTCTGTCTCTCTCTCACGCGCACCCACACATGCATGCAGGCTACATGAAAGGGGTATATATGCGAGCATCTGCATTAGTGCTTTTGTCTATATAGTGTATACCTTTTCTCAGTTTCAGAGGGTTCTTAGATGTCAAATACTTGGAATTAATCTTCTGTATAGTTGACTCAAAGTCTGCTTTTATGATTATTTTGGGCCAATCTATATTAGTTATAGAAACATTCTTGCTATCAATGTGATGATTTTCTAATAAACCGTCCCTGGTAGTCCTTTTCAACATAAGATTGCTTTTGATAAACACTGCAGCTGCCTGTGGATATTGCAAGAATTAAATGATCATCAGTATTGATCTTGTGACTATTATGATTTTTTTTCTGCTTATGATCAAATCATTGACCTTGTTGATTCTTTGTCTATTTTGTCATTTGTTCTGTTGTCACATATTATGATTTGACTGAGTCCATTTTTTAATACTTGTAGCTTATTTCACGGAGGCTTACCGACCAGTGAGGAAGGGTGATCTATTCCTTGTTAGAGGTGGAATGAGAAGTGTAGAGTTCAAGATTATTGAGACTGACCCTCCTGAATACTGTGTGGTGGCTCCTGATACTGAGATCTTCTGTGAGGGAGAGCCGGTGAGAAGGGAAGATGAGAATAGATTAGATGAGGTTGGTTATGATGATGTTGGTGGGGTTAGAAAGCAGATGGCTCAGATTCGAGAATTAGTGGAACTTCCATTAAGGCACCCGCAGCTTTTTAAGTCAATTGGTGTGAAGCCACCAAAAGGAATTTTGCTTTATGGACCTCCTGGATCTGGGAAGACACTGATCGCCCGCGCTGTTGCAAATGAAACTGGTGCTTTCTTCTTTTGTATAAATGGACCTGAGATCATGTCAAAATTGGCCGGTGAGAGTGAAAGCAATCTTAGGAAAGCATTCGAGGAAGCAGAGAAAAATGCACCATCAATTATTTTTATTGATGAGATAGATTCAATTGCTCCTAAACGTGAGAAGACTCATGGAGAAGTTGAGAGGAGAATTGTCTCCCAGCTCTTGACACTCATGGATGGGCTGAAATCACGTGCTCATGTGATTGTTATTGGGGCTACAAATCGTCCCAACAGCATTGACCCAGCCTTGAGAAGGTTTGGTAGATTTGATAGGGAAATTGACATCGGTGTGCCAGATGAAGTTGGGCGTCTTGAGGTTCTCCGTATTCACACAAAGAATATGAAGCTTTCTGATGATGTAATGTGATGTAGAACTTTTATTTTATTTTTTCCCATTTTCTTGTTTCTGGGTCACTGTTATTTTCTTTCTATGTTCTGGAAGGAATACGCGTATTTGATGAAATTTCCTGCTTTGTACTGTATAGGTTGACTTGGAAAGAATTGCAAAGGACACGCATGGTTATGTTGGTGCTGATCTAGCAGCTCTGTGTACTGAGGCTGCACTTCAGTGCATCAGGGAAAAGATGGACGTGATTGACTTAGAAGATGAAACAATAGACGCTGAGATACTCAATTCTATGGCAGTGTCAGATGAACACTTTAAGACTGCTCTTGGAACAAGCAATCCATCTGCTCTGCGTGAAACTGTGAGTATTAGCAAGGCATTTCTAATGATTTAGAGCTCCTGATGACATACTGCTTTCATTTTTTGGTTTTCTAATTAAGAGTAATATGGTCAGGTTGTTGAAGTTCCCAATGTCAACTGGGAGGATATTGGTGGTCTTGAGAATGTTAAGAGAGAGCTTCAAGAGGTAACTCTGATTGCTGCACGGAATGTGTCCGCTTCTTTCATGATTTCATTCATGCAACTCATTTTTAATGAATATTTTATTCTTGCAGACTGTTCAATATCCAGTGGAGCATCCTGAGAAATTTGAGAAGTTTGGTATGTCCCCATCAAAGGGAGTGCTTTTCTATGGCCCTCCTGGATGTGGGAAAACCCTTCTGGCCAAAGCTATTGCCAATGAGTGTCAGGCAAATTTCATTAGTGTGAAGGGTCCTGAGTTGCTTACAATGTGGTTTGGGGAGAGTGAGGCCAATGTACGAGAAATTTTTGACAAGGCCCGTCAGTCAGCTCCCTGCGTCCTATTTTTTGATGAACTTGATTCAATTGCTACCCAGGTTTGTTTTAATTTTATTGCAAATACTTGAAACTTCTTTTAAGTTGGGATGACTATTTGTGAATTTAGTACAAATCTATAGCATTGAGCTTCTGTGGCGATGATATGGCTTTCATGATAGATCTAGGAACAAAATGTAAAAAAATTTATTGTTATTTTAACATTGGCTGATGATGAGAATGGCCGGTGGTGGTTCTGTACTTTTTGCAACTGCATTATTGGCAGATGAAATGAAATGACTCTTGTTGCTTTTATATTTAATTAGTTTGAATCATAAAAGCTCATGTAATTATTAAGCTCGTGTAATTTAGTTATTGTACTGTAGCTATTTAATCTATATTTTGCATTGGGCTTACATTTTTTGCTGCTGCTCGCAGAGAGGAAGCAGTGTTGGAGATGCTGGAGGTGCTGCTGATAGGGTTTTGAACCAGCTTCTGACAGAGATGGATGGCATGTCTGCAAAGAAAACTGTCTTCATTATTGGAGCCACCAATAGACCAGATATAATTGATCCTGCCCTTCTCCGTCCAGGCCGTCTTGACCAGTTGATTTATATCCCTCTCCCTGATGAGGAATCTCGCCTTCAAATTTTCAAGGCTTGCTTGAGGAAATCACCAGTGTCCAAAGATGTTGACCTCAGAGCTCTTGCTAAGTACACTCAAGGCTTTAGTGGTGCAGATATTACTGAAATATGCCAGCGGGCTTGCAAATATGCCATCCGAGAGAATATCGAGAAAGTATGTTCTTGCTAATCTTGCCACTTAATTTTCTCAAGAACAAATTCTTGCGACTTAATTTTCTCCAAGTACTGAGGAGAAAACACCTATCTTGTTGATAGCATACCTTAATAATTGTACCTTCGTTCTTTGTTCCAGGATATTGAGAGGGAGAGGAGGAGAAGTGAGAACCCAGAGGCAATGGAGGAGGATGTCGAGGATGAAGTGGCTGAGATTAAAGCTGCACATTTCGAGGAATCAATGAAGTATGCTCGTAGAAGTGTGAGTGATGCTGACATACGCAAATACCAAGCATTTGCTCAAACATTGCAGCAGTCAAGAGGGTTTGGAAGTGAATTTAGGTTTCCTGATGCTGCTGCCCCCAGTGCTGCTGGTGGATCAGATCCTTTTGCGTCTTCTGCAGGTGGCGCAGATGACGATGATCTTTACAGTTAGATTATCTCCATGTTAAAATCTATCAGTGTGCTGTCTAATTTATGTTGACTTCGCTTTACATATGTATTTGATGATTCGCCATATGATTTGTCAAAAGCTTCGATGTTTCTGCCATAAAGCAGAAAAAGATAAATGAGTTTAGGCTGCTGGAACACGATCTCTATTTTGATTATAATGGATGAAATGAAACTCTGCATGATTTTAAGTTAAATGCTAGTATTGTTTGGACATTGTGTCTTGTTGAGTTGTATACATGGTTGTGATTGTGGTGAAAGGCAACCCACTTCGGATAATTCTTTCAAAGAACCTTAAATATCTGATTAGGATGGCTTTGTCTCTGAAAAATGTATGTGACATTGGTCTTGGTTTGGTCTTGGTTTGATATTCGTTTCTCATTTCAAAGCTTTCTCCAAAATAATTTTTATTGGCAAATATTTTTAAGTTAGGAGTTTATGAAAAAATAAGTTATGTTTATTTTGTTGTCTTCTACAATTTTCAATTAAAGGAATAAACATGTAACTATTACAGGTATGTCTTGGGAGAAAATATATAGGAAAATTATCACTGTACTATTTTCGCTTTGTCTTATGTTAATCTAATTACAACAAAATTTCAATATGTTTTCTGCACCACATTTCTTTTTAAATTTGTATTGTTGATTAGTCATTTTTTCATTAAAAATGTTAAATAATTTAAACGAAATGATAATTTTACCCCTAAATAAATTAAAAGATTATTTTATCTTATAAGACTTTGAAAAATAAAATAATTATAATTATAAAAATACTCCTAAATTTAATAAAAAATAAATGCCAAATAGAGGTGCTCAGCTGATTTTTATTAAATTTAGATTTTGCAAAATTTTAATAATTGCTTTTGTTATAAAATTATAATTTTGTCAAATTTTAATAAAAAAATAATTGAATTTATTTATTAAATAATAAATCCCAAAATTTTAATAATTTAGGGGATTTTTATTAAATCCCAAAATTTTGTAGCTATTTTTATAGTTATAATTTTTTTATTAAAATAATTTTTATTGAAAAATAAAAATTATAATGTTGGGATTTATTTTATTAAATTAGGGATATTTTTATAATTATAATATTTTTATTTTTTAAAGCTTTATAAGATAAAATGATCTTTTAATTTATTTTAGGAGTAAAATTATTATTTCATTTAAATTATTTAACGGTGTTAATGTAAAAATGGCTAATTGATATAAATTTAAAAAGAAAGGTGGTGTAGAGAACATGTTAGAATTTTGTAATGGTTAGATGAACATAAGGTAAAATAGAAGTGGTGAAGTGATAATTTTTCAAATAGATAACTTTTTTTTTTAAAGAAAAAGCCAAAAAGAAGTTCAATTCTCAGTAATAGTAAAATATGGATTGATTTTTTCATAATCCATTGAAGAAGTTTTCCCCGATTCTGGAAGTAAATTTAAAACGTATCCTTTTTAGCTGGTGTAATTATTATTTTTTTCTTTTTTGAAAATTTGAGTTCTTGAGCTTGCACTCAACAATAAATCTTGAATTTGAATAGCTTGTGACATTTTAAAATGTTATCCGCCAATTAGGGACTCACTTGTACATAAACAAAATAAATAATCTATTTTCTTTTAATTACCTAAGGGTGGCAATGGGCCAGACCCTCTGGAATTATCTCATTAGATTATACTTTTTTTAAAGGTAGGTGGTGATTTTTTATTCAAGATTTTTTATTCAGTTTAATTTATCTCATTAGATTATACCTTTCAATTAATATTATTTATTACAAAATTATCCTTATTAAAAAATAAAATTAATTAAAAATAAATATTTTTTCTTCCTTCAAGCTCTCAATAGATTAACCTCCCATTTCTCTCTTTTTTAATTGAACCAAATATTATCACCTAATCTAATCCCAAATTGAAATTAAATAAAATCTTATATTATCACACAAAATAAAAACTAATATCATTACTTGCTCATAAAATTTGACAAAACCCAAAAGTCATTATATATTAGTATAGGTGATGAAGAAGATAGTGATAGTGGTGGTGATGGTAGTGATGAACTTGATGAAAATAGGCAGTGGAGATGATGATTATGGTTTGTGGGGTGGGGGGGTGGAGGATGGAGGGAGAGAGAGAATAAGATAAAATTAAAAAAAATAAATTTTTAATGAGAATAATTCTAGAAAATAATATGATAAATCAATAAGTGGGGACTAATAAGATAATTTGAGGGGTCAAATGTGATTTTTCTTTTTGAGTTCCCTTTTAATTGTTCATAATTTTTTTTTTATATATTTCTTAGAAAGCAACTTTGATATGTTTTTTTAATGTCATGTTCTTAAATCTTATTTAATTATTAGTATTGTCCAATTTTCAAGTTCAATTTGATCGTATATGACACTTATTTAACATAACATTTTGTTAAACATTTTATTTAGCAAAGTATCTAGTTATGTAACACTGACACTTAATATAATAAGATAACATGAAAATAAAACTGAAATTGAAGTGCAAGCAAATATATTTCGTACAACAGAGTTAATCAAATACAAGTGAATAGAAATCAAATATAAAACAACTTACTACTATTCAAAAATTAAATTAATCAAATACACAACAAACTAATATTTAGAACTTGAATTTGAATTTGAATTTGAATTTTATTTTATTTTATACTGTAATGACCGAGCAGAGGCGGGGTTCAGACTTGGAAACGTCCTGTCCGGGCCTGGCCTTGCTTGGGCTGAGAGACATTAAACCTAGGCCCAGACACAAAAAGCCATTGTTTCGGATCCAAGCTGGGCGGTTTCAAGTATTGCAGGACAATGGGGAGTCTTGTCCTCGTCCGGCCGAAAAAAATGGGAGAAGAGTGATGTTCCTCAAAGTAAAGCAAAACACAAAATGAAGGGAAAGGAGGGGGAAAGCTAAAGACATGTTTGGTTGAATTGTGATGAATAATAACAAGTTGGGTATTGATTAGACTAAGCCACTTTATGGGAGACAAGCCCACTTGAAAGTATGAGCCAGCAACACTTCTGAGTTCAGTGTTGAACTCCTCTTTCTTTGCTAACGCATAATTGTCCTTGCGCTGATGTTTATTCTTTGATTGATGGGTTATTTTTTGTCGCCCCCCAAATGTTTCAACAAATTTTGCCACGAACCTAATTATTTTAACAACTGTTCTCACAAACTCATTCTGACAAAATTACCATTAACTTTAATGGTTTCAGTATTCATTTAAATTGTACTCAATGTAAGTACAAGAGTACCTTAAATGACTCAGAAGATCTTACCCCCAAAAAAGAAAAGAAAAGTATTGTACTAAATAAAATATATTTCTATTTTTGTAATAAATTTGATTAAAAAGACAATTATAATAGTACAGTAAAAATAACAAAATCGTTATATTTGACTAAAACAAATCCAATGCACGTTATTCTAAACAAAAATAAATTACAATAAATTTTTTTTCTTACTTAGATTTCTTTAACCATCTTCCACCATTTAAGTTTATTCAACATAAATTTTATTTCACTATTTTACACTTACAACATAGAATGAGCAAATTGTCCCAATAATATATGTTCTTGTATTTAATAGTTTTAGGAATTTAATTTTGTGAATTATAATCTAATATTTTTAAATAAAATCTAATAATTTTCGATGCTACATGTAAAATTTACATAATTTAATAGTCCGATAATTTACATATGTATTGTACCACTAAAAAAAAGATATTTAATTAAGAATTAATAATCATACTAATAAAGTATTACTGAACATCACTTAGAAATAATGAATTTTGTATAAAAATTAAAGTTAAATTAAATTTTTTTATGCTTTTATCTTATAAAAATAAAATAGTCAAAGCTACCTTTACCCTCGAGTAGTCAAATATAATAAATCTAAGTAAAAAAAAATTAAGGTAAATTTAATTAATTATTTTTCTAAAATTCCTCTCTATTTAGAATTCTTAAAAATTATGTGAACTTTGTATAATTATATTCTAGATGAGGGGTGGGTAAACAAAATGTGTGAGATGGAAATATTAAACAATTTTGACTTGTTACGTAATTTCATCCGAGTAACTAGCATTGTTGATTATGGCCAGTCTCGAACTTTAAATCCAGCGGGGTAGATGTAATTTTTCTGAAGAATTTTTATATTTAATTTTTTAATAGAACATGCTCATTTAAAGTGTTTTTAGTGATCAAAATATAATTTTAAACATATTCTATGTATATTATTAAAAGCCAACAGGACAAATCAAAAGTGTTACAGGAACAAATAAAATTTTTTGGGTTGAAACAGAAAATGGGATTTAGAAAAACTTAAGACTTTGGTGAGTTAGTGGTGAGCTACCTCCACTTGTCCTTACGTGATCTTGTCATTGATTACTGATTCAGAAACATAAAGTTATGTTTATACAAAATTATGAATGAAAGTAAGTGAGAGTTCAAGAGCATTTTAAGTGTTTTGGGTAAGTAAATTTTTGTGAGAGATGATTGTTTTAGTAGCTAGAAAATGAGTTTACATATAGATTTTTAAAAATAACCAATTATTTGAATCATCTTTCGAAATTCTATGAGTAATGTTATTTGTACGTAAAATTATACATGACCCCTGAAAACAACAATTATTTTACCAAAACATAAACTCATTTATTTTATTAATTGTCTCTATATACAGGTGTCTTCATTTTCTTTGTCGTGTGTAATTTTTTGTGCTAGTAGCGTTGCTCCAATTCTAATGCAAAACACTGAACTTTTAATGCTTACTGTCACTCGAGCATCCCTAATTTTTCTTTTTTGGCATAAAATGAAATTCATTTTAGTAAATCGAAATTTTGTTTCAGTTAACCGTAACTCCAGCAAGAATCTACGTATTCTGGACTCGAGCAAGAAGAAATCTCATATTCCCGATTGGGCCAAAACTTTGAAATACTTTGTGAATAGTCCATGAAACTTTGAAAATGTTACAGTTAGGTCCACATACTCGGATTTTGAAATATTTTAAATAGTTTCCAACGAACTTTGTAAATTACGAAAATCGGTCCTTGTGCTGATGTAAATTAATAAATTATATAGATAGAAAATGATGTTCCATTTTCTTTTTAAGTACCATAAAAAATTCTAGTTTTTAACCAAATCAAAAATTTTGGTAAACCTTCTTTTTTAAAGAAAAAAAAACACACTTTGGTAAATGTGATATATAAAAATATTTGAGCTCATTTTTACTAAACATTTAAAAAGATAGCAAACTAGCTTTACAAGAGTATGAATATGAAAATAATCACTTGAGCTAATATTTTGAGCTTGAATATGGGCAAAGATATGGTCGTTGTGGGATTTACAGATGATAATTATTGAAAAAGAGCTTAGCAATAAATCGGTTGTATAAATTAATTAATTTTATTTTTATGAAAATAATACAGACAACGATTCCACAATTGTTGCTGAGGGACAGACTGAGAGTTAACTTTTGTCTCTTAATCTTTCAAATTTGAGATTTGATCAAACTGTAATGCTAGGTGCAGGATAATCTAAACAGATTCCTATGCTTACATTTTTGTTTAGCAAGTTTTGAATTTGAATATTGATATAAGAAGTAAGGAAAAAAATTAGAATTATAAAAATACTTTTTTTTCTCACAGTTTTAACTGTTTTCTTTTTTGTTGACATTAGATGATATCATAAGCATGCAAGTTTGTAATTTTATCAATCAACCATGATCAAATCATTTAAATAAGTAGAGAACCTACATTGTGGTGTTGTACTAATAACTTATCGAATAACTAGGAGCGGATTAACAATAGTCAATATATTTGGCAACACAATAAAAATTTACCCTAAAATTTTTTATGGGTAAAATGGTAAAAGGCACAACAAATAAAGTTAAAAGTTAAAATTGCTTTTAGGAGTAAGGTTTTTTATGAGCTCTAGAAGAGAAGGTAGATGATATATTCCAAGGTTTTTTTGATTTTTTTTAGGGGTGATGATATTTTCACCCCTCAGAATGTGTAAACCCACCCCAATTTTAAAATATAATTATAAAACATTCACAATATTTTTGACAATTTTAAATAAAGAAATTTTTTTTACAATCAATGAAGTAAATCTTAATTAAACTACAACGAACCAATTAAATCCTTACTTTTGTGATTTTGCTCTTGACCATAATTAGCCATTAAGGTTTCTTTAACACATATTGAACTTCACTATTTAACCCTTATATGGTAAAATTACGAAAATACATACAAATTATTTTAACTTTACCATTTTTATATAAAAATTTATATTTTAAAATTTTTTTATTGGTACTACTTTATTAATATGATTATTAAGAGTAAATAATCAAATTAAATTTATGTTGAAGAAACTTTAGTGGTCAATGATAGTCAAGAATTAGTAAAAGAGAAAAAAATGGATTAATTGATTAATTGGTTTAAAATTTTCTATATTTAAAATTCAAAAGAATAAGATGATTTTTTTTTGTAAATAGTTGTTAAAAATGCAGTGGTTTACACAAATTATAGGGTTAAAATATTTCGACCCATTTTCTTAAGGAAAAAGTTCAATTTATCTCTGATTTAAAATACTAATCTTGAATTTACCTCATGACACATTCAAAAGTGTTTAGTTTACTCCCAAGTATAGGAGCGTCTAGTTATAATACAACTCGGTAAGTCTGAGGTCGATCCATAAAGAAAAATATTTAATTTTTTTATTTTAATTTATCTAAGAAATAAAAATAGAATTTAAACATATGCAACTTAATTTAAGTGAAACTATGAAATTAAATTAGTAAGGGTTTTGGATCCACTCTTTATAGTAAATAAAATTTAATAAATTCTTTTTATTTCTATTTTAATTGCGCAAAAAGATTAATTGTATAAATTATAATTTTTTTCTTATTAATTTATTATAGATTAAGTACTTAGTGTGCCAAAATTTAACTTATCTACGATAAGACAAAATACTATTTTACCATACCTTATACTAAGATATTATGAATTTATTGTGCCAAATTCTTATGTTTGTATACAATAAATCAAAATTTCAAACTATAAAATATGAATAAAATTATATAGAAAATAATTTAATTTATATAATTAAAAATAAAATTTGATTAAATCATATTTTTTCCCTAAGAGTTTCACCTTATCCTAACTATTAGTATTTAGTTAAGCATAATTGAAATAAAAGTAATTATTAAATTAAATTATACATAATTAAAAAAAAGTATTTGAAAATTGGGAAAAAAACTAAATTTATTTATGAAATTAATTTACTTAATATGACAAAGAGAGAAGAGAAGAAGAATTTTGGGGGAAAAGAAGCGAATTGTAGAGGTGTGTTCCCCCCCTCTTTGTTTATACTAATTCACGATCAATCCACACACATACATAAATAAAGCCAACTACTTCATAGCCAAATATTTGTTCCACTAACTAAAAATAAACATAACTCAATCCACTCAAGCATATCTGCCTCATTCTACTAATAATTACTACACTTAACATAATAAAAATTTATAATTTCACATTACTACATTTAACGTGGTAAAAACTTATAATTTCAAAGCAAAAGTCATAAATCCTCCTCAACAATGATCTAACTTCCCAGACCTCCAGAATCTAAATTTGACGTTCATGCATTTGTTTAGAGCCCCACATTGCATGAAATTATTATTTTTCCCTAATAAACACACTAAAATACATAAAATTGAATATTTAGAAATATAATTAGAAATTCACAATATGTTACATAAATACAAATATAAATCATAATATAAGTACAAAATAGCATTTTTACCTTTTAATAAGCATACAATTTTGAACACCAATCACACCCGCCAACCAGCTTATTGCTAGTCCCTAACAATTCAAGTGCTATATTAAATTAATATTTACAAAATTCACATACAAGTTAATAGTTGTTCATCTTTCCTCTAAACTACCAAATAAATAAACTCTCTCAAATTTCTTTAGCTCTTTGTCATTCACTCATTATCCAAGATATCGGCAAACCTTCTTTTGTGCTTAAGTAATTAACATAATACTTATGAGGCTTCATTAAAAGAAAAAAACATTTTCGTTTTAAAATTTGTTAGAAATTATATCTTTAGGCAGTCGATTATTCACGCATTTTAAAAATATTACATTTTTAACCCATGTTGCGAGCTTTAGGTCAGTAACTCCTGGACTAGTTGGCCTTAGGGAATTAGGTGTTAAAACTCCTCTACAGACTTAATTACTTAGGCTACTAATAAATAAGCAAACAATATATCTATAACCCATGTAGCGAGCTTTTGACTAATGACTCTCAAACCAGTTGGACTTAGGGCACTAAGTGTTGAAACACCCTTGCGAACTTAATCACTCGAGTTTTAGAAATAGCAAAATTAAACACATTCAATTTTTTTTCTTTTTTTCTCTTTTTCTCTTTTTTTGGGCAATATACACTTTTTATTACCTTAGATATTATCTCTAATAAATCAAAAGAACTAAATGCTGCTAAAATTGTAACTCACAACCCACCAATATGTGTCATTGTGTGTGTGTGAAGAATAATTTAATAATACCTATTAAATGAATAAACAAAAAAATGACTTAATAACTAAATGAAGAATTCAAAAATTTGAGTAATTTAAAGAAAAAGGAACAAAAACAACTTACTATGAATTTCAAAATCGAAATATAATACACATTTGATTGTTAGGATGCCTTTCAAAAGTTATGACTTTTTACTTAGCCATTCTAGGCCAATTTTTTTTTTTGTTTTTTTATGATTTTTTAAAGAAAAATAAACAAACACGCCTATTTACAACTTATGTTAACTATGCCTTTCCCCCAACCTAATCTAAACATTATTCATAATTTAAAGATATGCATGCAAAAAGGCGAAAAAGATAAAGAAAACATAAATAATAAAAGAAAAAATAGGAAAGATCAAACCTGAATTGCCTGAGAAGATGTGCTTTTAGAGTTACTACATCCAATATTTAGCCATCTTCGACATAAACATAAGTAGGACTAAGATATTTCACAACTATCAACTATTCCCTCTCTCCAACCAGAAGGAGACATTATCTCTAATGTCTTAATGAAAAAGAATAGAGTTTAGAAGACATTATTTGCCACTCTAAGAAAATAATTACAAACGAAGAGTTAAATGTAATTTACACTTCTTACTAAGGTTACGGTCACCATCATTAATCAACTAATCTAATGCCAAGGTCCTGGGATCTAGCTCTTTCTTATAAAAGATCTAGTAACTCATTAGCAATATAAATACAAATAAAGAGCTTTTTTACAGTGGGTGAAACAAAATGATTTTTACTTGCATGATTCAAAAATGTTAGCAAGGCATAATAAAAATTATTAACATTTAACAAATTGATAGGATTTTTTTATGAATGCTTAAAAGGGCGTACGATACAAATATAATCAGTGTCTTTAGAGTTGCAAGATCTCCTGACAAGAAAATGAAAGCATTAGCATAATTTAACATTTTTGATATTCTCTCTTACATACTTGAGATGACTAAGTCTTTTCTAGTTGGTAAATTAGAAGGCATCCCAGAGGTTTTAAGGCTTATGGAATGATGCCTACCACTTTGTTTCTTTTAACAAAAAAAACTTCGGAGACAAGTTTTGATAACCCTTGGTCATGTTGTCCATACTAGCCTATAGGGTGACATCCCAATCGGGGTCTTGAAAGCTGTTCGATATGCCCATAATGCATCATCCAATCTTAATGACCAATCTTTTCTGTCTGGTCTCACCGTCTTTTCTAATATGTGCTTTATCTCTCAATTGGAGATCTCAACTTGGCCACTGGTTTACGGATGATATGGGGTCGCCACTTTGTGAGTAATGAAATACTTTGTCAAAAGAGCTTTGAATGATTTGTTACAAAAATGGGCTCTACCATCACTGATTATTGCTCGAGAGAATCCAAAGCGTGAAATAATATTGCTTTTCAAAAATCCAATCACTACCTTGTGATCATTGGTTCTACATGGAACTGCTTCTACCCATTTTGATACGTAGCTAACAGTAACCAATATATATTGATGGCCAAAAGAAGGGGGAAAGGGTCCCATGAAGTCGATACCCCATAGATAAAAAATCTCAACCACTTAAATTGGGTTTAATGGCATCATGTTCCTTTGCGTGACGCTCCCCATTCGTTGACACCTATCACATGAAGAACAAAAAATGCAAGCATCTCGAAATATAGTTGGCCAATAGAAACCACATTGTAATATTTTAGTAACTGTTTTCTTAGCACTGAAATGGGCTCCACAAGCTTGTTCATGGCAGAATGAAAGGATATTTTGAAATTCATTTTCTAGGACACATCGTCTGATAATTTGATCTGCATAATACTTGAACAGATAAGGGTCATCCCAGAAGAAATCCTTTATTTTTATAAAAAATTTGGCCTTGTCCTACTTAATCCAATGCTCTGAAAGTTTACCTGTAACACGATAATTAACTATATCAACATACCACGATAATACTTTTATACTCATGAATTGTTTATCTGGAAATAATTCATTCAATGGTAATGGTTTTGTAATTGTATCAAAATTGATACGAGAGAGATGCTCTGCCACAACATTTTCTGTGCCTTTCTTATCTTTGATTTCAAAATCAAATTCTTGCAAAAGTAACACCCAATGAATTAGTCTAGCTTTTATATCTTTCTTTGTGAGAAGATATTTAAGAGCAGCATGATCTGTGAAAATAATTATTTTACAACCAATGAGATAAGATCGAAATTTCTCTAGTACAAACACTACTGCTAGCATTTCTTTTTCAGTGGTTGAATAGTTCAACTGTGCATCATTCAATGTCATACTGGGGAATTCGATCAACTCTTTGTCCGAATACTGCTCCTACTGCATAATCAGATGCATTACACATGAGCTAAAATGTAAATTTCAGTTTAGGGGCTGAATAATAGGTGATGATGTTAACAATTGTTTTAGTTTCTCAAATGCCACAAGACTTGAATCATTAAAGACAAAAGGTACATCCTTAGCAAGTAAATTACATAAGGGTCTAGAAACTTTGCTAAAATCTTTAATGAAACGTTTGTAAAAACCCACATGCCCAAGGAAAGATCTTACTTCTCTGACTATTTTAGGTGGAAGAAGATTGGAAATGAGATCCACCTTAGCCTTATCAACCTCAATACCTTCGCTCGAAATGATGTAACCGAGAACAATACCTTGTTTTACCATAAAATGGCATTTTTCCCAATTTAGGACCAAATTCTTCTCTATGCATCTCTGCAGAACTAGTGTTAGATGATGTAAACATTGATCAAATGAATCACCAAAGATAAAAAAATCATCCATAAAGACTTTAAGGAATCGTTCAACCATATTAGAAAAAATGTTTAACATGCATTGTTGAAATGTAGCAGGTGCATTATATAATCCAAATGGCATTCTCCTATATGCAAAAGTGCCAAAAGGGAAAGTGAAAGTGGTTTTCTCTTGATCTTTTGGTGCTATGGGAATCTGATTATATCTTGAGTAGCCATCTAGAAAGTAATCAAATTCATGACCTGCTAATCTATCGAGCATTTGATCGATAAATGGTAAAGGAAAATGGTCTTTACGTGTGAAAAAATTTAACTTTCTATAATCAATACATACACGCCATCCTATAGTCACTCTAGTAGGTATTAATTCATTATCAGCATTAGTAACTACTGTGACTCTTGAATTTTTAGGGACAACTTGCACAGGACTGACCCATGAACTATCAGAAATTGGGTAAATGATACATGCGTCTAATAGTTTAAGGACTTCAGTTCTAACAACTTCTTTCATGTTAGGGTTCAACCGACGTTGCATTTCCCTGGTAGGTTTAGCATTTTCATCAAGGTGAATGTAATGCATACAGTCCACTGGGTTTATACTTTTTATGTCGGCTATGGTCCATCCTAATACTCCTTTGTGCACTTTCAAAACTTCCAACAACTTACCTTTTTGTTTGTCATTCAGGGATGATGAAATGATTACTGGCAAAGTTCTTTTTTCTCCCAAGAACCATATTCCAAAGTGTCGGGTAATGGTTTGAACTTAAGTTTTGGTGATGATTCTGATGATGGACTTAGTTTCTTCTCTGATGGTGCTAGTTGTTCCACTCTTGACTTTCATTTGTTAGTGTCCATGGATGGTGCTGAATCAAGTAAGGCATTAACCTTATCTATTAATCTGTCAATATCAAAATCCAAACCAAAGTAAGTTAAATATGTTTGTAAAGAGTCATCACTAAGGTTTGAAAGAAAAACATTATCAACTAATTCTTCTATCAAATCCACATCAACAATTTTATCATCTGCATTGTGAGGTCTTTTGGCAATGTTGAAGATATTTAGCTCCATCGTCATATTGCCAAAGGTCAACTGCATATTTCCAGTCTTGCATTGAATGTGAGCATCGATAGTTGCCAAGAAAGGTCATCCTAGGATAATAGGGATGTGCTTTCTTGAATCCTGGACTGACTGAGTGTCAATTACAATGAAATCAACAGGAATATAAAACTTATCTACCTGTATAAGCACATCCTCCACAATACCACGAGATTTTTTCATGGACTGATCTGCAAGCTGTAACACCACTGGAGTTGGGTGTAATTCTCCCAGTCCAAGTTTCACAAATACTGAGTAAGGCAACTGATTTACACTAGCTCCTAAGTCCAACAAAGCATTCTCAATTGTGTGGTTCCCTATACTACATGAGATAGTGGGGGAGCCTGGGTCTTTGTATTTTAGAGGAATTTTGTGTTGGAGTATAGAGCTAACGTTTTCTGTTAAAAAGGCCTTTTTTTGAACATGAATGTTTCTCTTTTTAGTACAAAGGTCTTTAAAAAACTTAGCATAAGATGGCACTTGTTTTATAGCATCAAGCAAAATGATGTTAACACTTACCTGTTTAAAGATTTCAAAAATCTCACTTGTGGATTTTTCCTTCTTTGCTTTAGATAACCTCTAGGGAAATTGAGCTTTGGGAACGTAATCTCGTGGGTTGGTTTCTTCTTTCTCCTTTGATGATGAGTCTTCTGCATTTACCAATACAATTTGAGTTGTTTTTGTCACCGGCATCTCCACTTTGTTGTCAACTTCTTTTCCTTTCCGTAAGGTCATAAGAGCTTTGACCTCCCCATGCTGCTGAGGTGAACTGGTGCTTACTTCATACACTCCTTTAGGATTAGGCACTGGTTGACTTGGGAATTTGCCTTTCTTAACAGTCATTGCCAAGGTCTGAACTAAAGAAGCAATTTGTCCCACCATTTTTTCAAGGTTTGAAACTGATTGGGTTTGTGAGTTGAAGCTCGCTCTCATCTCATTTCGCAGTTCATTAATGGTGCGATTTTGTTGCTCGATTATGGAGTGAGTAAGATTCTTGAAATTCTAAAATGCATCTTCCCATAGTCTAGGTTGAGAATAGTTTCTGATTGTATGGTCTAAATGGTGGCTGAGAGGCTTGAGGATTTTGAGGAATTGGTTGCATTGGTGGAGCTAGAGCTGGAGCTACTGGTCCATTCTGTTAGAATCCTTGAGACCATGAAAAATTGGAGTGGTCTCTCCATCCAAGATTATATATGTTAGAGTAAGGGTTGTAGTTTGATGGCTTTCTCATTACACCTATGGCATTGGCTTGATCTGGGTATGAGTTCTAGTCATGTGGCTCCGTCAATTTAGCAGCTGTTAACGATGCTATTTATCGATAAAGACCTTCGACTATCTCTTTGACTTCTTTAATTTCTGAACTTGATTCGCCAATGTGAACCTCATTCACTCCCTTAACTCTTCTAGTATTCCTGAGTGAACAACTCCATTGTTAGGAATTATCCGCTTGTCGCTGGAAGAAATCCTAAATCTCTAATGTACTTTTTGACATTAGCTCTCCTCCACTTGTTGCCATTAGTCATTCTTGCACATTCGGTAATAATCCCTCCAAAAAGTATTGGCATTGGTGCCATTTTTCATACCCATGATGTGGACACTTTAGGAGTAGACCATTGAATCGCTCGCATGCTTCAAAAAACTGCTCGTCTTCTCTTTGGGTAAACTCTGAAATTTCCCTGAGAATAGCATTGGTTTTATGTACTGGGAAATATTTATTCAAAAAAATTGTTACCATTTGTTCCAATGATATAATGCTATTAGCAGGCAATGCATTGAACCATGAACGAAATCTATCCTTTAAAGAAAATGGAAATAATCTAAGCTTAACATCATCATCTGAAAAATTCTCATATTTAAAAGTTTGACAAAGAGCATGGAAATCATTCAAATGATTATATAGATCTTCATTTTCTAGGCCATAGAATGTTGGGAGACAATTTAGCACACTATGTTTTAATTCAAAACTTCTAGCGGCTACATTTGGGTATCGTATGCATGATGTGCTCAAGTTAGCTAAGGGACTGAAGTAGTCCTTGAATGGCCTCTCTTGTGGTGCTGGTTGCAAATCCATTTTAATTTTATTTTTAATTTCAACGTGTTTGTGTGTGCGAAGTATTTTTTTCTAATTCAAAGTCTATAGACTCAATATTAGGTAATTGTGACCTACAATCATGCATGCAAAAAAAAATGATAACAAAATTAATAAAAATAAAGAAAATGGAGAAATTACGATATTAACCTTATCACACTGTTATAATCTTGCTTATGAAAACAAACTCAAGTGCTAAATATATAAACAAAAATACGTGAAAAAATTAAAATAAATTAATAGCCGAGAACTGCCAAATTAAAAAATAATAATAATAACATGAAAATTAAATTACAAAAATTTAAAAAAGAAATAGAAATACTTACCTCAAAATGTAAATTCACTTTTTTTTCTTTTTTTTTATAATAATAAAAAAATATTACAAGGAAACAACTAAAATAAATAAATAAATAAATAAATAAATAAAAATTCTACGAATTAAAATAACTTACCTCCCCGGCAACGGCGCCAAAACTTGTTGTACAAATTTTATTGAACTCACCGTTGATCTATTGTAGAATAGATCAACGGTGACGAGTGTCGATCCCACAAGGGGGTCAATTTTAATTATGTTTAGAATAAATTTTCTAAGTTGGTGGTTGGATTTATAATAAAAAGATGTAGGCTATCAATTAATTTAAATTAAAGCTGTGGGAATAAACTATTAAAATGAAGTGCTTGGATCTCTGGATCTGTACTCAACATGCACTATCGGCTTAACATTCATTATTAGTACCAATTAAATTATGAAGGGGGAATTTTTCACTCCTCATGAACCACACTCTAATAGACATAGTGTTAAGGGCTTCCCGTGTCAAATAGTAATAACCTTGCCTAATGAGACAGTTATACCAACCTATATCTAGACAAGATTATTACTATTTATCAACGAAAAGTCAAAACATCCACATAAATTAGAGGGGAAGAAAAAGTAAATTTACCAAATTAAGCCCATAGAGCATGTTGAGACTTCACCTTTAACCCAAGCTTGAAAGGAAATTAGCTACTCATAATTGAACTAGGGGTAAAATGAGAATTTTATTAAAATACGTAAAAAATACAAGATGGAGATGGAATTACAGAAAATTGAGCTAAAAAATGAATTCAGGGGTCTCAAATTAGGGGGGAGCCTTCTTTTTATAGATACACTGAGTATATCATTGCCATCGAATTAAAACAATTTAGACGCTCAGGATTGCGCCACATGGCAAGTTCCTATTGGATGGAACACATTATCAAGGCTGTCATTCCATGTATATGCATGTACCATACACACATTTTTTCGGTCCACTAACATTCTGCCACGTTGCCAGTCAGCATTTTGGTCTAATAGGATCGTGACACGTCATCAGTCAACGCCACATCATCAGTCAATGCCACATCATTCATCCAATCAAATGCCGCCATATCATCGTATAGTGCCACGTCCTTCGCATGCGATGCCACGTCGGCCTCTGATACGATGCAATGAACAAGATATAAGTGAACAGTATCGTGTACAGTATCGTATATGTGAAAAGTACAATTTTTCTTTTTATGCTCCTCCTAAGGTTTTTGACTGTCCTAAGTTTAAAATTACTGTCCGTTTTTCCATCTGATCTCTCGTTCATTTGAAATGACCATGATATCCCCTAAAATACATAAAATACTTAATTAAAATAAAACATACATAATTAAATTACAAGGGACTTAAAGACATAAAAGTAGTTATGTTATTGAGACTTGGAGTGTAAAATGATAATTTTCTCCATTATAAATACACACTTTCTAGCACTCAACACCACCGTCCAACAAAACCCAATTGACCATTGTCCTCAAACACCACCACAACTGCAGCATAAAAGCACTCAAACCCACGGCTTCACCACTTGATCCACCATTATCAACCACCCTCATCATTGACCACCAAGACTACAAGAATCCTCAGCCTCCACTGACCAAAACCTAATCATCCTCGTCATCAAAATGCTGGCCATAAACTACCACAACCCACCATAAAACACCACCACTTCAATTAATTTTTTTAGTTAATTCACAATAATTTAAGCCAAACTGCCACCGCCATCATACTCACCAACCTCAAATCTTCCAAATCCACCCATTATTGTCCAATTTTCCCATCACTATCACCGATAACCCATATTTTGCTAATTTATAAGTTTTTCCTAATATTTTCTTCATTTATAATTTGCCGTAGTGAGAAAATTTTACCATAAATGGCAAACTACCATCATTTCCCCTGTGTTTATCATGCACTAGAATTATTTCCATAAACTTGTCCGAACAAATTTCTTGATTGATTGGATAAAATTGAGCATTGGTTTATAACTTGGCGCATTTCTAAAGAAGAGCAAGTATCATTTACTACTAGTGGATTTAGCACAAGTGTCTTAGAATTGTGGGATAAGTTACAGATTTCTCAACTTGACCAAGGTAAATGTAAAATTTGATCATGAAACTGCATAAAGAGTATTTTACAATTTATCCCTCTTGATTATTGTTTAGTACAACAAGGTACAAGATTAGTTTCTGATTATGCTTATGAGTTTGAACAATTTTATAGGTATACATATTATTATAAACATAAAGAGAATTAAGTTATAAGATTTGTGAAAGGAGTTGATTTACATATTTAAAAAAGGATGCCTACATATACTACCTATACTTTACAGCATGCAATTCATATATCCAAGCAAATCAAATAGCAAATTAAGTCACAACAACTAAGAAACTTTGATGATGTGATTAAAAAACTTGATGAAGTCTAGGATTTAATCAAATAATGGCATTTCTCAATGAAAGTGCTTAGAGATGTACCAATGAGTTCACCTATCATTGAGATGCTAAGAAAAAAGGTACAATTCATTATTTAAAATTTCAATCTGATAATTTATGCAAAAATGTGCATGATGTTTCCTTAGAGGACAAGAAAAGTGTTAAAGATGATAAGATTGTTTATCTCTTTAGGATTTTTATAGAAGACGTACAACTTACTTTTGATTTAAGCAGCAAGCCTAACAATACGATTAAGGTTATGCAGCAAAATCAAGTTGAAAAAGTTGAATGATTGAAATCGTTCTACCTATTCAGATTAAAAACAAGAAGGTTGTGCTTAAAGAAGATTTGATTCAAAAGGTGAAATTTATTAGAGAGCACACTGAATGACAATAAGGGAAAGGTAAGAGTTATTTGATCATTGCTCATTCTTAGAAGTCATCATCGCCTCGAAGAATGTACAACCAAAGGAAATAAATGAAGTATGGCTTCTTCAAAGTTTGGAAAAAGATTGATGAGAAAGACAATAAGTTTGAATTAAAAAATGATTTAGATTTGCACTACTAATTTTACCCTCCAAACTATATTAAAACTTGAGGAAGAGTTTCTTTTAAGAATGAGAGATTGATGTAGGGCATTATTTTAGGTATTTTAGGATTCTAGAATTTTATTTTCTATTTTAATCAAAATTGATTATGGTACATGATTTAGTATTTTATTTCCATTATAATTGTAATTTGGAGTCTCTTTTTAAATTCAAGTTAATGAAGTAGGTCTATCTTAAAGAAGTGGGTTTCCTCTATTACAACTAGAGAGGTCTCATTATTGTAACCTCATATTTAATTATTCAATAAAACCCCTCTTTTATAATTCTCCTTAAGATTATCTATCAAAATCTCTCTTATAGAGTTGTTTGGATTAGAGCGCTATGTAATCTTGCTTTACGCATTATAAAAATCTCATTGAGTCATTTGGACTAGAATGAGATTTAATCAAGCTTCGAATAGAACAAAAACTTATCATGTTGCCTTGATCCAGTACTAAAACGATATCTATTGTTTGTTACCCAACAATTTTGCTTCCGTTATGCCTGCTCTATTAGTAATTTTTCTAAACTTAATGATATTTGTTTAGTTAATTCAATTGAATCAAATAAGTAACTTGGACTTGATATTTCTAATATAATTTTTTTGCTTAATTCTACTCGAACTTTGCAAAATGATAATGAAAAACCAAAATTTAAAGAGCTTAGAATCATTAAAAGACATAACAACAAGAAGTACTTAAACTGGAATTGAAACTTTTGTCGAAAGGATTGAAGTATGCTTATCTCGGATAAGTAATAAAAAACAGAAGCTAAGTTATTATTTGTTCTTGAAAATCATAAAAATACAATTGGATGGACTTTAAATGATATTAAAGTTAGTAGTACTTTAATTTTCACATATAGAATCAATTTGGAAGAAAATGCTAAAACATGTTGTCAACCTTAAAGAAGATTAAACCCATACATGAAAGAAGTAGTAAAAATATAAGTCCTTAAATTGCTTGATGTAGAAATTGTCTATCCTATCTCTGATAGTAGGCGGGTAAGCCCTACATAAGTAGTGCCTAAAAAATCTGGAATCACTCTTGTTAAAAATGAAAAAGGTGAATTAATCCCAATACGAATTACATCTAGTTGGTGCATGTGCAATTACTATAGAAAGTTAAATGAAACTAATAAAAAATATCATTTTCCCTTACCATTTCTTAACCAAATCTCAAAAAGAATGGACATTACTGTTTTTTAAATAGATATTTAGGTCATTATCAAATTCTTATAGCACTTGAGGATCAAGAAAAAACCACATTTACATGTCCCTTTGGAACATTTGCATTTAAAAGAATGTCATTTAGACTTTGTAATGCTCCTGCAACATTTCAAATATGCATGCTAAGTATTTTCAGCGATATGGTTAAATATTATTTAAAAGTCTTTATGGATGATTTGATTGTGCTTGAGAATTCTTCTGATGATTGCCTTGATAATTTGGAGAAAGTTTTAAAAACATATGTTGAAAAAGAGCTCATCTTGAATTAGGAAAAATGTCATTACATGGTTACTTTTGAAATTGTTTTGGGTTATATTGTATTTATTAAAGGAATTGAAGTTGACAAAGCAAAAATTGAAGTAATATCTAAACTTCCACAACCAAAAATAGTTAGAGATGTGCGATCCTTTAAAGATATGCAGAATTTTATAGGAGGTTTATAAATAACTTTTGTGCCATATATAAATTACTTTGTAAACTTTTATCAAAAGGTACACCATTTGAATGAAATGATGATTGCTAAAAATCTATTAAGAAAATAATTTGTCTTTTAACATCTGCACCCATTATGCAATTTCCTTATTGGTCTTTGCCTTTTGAATAAATATATAATCCATGTGATTTTTTTGTTGATGTTGTTTTAGGACAAAGAAGGGATGGAAAGCCTTTTGTCATTTATTATACAAGTAAGACTTTAAATAGTACTCAAATAAATTATACTACAACTGAAAAAGAATTATTTGTTGTGGTCTTGCATTAAACAAATTTCGCTCATATTTGCTTGGTTTTAAATATGTTGTTTTTACTAACCATGCTATTGTGAGATATTTGATGACTAAACGGGATGTCAAACAAAGACTAATTCATTAGATTTTGTTACTTCAAGAATTTAACCTCACCATCAAAGATAAAAATGGTGTCAAAATTGTCATTGTTGATCATTTATCAATATTCACATCTAAATTTTGTACTAATGTAACACCCATCAATGATTCTTTCCTGAATGAATTTTTACTTTCTATTACTTCAATGCCATGGTATGCTAATATTGTTAATTCCTTTGTTGCAGGCAAAATGCCTTTGCAATGGAATACTCAAGAGAAGAAGAAATTTTTTATTGAAGTAAAGAAATTTTATTGGAATGATCCTTACTTGTTCAAAATTTTCCCTGATTAAATTTTTTAATGATGTGTTCCTAACAATGAGGTAAGTAGTGTCATTAATTTTTGTTATTCTAAAGCATATGTTTGACACTTTTTTTCAAGAAAAGTTACAGCTAAAATTTTGTAATATGAATTTTATTGGCCAACCATAGTCAAAGAAATATATGAATTTTGTAAAACGTGCGAAAATTCTCTAAAATTGGGATCAATTGCTAAAAGAAACATGATGTCCTTAAAACACATACTTGAGATGGAAATATTTGACTATTGGGGAATTGATTTCATAGGTTTATTTCCACCATCTTTTGGATTTGCATTCGCCTAAGTTGCAATTGTTGTAAGTTACAACAGCTTTTGTCTTTTCTAATTTGGTTACTATAAAATGTCATTGAGCCCCTTACACTCTACATTATTTACAATTTATTCATAAGTTTTATGAAATTTTCTACTTACCTATACTATAAAAATTCAATTTATCTCTTTACACTCAGTTTCATTTACTATTTTTTTATAAGTGTCAAAAGAGTTTCTGTTTACAACCACGATATATTAGTTATCATAGCACACTAATATTATTAAAAGGATAAAAATATCCTGAAATTAGTACTAAAAAAAATGCTTTTCTCTCTTGAAGAATTACAGTATCTCATCTTTCATCACTAATCATTAATAAAATTTTCAAGGATATTATGATTCATCTTCTTTATAATATTGTCTCATAATAATTAATACTTTCATAATAAAAAGATTAACAAAACAAAAAATAAATTCCCGTTAAATCCATCCCTCTCCACTATTAATTTCTCTTCATCAGCAACCTTTATCGACAATTGAAGCCACCATTAGACTCATCACAAAGAGAGAAAGAGTGAGAGAGGGGAAGAAGAAATGAGAAAAAAATATGAAATGTTTACAATTTTATAGTTCGTTCAACAAACGAAAATTGAAATTAGCTAGAATCAAAATAACTAAAATCGAAATGAGGAATTGAAATGAGAATAATTTATTTACTTGAACTACAGAAATCATAATTAGAATAAGTTGTATTGCTATAGATGTGTTTACTTTGTCTTAGAATCAAAATCGAAACGAATTAATTTGTAACAAATTACTATAAAATCTCTTTTTTTTAGAAGAAAATCCTTAATTAATTTCTATCATAATTATTATTATTCAAAAAGTAATTATTAATAATAATTATTGTTAATATATTAATTAATTATAATACATTTTATGTTGTCGTTAATAAAAAATAATAATAATAATAATCCATTTTAAAATTATAATTATATTTATAATTATAATAATATAATTATTATGAATATAATTATAATAATAATGCATTTAGTAATAATTATATTTTTTAATTAAATGGAGGGTATTTTGGGAATTTAAAAATTATGGGGAGCGAATTTGATACTCTGAAGGTTTCAATGAAATAAAACAGAATGCAAGGGGCTCAATAAAATTTTACAATAACTAAGTCAGAAAAGATAAAAGCTATTGTAGGTTACAATAGTCGCAACTTAGGCGGATCCTTTGGATTTTTATACATATTAGCTGTAGTCGATTATATTTCAAAGTGAATTGAAGCAATTCTTTGTCAAAATAATGATGGCAAAACTACGATTAAATTTTTAAGAGAAAATCTTTTAAGTCGATTTGGAATCCCTCGAGCCATTATCTATAATAGAGGTGAGTATTTTTTGTTATAAGTCATTTGAGTCTTTAATGAAGTAATATAGAATTACACATAAAATTGCTACCTCTTATCATCTTTAAACAAATGGTCAAGTTAAATTGGCAAATAGGAGGATAAAAAATTTTTAGAAAGGATGGTTAACCTAAACTGCCAAGAATGGTCTGTTCGGCTGACTAATGCACTTTGGGCTACCATGCTGCATTTAAGACCTCTTTAGGAATGTCACCCTTTTGACTAATTTATCATAAACCTTGCCACTTACCTATTAAACTTAAGCATAAATCATTTTGAGCTATTAAAGCTTTTAATTCAAATCTTAATTATGTTTGTAATGTGCGTAAATTGCAATTGAATAAACTTGAGCAATATGCATATGAAAATTCAAAAATTATTAAGGCAAGAACAAAATCTTTTCATGATAAAAAAATTTTTCAGAAAACATTTAATGTTGGTAAAAAAGTGTTGCTTTATAATTCTCGTCTTCATTTATTTTTAAGAAAGTTAAAGTCAAAGTGGAATGGCCCAATTGTTGTAAAAAATGTATATCCATATAGAGCCATAAAAATTAAAAATCGAAAGAACAGTGCCACATTTAAAGTTAATAGACAAAGATTAAAACCATATCTAGAATACTAACTTGGTAAAGAGAGTATCAAAATAAATTTGAGTGGCCCACCAAATCTTAATTAAATTTTTTTTCCTTTTTAATGAGTGGTTTAACTTTTTTTTTACTTTACTTTACTATTTCAATTGTTTGATTATTCCTTTCTATATCTTGAATGATACGTGTTATTATGTTTCTTACTTAAGTGTATTTGATGATTGTATTTCCTTTCATTACTATACATCATGAGAACCCTAATAAGAAAGCTCCTTTTCAATCATCTTGCAGAACTTTTACAAGTGAAATTCACTTAAAAGGCCTTATATAAAGTTGTAAATCATACCCATTTTGGGATCTATGACCACCAATATCAGTGTCCTATGTTGAGGATCTAGAAAGACAAATTAGGAAAACAGAGAGTGGTTTTATATGACATCCAATTAGAACTTGAGGTAAATGCAATAAAAGGACTAAAGTAAGTCCATTTTTCTTTTTATATTGTGTGTTTTCTTTTTGTTGTTTTGTTCAATTTCACATTTCTTGTATAAATGGCGGATAATGGTACTCCGTGACTTGTATAATAATTGAAATCCTAAAATCAAGCGTGGAAGAAACACAATGTAAATTATATAAGCATTTTCCTTCTCTCGCTCAAAATGTCCTCAAGAAAATCTATAAAGCTCGTTGTGAATGACTGCATTTGTTAATAATCAATAGGATTCCTACTGATATTCATTGATTAATTGAAACAAAGGTCTGATTAGTTGATGAGTTTTCTAATCCATTTATGTCTTCCATGCTTGGTTTTGGTAAAAGCAAATTTGCTAAAAAAAGGAAAGTTAAATGACTTGGCTCTAAATGTCATAACTACTTAATTGTAAACAGCCTAATTGTAAATCTTTTAGGAATTGTTTTTTATAATTGTGAAGTAAAATTAAATTTGTTAAAAATGGCCTAAATAAAGAATCGTTAGACGATATCTTACGATCTCTTGAGACGCATCGAAGCAGATATGTACAATGTGAGATTCATAAGTTATGGAGACTATTCCAAAAGTAAAGTGGATAGTTTAGTCTTAGGAATCTAACTCTAAAAGACCCTGTTTGCCAATTTATAAGGAAATTGGATGGAAGTATATCATTGACCCTTAGAAAGTGTTCAAGCCATTACTGGACGTAAAACCTGAGGAAGATGTGAGTTGTGATCACAACTATTAGTAAAGATCCTTTTATTTTGCTATTCTTTTATCATTTCCATTATTGTATTTAGCGGTGTGAATTTACATCTAATCAAGATTTGTTTTCTTTCACTGTTTGCATTTTATAATCACTGTTTGCTTTTTCTTTTTATTGTTTGCTTTTGAATTATTAACTCACCGAGTTATATTATAACTAAACACTCTTATACTTGGAAGTAAGCTAAACAAATTTAAGTCGTGTCAAAGTTGTTTGGTATCATTGTCGGGGATTAAACTCTGATTGCCCTCATCATTTGACAAATACACCAACACATTTACAATTGTTATCGTTATATCTGTCACCAAGATCTTTAAATATGAGTTCTTTTTTTTTAAACACTCACAACTTGTTTTTGAAGATTATTCTAATAGTAGCATATTCGAGTAGACAATTCAATAATATGTGTGTGCTTTCTAGATTTTATTATAGAAAATACAAGGAGTTTGCTCATGTAGCTGTAGATATTGGTGTATCATAATAGAGAGAAAACTACACCTAGTATATGGAAAAGCTTACCACCTACTTGTGGAACTCGAGCATCGTGCATACTGGGCCATCAAGAAATTCAACTTTGACATGCAGCAAGCTAGCTCAGAAAGAAGATTACAGCTAGCAGAACTTGAAGAAATTTGTAATGATGCATACGAAAATGCCAAGATTTACAAACAACGAATAAAAGTCTTTCATGACAAGCAAATTATGAGAAAATCTTTCACCCTAGGTTAGAAAGTGCTTTTATTCAATTCTCGCTTGCACCTATTCCCAAGTAAGTTACGCTCTCGATGGACTGGTCCTTTTATAGTTCATAAAGCTTTTCCACATGGAGCAATTAAAGTTAAGGGTCCAAAGAATGGTGTAACTTTTAAAGTTAATGGTCAAAGATTAAAGTCATATCTAGAGTACCAACCACATGAAAAGGACACCGAAATCGATCTGAGTGACCCGCCAAACTTGAATTGAGATTTTTTCTTATTTATTTATTCTTTTCGGTGATTTAAATTTGTGTGAAAGTGTGTGTGTTTACTCATTCAGTTTTCTTTTATCACTTTTAACCATGTATACCTCAACTAGACAGTTCCTCTTGAACATTCTCAGACAACTTCAACGTGTACAATCTCATCTGAGAAGCCATATACGATTTTGTAAAACACATCATATTTCGAAGCTACAACCTCCAGAGTTGGTATCCCACGTTGAAGATCTAGAAAGATAACTCAAAGAAATTGAGGGAGGTATCAACGACATTTAAATCAAACTTGAGATAAAATCAATAAGAGGACGATTGTGAGATTATTATTTTTCTTTTCTTTTATTTTTTTTCTTTTTTGTGTTCTTTAGTTTGTTACCCCGGTTAAGTGGCAGATAACGGTACTCCGTGATAATCAAAGTCGGTTACTTTAGTTTCCCATAATAACTGATATTCTGAGAAGACGGTATGGATAGAAAAACGATTCTAGCAAAGCTTCACAAGCGATTTCCTTCACTTCCTCAGAATGCCCTCCTTACAATCTATAAAGCTCGGTCCGAATGCATGCGATTGCTTATGAGAAGTAACGTCCTTGCTGACATCTGTTGGTTAATCGAGGCCAAGGTACATTTGGCATGAGAGTTGTCTCCTAAATTTATTGCATACATGCCTGGTTGTGGTAAAGGAAATTACTCAAGAAACGAAGAGCTGAAAAACTTCATGTTGATTGTCATAAGTGTGCTAGGATAAAATGCGATAAAAATCCTTGTTCTTTTGGAATGCTGTTTGATAACAGAGAAGATAAGATTCAATTTATTAGGGATGACTTGAATAAAGCGTCATTGGATGATGTCCTTTTTTCTCTTAAAACGCATCCTAGTGGATACGTACAAAGAGTAATTCTCCAGTTATGGCCATTATTTCAGAAAGAGCAAGTACGATATAGTCTTGGGAATCTGACTATAAACGACCCTGTTTGTTAGTTTATAAGAAAACTGGATGGGAAGCCTATCCTCGACCCATAGAGGGCGTTCAAGCCGTTTCTAGACGTAAAACCAGAGGAAGATGTGAGCCACAATCACAACTACTTGTAAATATCCTTTTACTGTTATTTTACTGTTGTTTTATTCTACTGTTTCATAATTTCACACACGCACATAACATCAATATTGCATGAAGCTTCAAGTGGTAGATTAATTTGTAGATCTCAATCAAAACTACCAATCTCAGAAAAGATCTAAGAAGAAATTTTTTGGGCCAACTTAATCATCAAATTGATCAGGTGGACAACCATTCTCAAGATAATACACATGATCAGAATTGACCAAGAAGTTTGAGAGATTACATGAATCTAACTATAATTAGAGCACCCTTGTGTATCGTATTTCCTCTAGAAGCATCTCATTCAATTTCAAACAAGGTATTATCTAACTTTTACCAACATTTCATAGTTTAGAATATGAGAATCTATACTTGCATCTAAGAGATTTTGAGTAAGTTTGTAATATAAATACAGACCAAAATTGTAGTATAAACATAATTAGATTAAAGCTTTTTTCTTTTTCATTAAAAGATAAAGTTAAAACTTGGTTACAAAACCTTAAATATGGATCAATAAGAGCTTGGAATAACATACAAGAATAATTTTTGAAAAAATTATTTCTATCTCATGAAACCAATTCATTTAAATGACCAACCGCTTCTTTCACTTAAAAGAAATAAAGAAACATTATACCAATAGTGGGATAGATTTAAAGAATTGCTTAAAATATGTCCACACCATAGTTTTAAAACTCGGCAAATGATCACTTATTTCTATAAAGGCTTGACACTTCAAAATAAACAAGTTGTAAAAATAATGTATAATGGTAAATTTAGAGATAAAAATCTTGAAGATGCACTAGAGAGTATCTTGACCAATTAGCTGAAAATGCACAATATTGGGAAACTATTAGAACTTTTGAATTGACAAATAAGCCACAATCATCTCCATCTAATGGAAGAATCCATAACCTTAAAGAAGATCATGATTTACAAGCAAAATTTGCATCCCTGGTTAGAAAGGTTGAGGCTTTAGAACTTAAAAAGAGTGATCAAGTAAATGATCATCTAAATTTTAGTTAGAGGAATAATAATAATTCACAATCTTTATAACACCTTCATAAAATTTTAAAAAATGAACCTTGTGCACCATATGTTCCACCATCATGAAAAATCTGGAAGATACAATGCATTCATTCATTAAGAAGCAAGATGTTATTAATAATCAAAATGCACAATCCTTTCCTGATTTGAAATGTACTCTTGCTAAAATTATTGTTGCATTCATAATTCAAGAAAAAAAGTAAATTTCCATCTCAAGCTCAACCAAATCCTAAGACTCAATAAAATCAACCATGCACCAAGTCAAGTTAGTTATAACTCTTCGTAGCGGGAAGGCTGTCGGTAGAACTATTCCTAATCCTTGTGAAGATAAAGACAGTGAAAATTCAAAGGGTAAGGAAGGACTAAATAAACTTATACCTAATGAAGAAATAACTATTGTTCCATTTGAACCTCCATTTCCACAAGCATTAGATAAACTAAAGAAATCAAAGCACTTGTTTGAAATTTATGAAATCTTTGATCAAGTAAAGTTAACATTCCTTTGTTAGATGTATTCAAGCAGGTACCTTCATATGCCAAATTTTTAAAGACTTATGCACTATCATGGGGAAATTGAAGGTAAGAAGAGTTCTTTCATGGCCAAGCAGATAAGTACAATTTTGTCTACTAATAATAAGTTAAAATATAAAAATCCTAGTTGTCCTATTATTTCTTGTATTATTGGTGATCACAAAATCGAGCATGCTTTACTAGACTTTAGTGCTAGTGTTAATTTGTTTCTATATTTTGGTTATCTTCAACTTAATCTTCATGAGTTAGAATCAACTTCAACTATACTTTTGCTTGCAACCAAATCATCTAAAGTACCAAAAGGAGTAGTGAAAAATGTGTTAGTATAAGATGATAAATTCATATATCCTGTGGATTTTATTGTATTAGAAACTGAATCTATTGTGAATAATTATAAATCAATTCCTGTAATTCTGGGACAACTACTTTTGGCAACTACTAATACTTTGATTACTTGTAGGAATGGTTTAATGAATTTATCATTCGAAAATATAATACTGAAATTTAATGTTTTTAATATGTGAAGGCTACATAATGAAGAAAATGAGAATAAAGATGATATTGATAAACAAAAACAATTGCTTGAATCTTGTATAGAGGAAAATATTCAAAAAGGAAATTGAAGCAGGGCATTATTTTAGGTATTTTAAGATTTTAGAATTTTATTTTCTATTTTAACTAAAATTGATTATTATTGTCCATCGCAATATGTTCCTGACACCACATTTAGTGGAAGATGATTGTCTTCTTGCATACTGAGCGCCTGATACCATATTTATTAGTGTGATGATTATGAGGAATGGAAATACCCCCTCATGAATTAATTGAAATTAAAAATAAAATATTAAGCCCATGGCGAAATATTGAGTATGAATCTAAAGACTTAAGTGTTTCATTTGCATTGTTTTCATATTTAATTCATTCCCGCCATTTTATTTTAAGTTTTAAGATAAAAAAAAATTATCTTCCAACCAATTGACATATACACTTAGAAAATTAATCCTATGTACAATTAGATCTACCTTGTCATGGGATCAACATTTGTCACTATAAATATATTTTACAATAGATTCGTGCACTTGCAAGTACAATAAAATTTGCACAACAAGTTTTTGGTGTCGTTGCAGGGGAGGTAAGTTGCCGGGGAGGTAAGTCATTTTAATTTGTAGAGTTAATATTTTTTTGTAAATATTGTGCAAATAATTTTATGTGTAGGTTTTAAGTGTGTTTTCATAGTAAGTGTGTAGTAGCATGATAGGGTTAGTATCTAAGTCCTTATCTCTCTTTATTTTCATTAGTTTTGTTTTTAATTTTTACGTGTTCTTTGCATGCATGGTTAAAGGTCATAGTCACCTAATCTATAACTTGTAGGCCTTGAATTGAAAAAAAAAACAATTCATATATTAAAACACATTGCTAAAATTCTAGCTAAGCAACCCAAGAGGGGAATGAATTGGGTTTTAAAACTTAAGCAAATAAAACCACACAATAATTTAAACGAATGCCTTAATAAAATCAAAAGCAATAAATTTAACAATGCTCGAAATTAAAAGGATAAGGGAAGAGAGATCAAGCACATGAGTTTTTATGTGGTTCGACAAAACTGGCCTACGCCCACACCTCTAAGCACACCAAGCTTAAGAATTTAACTATCGAAGCCTCCAAGGCTTCAAGTTCTTACAATTGACTTCCAAGGTGTCAATAAACCTTTACAAATGGTGTTTTACTCACTCACACCTTTCCCCAAGTGTTTCCCATACTTGTACTCACACAAATTTAAGAATAAATTTAAATATTACAATAAATACTCTCTATTAGAGTAGGTATACAAATGCTAGTTCAGTGATAACTCAATGTATGAAGATTTGCAAAATAGAAGCTAAAACAATATTGTATGAACTGATTTCAGCTTTCAAAACTTGTTAGATTTGATATTGATTTGAGTTTATATAGATTTGATAAGTAAACTAGCCGTTATTGACCTTTAGAGAATAGTCGGTTAGCCTCTTGATTTGGCAGTTAGCCACTTAGACTTTTATGGTAAGTATCTTAATCGCCATTTGAATTATATAATCAGAACCAAAGCTACTTAGAGCCAAAACCATGCGAAGAGGCATTCCAGAATTTTAAAAATTTGACTCATCGCACCATTAACGAGTTGGAATTAGATAAAGGCTGGCTTCAATTCACAAGCCCAATCAATCTCAAACCTCGAAAAGATGGTGAGCCAAATTGCTTATTGAGTTCAAACCTTGGCAATGATCGTTGAGAAAGGTAAATTTCCAAGTCAGCTAGTGCCCAATCTTAAAGGAGTACATGAAGTGAATACAAGTTCATCCAAGCATCATGAAGAGATCAAATCCATCGTGACCTTGCGAAAAGGCAAAGAAATGGACAACAAAGTAAAGATGCCAGTGAAAAAGATAGCTCAAGATGAATCTTTAAACTTTTAGGACTTATCATTAATGGAAAAAAAAGAAAGTAGCCTACAAGAATACATCCCAGAGCTCTTTTTCCTCAGAGGTTAGCTAAAGCAAATAAAGGAAGTACCACAAGTGAGATTAAGGAAATTTTTAAAGTGCTAGGTATTACATCCCTTTGCTTGATACTATTAAACACGTGCCCTCTTATACAAAGTTTTGTAGAGACTTTTGCACTAAAAAGAGAAGCAATCATGTCTTAAAAAAGGCATTTTTAATAGAAAATATTAATTCCATACTCCAACATAAAATTCCTACAAAATACAAAAACTCGGACTACCCTACTATCTCATGCTTTGTTAGATTTAGGAGCTAGTGTAAATATTTTGCCTATTCAGTGTTTGTGAAACTTGGGACTGAAAATATTACACCTAACTCTAATTGTGTTGCAACTTGCAAATTGATCTATAAAAAAATCTCGAGGTATTATAGAGGATATGCTCATTTAGGTAGAGAAGTTTTATTTTCCTATTGATTTCGTGATTGACACTCAACCATTGCAGGATTCAAAGAAACACATCCCTATTATTCTAGGTTGATCTTTCTTGGCAACTGCCGTTGTCACATTCACTGCAAGACTGAAAATATGTAGTTGTCTTTTGGCAATATGACTATAGAGTTGAATATATTTAACATTGCCAAACAACTTTATGATGGAGAAGATGGAGTCATTGATTTGGTAATTGAAGAATCAGTTGATCATACTCTTCCTTTTAACCTTAATAATGACTCATTACAAGAATAGTTAACTCACTTTGGATTGGTTTTTGACGAGATCAAAACCTTTCTCGATGATATGATGAGATTTTCCCCTGATAGTGCTAATTGCTCTTCCTTTTAACCTTAATGATGAATCATTACAAGAATGGTTAACTCACTTTGGATTGGTTTTTGACGAGATCAATACCTCTCTCGATTCATGGAAGTTAAAGAAAGAGCAATTAGCACCATCAGGGGAAAATCTCATCATATCATCAGAATCACCACCAAAGTTTGAGCTTAAATCGTTTCCTAATTTTTTCAAGCATACATTCCTAAGAGAAGAAAACACGTTGTCAAAAATCATCTCATTCTCCCTTGACGACAAATAAAAAAATGCAGATATCATTTACACTATTTGTACTTCAAAAAAGAGATTATAGCTTGCAGAACCTGAAGAGATTGACAACGATAAAAATGCTAAGGATTACAAGAAGTGAATGAAAGTCTTTCGTGACAAGCAAATTATAAGAAAATCATTCACACTAGGTCAGAAAGTGCTTTTATTCAATTCTCCCTTGCATATCTCCCCAGGTAAATTACACTTTTAATAGTCTAGTTCATTTATTGTTCACACTATTTTTCCACATAGAGTTATTGAAATTAAGGATCCAAAGACTAGTGTCACTTTTAAAGTTAATGGTAAAAAATTAAACCCATATTTAAAGTATCAACCACTAGCAAAAAATAACGCAATAGATTTAAGTGACCCACCAAATCTAGATGGAAACTTTTTTCATTCACTGCAAGAAAATATGTAATAGATGACGGGAAATAACAGTCATAAAAGGGGGTGCATTACAGACAGTTCTTCCATTATCTATGTCACTGTCATTAATTTATGATGAAAAATTGTCCATCATGAGTTCATGATGGTTTTTTGTTGTCATATATCTATCACACAATATTTTAATATGAAAAAATAATTTAAATTTACGCGCCATTTTTTAAACTTTTGGTGGGATATTTGATTATCATTTGTAAATTTATTATTCAATTTTGGCTGGAAATTATTTATGATAAAAATTATGATGGATATTTCCTGTCATAAATTAATATAATTCTTTTAAAAAATCATATTATAATTATAATTTGTTGATAAATTCTTGTTTATTAATAAAACGAATATCATAAAAAAGCTAGAAAATAATTAATAGGGAAATTATCCACCAACCACATGATTTTTTTCACTTTTTCAAAAATACACAATTTTATTTTTTTTGCCTGAATTACACATGAAGTTACATTCTTTGCATTTTTCCACTTCCGTCTGTTGACTGTTAAGATTCTGTTAGTTTTTTTAACAAGATGATGATTTTGCCCCCCAAAATTAATGCTATAAGATGAAATTGTAATTTTAAATTTGGAGGGAAAAATCATCATTTTGTTAAAAAAACTAATGGAATCTTAACAGTCAACAGATGGAAGTGGAAGAATGCAAAGAATTGTAACTTCAGGTGTAATTCAGGTAAAAAAAAAAAAGAATTGTATATTTTTTAAAAAGCACGAAACATTAGATGGTCGGTGGATAATTTCCCCAATTAATATTACTCAACATTCATTCAACCCAATAAATTAATTTCAAATGAAATACATAAAAATTCCAATGTGATACATAATAAAACATCTCAAATTTAAAAAAAATCTCAAAATATAAAAAAATTATTAAATTCCAATGTATCTATAACAAAAGCAGCTAAAATTCCAACCACCAAGTCAAGTTTCTCAACAAAACTTCCAAATATTAATACAAGACTTCTAGAAGTTCTAACACTCTTAACTCCAGCCACAAAACCAAGTTTCTCGACACTTTTATTCTAGCCACGCACCCAGCAATACTCCAACCCATATCTAGGGATGTCAAAATCAGGATCCAGATCTGGATGCAGGTGTATCCGGGTCTGAATTCTGATTGACATTTTTATACCCACATTTGGTTCAGCATCTGTAATTTTTTTGCAGATCCGGATACGGGTAATATCCTTCCTGATTGCTGGTGGATATCCAGAATATCCGGATCCACAAAAATTAAATTTAATAATTAAAAATATAATTTAAAGATTCATCAATTTACCAAATTAAAACCTAATCCCAAAACATATTAAACATTTACATTATATTATTAAACAATTCTGCAAAGGAAATTATTCAAAATTAAACTAAATTGAATCAATAAAATTAAACATTTACAGGGGTGTGCTCAGGCGAGGCTTCGACATCAGTGACAACGACATGCTCAGGCAAGGCTTGGACGACGGCAACAACGATGTGCTCAGGTGAGGCTTGTATGACGACAAGGATTCAACCACCGTGAGGCGTGCAGGGTGCAGCACGTAGTGCGCAACGACCAGCGACAACACCCAACTCATATCGAGGCTTGGAGACAATGCTTAGGCGCAGCCGTGAGTCTGACAGGGACGTCCTTACAGAATTGGAGGATTTGGGTGTTAGGGATTCTTGGGTTGCAGTTGTGTGAGCGTGTGTGCAAATGCTATTTGATATTAGGGTTAAAACTTACGTTGGATTTGTTTTAATTAAGTTAATATATATATATATATATATATATATATATATATATGGATTTGTTTTTAATTAAGTTTTTTTGGATATATCTTCTATATTAATATATTCAATTTAATGTCTCTAAAATCCAAAGAACCCACCTTCTTCCAATAACACTCTAATTCCAGTCATATTCCCAACAACAATCAATCAAAATACCTAATATTATCAAATGCATAACATCTACACTATAATCCTTAACAGCAACCATTATAATTTGATATTACAATTTCAACAATTTGTAACAAGTAATATTTATAGTTTCATACTCATACTAACCATTTTGTTGACATAATGAGGATGTTGAAAGAATGGTTAGCCCTGTGCAAACAAGACTCATCGAATTCATCCTAAATGTATGCTTTCTTTCCATTAAATTGTTAATCATATGAATTAATAATATTAAACTTAAAAAATAATGTCATACGTAGGGAATAAAAGAAAGTTAACGTATCTCATTATCAACTTAGATTGTTCATTAACAAACCAACATTTGCTATTATTTCCTTTATATACCTCAACACATAATAGCCACACTCCTATTCATGAAAAAAAAAAGAAAAATTTTCTTACAAAACCTATTCATTTTAGTTAAGATAAGTAATCAATAGGCTACAACGTTACTTTTTTTTTTTTCCTTCACAATTCTCATCTTAGTATTATAATTCCATTTTTCCTTACCATCCTCCTAAACTGCATGTTAAACTATCAATTGGAGGAAATATATTAGCATACATATATTTTAAAGAGCTGTTCTAAATTAGTTTCAGGACTGAACTACATAGGATCCATATAAAACACTTTCTTTTTCACCACATCAAATATAACTCATACCCAATGGTAGCTACAAAAGGAGAAGGCAAAAAACAAAAAAAAAAGCCAAAAGCATAACCATGAATTAAGAAACAATTGTAAAAATATATTAAATGAAAATCACTCAATCATGTATGTTAGAACACCATTTTTGGCCTTTTCACCAGGGTATGAATATCTCAACTCTCTTCACACAATTTCCTAAAATAATTCCTTTTTCTCGCAATATTGAAAACCAATGCATCAATAAAAAAAGTATACCAAATTGATATTAAATTGTGTAAAGGAAAATCATAAAACCACGTACGCTAGATATACTTGAATAGCATTCACTCATAATGCATGTATTGACAACAGATCATTGCAAGCTTTCTTTTGAATATATTTTTTTTTCACCAGGTAGGCTTTATACTTCTTAAAATATTGGATGCCTTTTTGTTGTACTCCTTGTGTTCCTTCTAGGCTGTACTATAATTTTTTTGGCTTTATACTTCTTCAAAAGTGCCTTTTTTGTTCTGTTAGGATAAATCTCCTATTTACCATCAACATAATAAAGTATAATTGCTTTTTACTGCTTCCAACTCTTTTCCTCTCATCATTTGCATAATTCTTTGAAATTGAAGGACTGAGTCTTGGACTTTTCCTCAAAATGGCTATAATAGCGTTTCTTGGCAACTTGCCCAAATTATCTAGCTCTTGTGAATATTAATTATATGAACTAGTAAGTTTATTAAACTAGATTGAATATTAAATATACAAGGTAGTAAGTATATTAAACCAAGAAAAATAGAACCAATTTTATAAATAAACTAACCCTCTGTGCATCTGCTTCACTGTCATCATTGTAACCATCATTTTTTGTTGATGTTGAGTACTGGAGAATGCATATTTATAAAGGGTAAAATTGATATTTCATGCACCAAGTCTCACTAACATTTTTATTTTTAATGTGTTTAATTACTCTAAGCTTTGATTATACATGTTTTATTATAATTTAAAGTATTTTATGAATTTATAATTTAAGTAGTTTATGTATTTTAGTGATATTTTGGCCATTTCACAACAAAAGAGAAGTTAGACAGCAAAATGGATGGTATTTTTGAACTTAAAATGGTCGAAAATCATAGGAAGAGCATAAAAGGGTATTCGGCACTGTTTACGTATACGGTATTGTTCATGTGTACAGTACTATTCACAAGTACAACACTGTTCACCTACACGATATGATGACGTGGCATTGACCGATGATGTGACATTAACTAATGACATAGCAGCATTCTATTGGGCTAATGATATGTCATTACTTGATTATGTGGTGTTGACCGATAATGTGGCGGTATGCCATTGGTTTGAAATACTGATGTGGCATTGACTGATGACATGACAGTATCTTATTGGACTGAAATGCTTATATGGCATTGACTGATGATGTGTTTTAATCAATCAAACCTTTCCACATTGCACAATCCTGAGCGTCCGAATTATTTTCATCCGATGGCCATGATTTATCCATTATATCTATAAATAGAGGGCTCCTCCTAATTCACACCCTTGAATCTATTTTTAAGCTCTATTTTCTAAAATTCTCTCTTTATCTTGTATTTTCTACATATTTTAATAAAATTTTCATTTTATCCATAATTAAATTATAAGTGGTTAGTTTAGTTTTAAGCTTGGGTTAAAAGTGAAATCTCAACATGATCCATGGGCTTAATTAGGTAAGTTTATTTTCTTTTACTTTCTGATTTATGTTGCTATTTTCACTCATTGTATGCAAATAGTGTATCTTGTCTAGATTTGCATGTTATATTGGCTCCATGGTTAAGGATTGTTATTGGTTGGCACAATGAGCACTTAGCACCATATTTATTGGAAAAAAAATTCCCTTATAACATTTTATGGGTCGCCTTGACTCAGTGTCAACATAAAGTGTATCTAAATAATTTAGTGGATGGTCTTGACACGATGTCGATAGAAGAATTATTATCGTCTGGCACAACGTGTTCTTGACACTGCACTTAGTGAAAGATTGTTATCCTCTGGCACTGATGGGTGTCGAAGCGAGCAAATATAAATACCTACTCTAACAAGATTGTGTATAATGATTGAGCAGGGTCATGTCCACAGAGATTGGTAATTATTAAATCCTTTTTAAAATAAAAATGTAAAATTGGGGGATTGTTGACAATAATAAAAATCAATTTAAATTAATAAGAATGCAAATTACAAGTGTAATTCAAAATGGGAAAACTCTGGTTGAAAGAATTAATTCAGCTTTGATTCAACTACTGATCATTAATGCAACTATAAATCATTACTGCTTATGAATAGACCGGTTATAGCTACTGAGACACTCTAATAGCCAATCTCTCCTTAATTAGTCGATAACCAAGGTACGACCATTGGTTATTTCCGTAATCAATAGACAATCTTAGATACGATCATAAGAGTTAATCAATTGACAGCCTGAAAAATTAGAGAGACCCAAATCCTAATTAACAAACGCATACGATGGTTCATTTAAATTAGATTATTTATTCTCATAACACAACGCACTGCTATGTTATTTGCCACAAACATCAAAATCTTCATACGATGAATCTTTCAATTGGCAATAGATTAAATTGATAATTAAATAGTGGCCAATTATCTAATTAACAAAGATAATCATGACAATAATTCAGAGAATAAACAAATACCTAAAAAGCAATAAAATAATTAAAAGAACAAGAAAGATCTCACAGTATTGGTGAATCAAAGCTTCATTAACCTTCAACCAGAAAAATAAGTTTAGTTCCTCATGGAGAAAAAGAGAAAACCCTAAAAAAGATGAAAACAATTAATAATCCAATTCTAATTCTAATCTCCTTAATCCTTCTTTATCTCTTCCTTTTATAGTTTTCTTAAAAAGGATAAAGATAAAAATATCTCAAATATTATCTCAAATTACAAGAGTAATAAAAAGATAAAACACGTTAAAATAAAAACGTCAAGTCCGTAGTTGATAAACTTCTTTTGAAATTGACTGTCACGCGCCCACGCCTTATCAACAAACTTCTTCTGAAATCGACTGTCACGCGCCCACGCCTTATCAATAAACTTCTTCTGAAATCGAGAATTTCTCTAGAAAGTCAATTCATCCTCCAACATCATCTTGTAGCTCAATTTAGCACCAATCAATAGAATTGCACCTATAAAAATAAAACACAAGTAAATCACAACTATTAAGTGCAAAACATTGATATTAAAGTGGCTACGGCATGCAAAAACGCGGAAATTCCCCACACCAAGATAACGGTGATTGCTAGCTCCCAAATCTTCCCTTAATTCTCATTCCAACTCATCCAAAAATGATCTTAAGCAAGCACACTTCTAGGATTTAAGTCAATCAACATTCAAGAGACAAGGATTTCAAAGCATAAAATCTCAGAAGCTAGCATAAAGTCACTCAACCACCAAGACAATCTTTTCAAAATCCAAATGCAACAAAATTTAATAGCCCTCGCATTGATTTCACTCCATGCACTCAAAGTGTTTAGGATTTCATTTATGCACTCAAATCAAATCAAAGAATGCTATTACCACAAGCTTGCTCATATATCACATCTCAACCACAAAACATGAATTAAATACAAAAATCTAAGGGTCTTAATAAGGTTGTAATGGGCTGATGAATTGAATGAAAAAGAAAGGTCTGTGGAAGAAAAAGAGATCAAAATGAGAAGAATGAACCCATTGAATGAACCTTATGACATCAAAATGTTTATTGCTACTTAAGTCGTCAAGAGTTTTTTTTTTTTTGGGTTTTTTGTTTTTCATTTCTTTTTTTTTTTTGATGAATCTTGCACAATTTTATTCAAACATAATGCAACTTGATGTAATTGAGAAACTTTTATTCAAGGTAGCAAAAGCAACAAAATATATCCAAACAATGAGTTCAAAAATCTCCTCAAATTAAGGCTCAAAAAGTAGGTAAATGGGTAAGTAGATGTAGAGAAATAGATGGTTAAGGATCAAATAAAGGTAACAAATTAAAACAAATAAAGATCTTCGAGTGGAGAAAAAGAAAAAAAAATATGAAAATAGAAAAATGGAAAGAGGTTTGCCTTTAGCATTTTCATGCATAAAATCCCGTAATGCGGCTTTAACATGCATAACAAAGCAAGTTCTAGAATAGATAAACTAAGATTGATATTCACTCAACAAAAATAATTAGAGCAAAGTGGTTGCTCATAAGCTCAAATCCTCTCAAAGTTGGTGAATTTGCCATCAAATCATGCACACTCATCAAATGAATCAACTATCAATAGTGATGAGTTATTCATTTAAACAACCAAGACCAAGCTAATCAAAACTTAAATCTATTCATGTATCTCAACTCACATCCAAGAAAAATAACACTAACTCCAAAATCATTCAAGAATGAGCAGAGTGAAACAAAAACGACTTCACAAAAGAAGAAAATAAAATAAAAATAACGCAACCAAGAATGTTATTCAAAATCATCTCAAAAACAGCAAAATAACATTTTCAAACAATAATATTGCAAAAATCACTCCCCCACACCAGGAACATACATTGTCCCCAATGTATGATAATCACAGTTCACATAACGAAATAAAGCATAGGGACAAAAAGATTAAAGGCAAAGAAAACGTCCCTGAATTATCCCTATATCGTCGATGGGCTTGGCGAAAATGGTGGGTGGAACAGCAAATTGATGTCGCGGGTTATGACTGGAACGGATCTGAGCGTGGATGGCGTGCATGACTTGTGGTAGGCTGAAGCTCGTAGGTGGCTGCTGGAACTTTAGAGCGATGAGAGTGGTTGTCATGGCTGCTGGAACTTGATCGGAGTGGCTTGTCTGGATCGTGACTGTGATTGGCGTGCGCGGGCTCTAAATTGCAACGTGGCTGGAAATGGGTCGTGGATATCATTGCTAGAAAATTGTGGGTCACGGGTTGTGGTCAGTTGGATCCGATCGTGAAGATTCCGGTGCTTCGCTACGGCCGGATCGTGGATTGACTCGTTAATAAAATTAAAAATAAAAACAATAAAATAAAAACTAAAATAAACAAATGAAACTCTAAAAATTACGAAAGGTTTAATAACTACTATAATAAATTAAAAATAGAAATACTTATTAGTTAAGGCGTGGTCGACCAAAAATTCTTTGGGTCTTATTAAAACCAAAACCAAAAATGCACAAAAATTTAAAATAAACATTAAAAACTTTGGGTTGCCTCCCAAAAAGCGCTTTTGTTTTATGTCTGCTTCATTACTCAATCTCCATAAATGGGACTCTCAAGAGTTGTGGGTTCTCGAAAACCTTCATCTTTTAAGGATCGGAACTTTGAAATTTTGTTATAGCTCCGAATCTCGACCGCACTTGTGATGTCGCGGATCGTTTAAGTTTAATGAAAAAAAAAAAGAACTTTTTGACTGATAGATCTAGGGTTTGGCTCTCAAAACTCGTGGAGGCTCTCTTTCATCCTTTTCGATGAGAAGGCTTCAAGCAATTACCAATGAATCTTCAACGCCAAATCAAAAACTTCTGTCTAAAGGATCAATCGTGATTGGGATATTTCATGGAATCTCGTGAATCGTGGCTGCTCCATTTTAGTGTGGATCCCTAACAAAATTGGTTGTGGATAAAATCAGCCAGGTTTAACTTGTACTAAGACATCTTCTAACGCCATCAGTTTGGGCATACGTTGAATTATCACGAACGTTTCAACGGACCAACATTTAAAGATGAATAAATGGAAGCAAATATAAATACCTAACTAGCCTTCTAACAAGATTGTGTATAGTGATTCCTCGCACTTGTGAAGCGGGTTGTGTCCAACTTTCTCTTGGAGGTGCAAAGTTCCTGGAATTTAAAGATAGATTTGTTTTATAGCATCTAATAAAGGAATGGTAATTATTAAATCCTTTTTAAAATAAAAATGTAAAATTGGGGGATTGTTGACAATAATAAAAATCAATTTAAATTAATAAGAATGCAAATTACTGGTGTAATTCAAAATGGAAAACTCGATTGAAAGAAATTAATTGTTGTTGATTCAACTCGATCATCGATGCAACTATAAATCATTCTCCTCCGACATGCCAGAAATCCTCCAACATGAATAGAGCGGTTATAATGCCCATATTGCCACATGACACTCTAATAGCCAATCTCTCCTTAATTAGTCGATAACCAAGTAGGTCTTGTTCACCATTGGTTATTTCGTAATCAATAGACAATCTTAGATACGGTCATAAGATTTAATCAATCGAATGAAAAAAAAAGTTAGAGAGACCCAAATCCTAATTAACAAAATACGCATACGATGGTTCATTTAAATTAGATTATTTATTCTCATAACACAACGCAAACGCTCGCTTATGTTATTTGCCACAAACATCAAAAAACTCTTCATACGATAAATCTTTCAATTGGCAATAGATTAAATTGATAATTAAATAGTGGCCAATTATCTAATTAACAAAGATAATCATGACAATAATTCGGAAATTTAATGAACAACCTAAAAAGCAATAAAACAATTAAAAGCACAAGAAAGATCTCACAAAATTTGATTGGTGAATCAAAGCTTCATTAACCTTCAAAATAAAAATAAGTTTAGTTCAATCAATTTAAAAAAAGAGAAAACCCTAAAAAAGATGAAAATAATTAATAATCCAATTCTAATTCTAATCTCCTTAATCCTTTTTATCTCTTCCTTTTATAGTTTTCTTAAAAAGGATAAAGATAAAAATATCTTAAATATTATCTCAAATTACAAGAGTAATAAAAAGATAAAACACGTTAAAATAAAAACGTCAAGTCCGCAGTTGATAATAAACAAATACGCGCCACGAAAGATCCTTATCAACAAACTTTAACAAAAAATAAGTTTAGTTCTCGATCGAGAAACCCTAAAAAAGATGAAAATAATTAATAATCGCGCCCAATCGCCTTATCAAAAAAATCTTAAATATTATCTCAAATCGAGTAATAAAAAGATAAAACACGTTAAAATAAAAACGCCAAGTCCGCACGCGCCCACGCCTTATCAATAAACTTCTTCTGAAATCGAGAATTTCTCTAGAAAGTCAATTCATCCTCCAACATCATCTTGTAGCTCAATTTAGCACCAATCAATAGAATTGCACCTATAAAAATAAAACACAAGTAAATCACAACCATTAAGTGCAAAACATTGATATTAAAGGGAGTAAACAATGCAAAACTAGTGCATAAAACGCACTATAACAGGCACATTAAGTGCTTGATAACATATTTATTAGAGTGAGGATCATAAGGAGTAGAAATACCCCTTTTATGAATTAACTGGAACTAAAAAGGATATATTAAGCCCATGGTGAATGTTGAGTTGAATCTAGAGACTCAAGCATTTTATTTGCATTGATTTCATCTTTAATTTATTCCTTCTATTTTATTTTAAATCTTAAGATAAAAAAAAATTCACTTCCAACCAATTCACATACACACTTAGAAAATTAACTCTACGCATAATTATATTTACCTCCTTATGAAATCAACACTCATTACTGCAAAATTTATTCTATAATAGATTCATGCACTTGGGAGTAGAATAAAATCTGGACAATAGTTGACTTCATTGGAATGGTAGCAATAGTGTTTTTGGCATCTCTTTTTTCTTTCTTGCTTTTTCCTTCTTTCTCAGTGTTGATACTTTAGGTTGTTCTTCCTTTTGATTGGACATCTATTTCCTTTTCTTCTCATACGACTTACTTAAATTATTTGGTTTCTATCAGCATTATCGATAAAAAGTAAGTAAATTACTCTGTATTGAGTGGGAGATATACAAGAAAAAATATCTTAAACTAAGAAAAATTCAGCTAATTTTATAAATAAAGTAACCTGATGTACATCTCCCTCACTGACATTGTCCTTGACTTTATTATGTGGGAAAGTGAAACTTTGCACATCTGAATGACAAGGTGTCCTCTTTAATTCTCTATAAATTTCTTACAACTAATCATCAACTAATTTTTTCCAAGTATCCAGCTCTTCCATGAATGGTATGAAAGTACATAAAAGCATATATAAATTTTCCCAGGCCTAGCATATGACCAGTTCGAGGAAGCTTTCCCAATGCTTGTGCAAATAAGTAATTTCTTGCATTTGAAGTCAATGAGTCTTTTTGGTCCTCCTTTAGCCTTTTCTAACACCCCACCATGAAGAAACTAATATTATTAAATCAGTATAGATCTAATATCATAGTATTTTTTGTTCTAGTTAAACTTGATTACTAATTTATTAATGACTTGCTCAGTGTTGAGGTCATATCCTTTATTCTTTAGCATCAGAGCTCTCTTCCATAGCTCACGCCTATCAATTAAGTATTTAGAAAAACTCGATTCTACGCACTGTTTCGATAAGGAAATTAGATTAGTTAACTGTTAAAAAAATTTAGTAGTTAAAAATACCTTTTTACCGATATATACACACTTACAATTTCTTTTATTAATCCAACGTATCCTTTTCGACTAAGGCGGAGATTGCACTTTTCAAAGCTCTTCTATTCTTATCGACATGATTAACTTTCTGCATAAGAAGAAAAATCTTTTTAACACAAGGTAAATATGATGTAACTATTAACATATTACTTATCCTAACTTTAAAATATTTACTTCAAATGATTTGGACCAACGTTCATCAACAAACTTCATTCAAACAAGTCGCTTTATTTGGGGGTAATAAATAAGGGGTGTAAACAGTTTCTTTTTATCATTTCTAAACTGTCAAATATATTTTTTTATCAGCATATACTTGAAGTTTGAAAATGCTGTTCTAATTGATTGTATTACTTATTTCCTACTTCTAAGATGAACAATAAAACGACCCTAAATATGAAGGAAGATTGTTTAAGTGTCAGTTAATAAAAATCCAGATCATAAAATTAATAAATGAAAAATGACAAGAAAAGGTTTAAGTAGAATGCAATAAGTTTTTCAAGAATTACCATAACAGATTTCCACAAACGCTTTTTTGTCTCTAGAGGAACCTTACGCTAATTGGAGCAAAGAATTAAAACTAATGTACGAGCCAATACGCCAAGAAAAAAAGCCAAATCAATGGCTTTATCCCTTGTAGGAACACCCATTTTATTGTATTGCAACACAATCTTTCCCTCTTTTTGTTTTAAGTCTTTTATTTTGCTTAGCACCAATATTCACACCTCTCCTAGAGTTACTACTTTCAGGAACGTCAACATCAAAAGCAACCAAATTAGCACTATCTCTTTCAGTACCATCCAAATCAGTACCATCGAAATCACCTCCATCAAACTCAACTCCATCCAAATCAGCACCATCAAAATCACCTCCATTAAACTTAACTCCATCCATCCAGCACCATCTTACTCAGCAACATCATTCAAATCAGCCTCATCTTCTTTATCTTCTAAATCAATGTTATGGGCAAATAAGTCATGGTAATCATCTTCTAAATTATAGTCCTAATCAAAAGCACCATCAACCACAATATGTTTTCCCTTAGCCATATTACTACCCTTGAAATAAACAAATAAATGGCATTAGTTAAATGATTTTATTAACCTATATAATAATCAATCAGCTACAGGAACAAAAAGCTAATCAATTTAATATCATATCAATTTGTAACCCAAAAAAAATAAACTATAAATAGTTAAAAAAACACTTATTGTAAGAAGTTAATCAATTTCTAACCCAAATTCCTTCTTTGTTGTTATAAGCATAGATCACTCAATCGCCATTAGCAGAATATAACAAATCATTAGTTGGCAATTCTCTGGTGAATGGAGGACATTTTTTTACATTATTAACCTCATCTTCATTTATTTGATTAGGATTACTTCTAGTAGGCATATAACATACAATATATCACTTTGTTTGATTTTGATCATTTATATAAAATACTTGTTTGGCTTGAGAAGCCAATATAAACAAATCATATTTATATCTTACTATGTTTAAGTCTACTAAGATGAATCCAATCCCATCCATCTTGATGCAACTATTTTGAATCCAATCACACTTCAACACAAGGACTTTTCACAAATTATAGTCAAATACCCAAATCTCATCCATAACTCCATAATATGTCAGGCCATATATTTTAGAATCAACTACACTAACTCCACTATTTTGAGTTACTAAACTTTAATCTAGATCTCGTGTAACAAAATGGAAACCATTGATGTCATAACCATTATATTTAGTTACAATAAAAAGAAGTCCCTATAATAACCAATGCAAGGTATTTGATATGTGGTTACCCTTTTTAATTAAGTCATATACATATCAAGACAAAAAGGATAAGTAAATATCTTCACTAGGTGGGGGAAAAAAAAGGTGTAGAAACTTTGTAAAAGTTAATGATATATATGCTTCAACCTTATCAATTAGCCAATCAGAAAATATATGGTTGTGTCCCTCCTGCAACAATTTGTCATTTTGATGTAGATAATATGTTTTAAGTCAATCTATAAGGTCACTAAAGATTTAGAACATGAAAAATTAGTTTTTCAAATTAGAAAATAAAATATGTAGATTTAATTAAAAGAAATTAAGTAAATTACTTAATGTATGGTAGCATTTCTTGTGTGTAACATAAGATGTATAGGTGTGCTTGATCTAGCAAATTTGGAGAAATTTGTACCACTTTCCTACCATGCAATGGCTTATCTTTTGATAGCTTTTGCACATGTCTAGGTGGAACCCAACCTGTACTCATGTTTGACATGTATTTTGCACAAAATTCTAATGTTTTTTTTGTAATATAACTCTTCGTTATACAACCTTCAGGACAGTTGTGGTTTGGACATAACTTTTAAGAGTTTTCATGTATCTTTCAAAGGGATACATCCATTAGAAATAAATTGGGCCACATATTATAACTTCATTGACTAAATGAACAGGCAAATGCAACATAATGTCAAAGAAAGAAAGAGGAAAACATTTTTCTAACAAGCATAAAGTCATCACATGGTCTACCTGTAATTTATCCAATGTTGTCACATTAACCACATTGGAACACAACAAATTGAAAAAGAAACACAGCTTGATCACCACTTCTTTCACATGTTTTGGCAAGACACTCCTAATGGCAATAGATAGAAGTTGTTGTATAAGAACATAGCAGTTATTTGACTTAAGGCTCTGGAGTTTAAGGTCCTTCATTGACACAAGATTTCTAATGTTTGAGGAATATCAAGCGGGAACCATAATACTTTTCAAAGCTTTGTAAAACCTTGTCTTTTCATCCTAGTTAATATGTAGCAAGCTGTAGGAAAGAAAGTGTGTTTGTTCTTTTTTAAAGTTGATGCTAGTTCATCCCTAATTTTTATGTTTAATAGATCATTCCTTGACTTAAACCATCTTTGGTCTTTCTTAGAATGTGGAGTAGTGTTCCACAGATGCTCTTGCACACATTTTTTTAATATATATAACATTTAATTGATAACACATAAGTAAATACTTCCCATACTTTAAATGATAGAATATAGATTTTTTTCCACCATATACAGTCATCATTGTTAGAAATTTTGCATTTTAATGACTTGTTCTTCCCCCATATATAATCAATTAACTTAATCAACCACAAAACATCCTCACCATTCAATGGTTCGGAGCAAACTTTCTCTCTATTGTGTTGTCAAAGGCTTGATACTGGTCATCGAATTCATGAGCATGAGGAAGCCAATGACGATGACCAATACAGGCATTATATCCTTTAACAATGCAACCAACTAGATTTTCATACGCAAAAAAGTCATTTATAGTTCATAGTAACACAGCTCACAAATTAAATAACTTTTTTCTATAGGCATCATCAGCCTCCACCACCCCAACTTCCCATAAAGTTTGCAAATCTTCTATCAGAGGTGCCAAGTACACATAAATGTCGTTACTCGGTTATCGAGGACTAGAAATCAGTAAGGACAACATCATGAATTTCTAGTTCATACACAAGCATGGAGGAAGATTGTAAATTACAAGAATAATTGGCCAGCATCTATATGTACTACTAAAAGAGCTATGTAGATTTATTCCACCAATTGATAAGGCAAGGCGAAGATCTCTAAGATCTAATGCAAAAGTTGGCCATTTATTATCTATTAATTTCCATGATGGTGAGTCTGCCAGATGTTGAAGCCTAACATCATCGACTCTCTCATTTGCATGCCAAGTCAAGTCTTTGGCAGTTTGTAAGGACTAAAACATGCGCTTAAATCTAAGTATACGCAAAAAATACCATAAAAGCTTTGTAAAAATCTCTTTCCTATACCGGTTAAAACTACCATCCTTTTTTTCCATCTAGATAAACTACAACTAGGACATTCAAGGAGCCCTTCATACTCTTTTTTATAGGGTATACAGTCATTTAGGCAAGCATATATTTTTATATATTCTAAGCCTAAAGCAAACATTGTCTTTTTGGCCTCATATATAAACACAGAAATTTCATTACTTTCAGGTAGCAACATTGTTCGAAGACTTAATAACTCTGTAAAACTTGTGTCAGACCACCATAATTTACCTTTTATATTGAACAAGTTAATTAAAGTGCCTAACTTAGTGAAATTTGTGCATACTTGGTACAAAGGCTTCTAGAAGTTCTTTAAATGCTTTAAGATCTGCAATACAATGCTTATAAGCATCAGTAACCATATCTACTGTGTTACCATTATCGTAGTCTATAAACTCAAATGGAACATTTACTTCTACATTAGGAAATGGTGTGTCATGGACATCTTCCCTATGCCAACTTTAGGTTGTGTAAGAAACATCAAAACCATAAATATACAAATGTTCACGAACAACCTAATGTGTACGAAATGATAAATTCATGCATTTAGTACACGGATCTAATGACGCTACTATCTTCGGCATTAGTAATAGCAAACCTCATATTTTTCAACCCTATCTTCATACTCTTTTGCCATTTTACTACAATGCATCCATGACTTATTCAATTTTAGTTTCAATTAGATCTAATCCTAACACATTAAGGAGGTAACATATAAATAAAAAATCAGAATATATTACCAATACATGTATACAAGGTACAAATTAACAATGACTTAGATACCTTTGCTACAACATAAACAAATGAATATGAAAAACATCCAAAAACAAATAAAAAGCATATGGAAGAATACAGAAATTGAATTTTTCTTGGCACATGCTTATCTAAATTTTGTTCTAATATGAATTAGAATTAAGTCCAAAAAAAATTATCATGATCACATGCTTGGTTTAGTATAGAACACATAGACTATTTAAGATCTATAACACTATAATATTAAAAGAAAAAAAAATTCTACTAATTTTCTTTGCCAATGCAAACATGGTCATAGTCCTAAGAGTGATCGAATTATCTCAAGTTATATGATTTGGTGATTTTTTTGTTTCAAAACTGAAAAGCAAGGCTGTTGTTTGTTTTACATGTCTAATTTTTCTTTAAGCATGTGATTTGGTGATGTTTAAGTAGCTAGAAAATTGATTATAGAACTGAAAGGATGATAATTGGTTAATGGATTCTCTAGAAAATTTGAGAATTGTTGGACTATTATGGTAAGTTTTATTGTTTGAAAATGTGACTAAACTATGCTTGATTGACTTGAAATTTTGAGTAATTATAGTTGAATATGCATGTTTGAAGTTTGGAGATTTTGGAACTAATAGTTGATTTTTAATGAATTCATCAAATTGGTCAATTATTATCCAAAGTTATCAGAAACTCTGCCTATACCATGTTTGCTGTTATAAACAAATGGTCTAATGGTATCGAAATAAGTTGAAATTTTGATATGTGAAACTTCAATATGTCTATTTCAAAGTTGGAAAATTTCATGGTAATTAAACGTGTGTTTTATTTTTTATGATTTTTCAAACTTTGCTGCTTCAATAGTAAGCCCCTTTGACAAAGATGTTCTCCTACTTTTGATCTTATGAAACACTAGCTTAATGATATTAGAATGATATGAAATTTTAATATATTATATAATCATAGATCTACCTATGTTATGAAAGTTTCATCCCAATATATTGAGTATTTTACTTTTAATAAAACACTAAATCTTAGCAGTTTTTATGTAAATTAAAATGCTATTTGATTGGTTTAGTTTAATCTTGTGAGACCCTATTGTAGAGTTGTCTAAATGGCTTCAAATTTTAATATAGAAAGAAGACATACACTAAGGTTGAGTTAGATGAAGTCCATTTTGAGTGACGGTACCATGTTTCTGGAATAATTTCTACTATGTGAGGTAAGCCTTAGCTGGTATTATGTGTGGGTGCCATATGCTAAATGGACGGTTAGGTTACGCTAGGGGAAGACTTGTACATGGCTTGTTAGACCAACAGTGCAAACCGATATAGTCACCATTCGGGTTGACCATCAGAATATACGTTATTAGTTTTCCTCCTATAAATAGTGAATTCCTAAAAAGCTTTGTTAAAACTACAAAATTTGCTTTGGCAAAAACGGGCCTTTTATGTAAACTTGTATGAAAAGGGAGTAAATGGGAAATGCTATTTATGTTCCAAGCAAGTGCATTTAATGCACAAATATTTGTCTAAGTTTGATTAAGAATTGTACCCACACTATTAATACAATTTCCAAAATCAAACTAAACACCATCAAAATATACAAACTATTATTAAACAAATATAAATAAAGCAGTTAATAATTGAAATCCAACAAAGCAGCCATAGGTATAAAATGCTGAAGAAACAAACAAGCCTATTACAAAGAAGTAATCAAATAACCATATGGGGTATACATAGTAACAGGAAAAAATGTTACCTGCCTCGTAAAGCGTGAACCAACTAGATCAATGAATAGGGAATTAAGTGAAGAAACCTAAGTGCATATGATAAAAGCATTTACAACATAGTCAAGTCTTTAAATATATTTATATAAAGAGGATAGGTCAAAGAGAATCAAAACAATGTGTTAAGCAAAGATTCATGCTACAAGACAAATAATACCATTAATAAAAAAAATCAGAAGAACTTGAAGCTTCAATTTTACCCACATGGATCTATCTCTATACTTTAATATCCAAGATAGATAATGCCAAAGATTCCCCAAATAAGCGTTAGGGTTACCTTGAGAATTGGCTGAATTTTGTTTACTTTGCTGGAGCTTTCTATGTTGCGAAGGTAGTGAAATACAGTTTTAAAACAAAGAGACAATGGTTTAACTAGAAAAATTTGAAACGAAGTGAAAGAGACAGATGGTATTAAGGGCCAAAGTGAAATTGAGAAGGTTGATGGCTTAAAAGGAAGGAGACTGATAACTAAACAAGAAGAATAATCAAGTATAACGGCAATGGTAATGTGTGAATGGTAGAAGAATGGCAAGAATCAAGAGTTTCAGAAGAAGGTTTTGTGAACGGCATGAATGAACAAGAGAAATAGCACTTAGGGATTTGGATTTCTAATTGCTGTGAATGTTTAACACTTAGAAAGAAAAAAAAGAAAGTTAAAAGTACCTAAAACAATACAGTTTTGGTGGCATTTTCTTCTTTTTTTTTAATTGTTAAAAAGTATCTTTTGTTTTTTAAATAAAATAATACATCAAATTTGGATCAAACATAGTCAAAGTTATTTTTTCTACCATAATTTCTTGATAGATTAAATTTCTATCGCGATTCAACCATAACTTCAAGATAAAAAAAATAATCCTATCATAAAACCATCGTAAATTCATGCTCATAAATATTCTTATCACAAGTCCATCATTAATCTATAATATATTGAAAATTCTATCACGAGTCTATCGTAATTTTATAATATAAGCCACTTTGCCTATAATCTGTCATAAATTGTCCGTCATTTATTGCCTATTTTCTTGTAGTGATTTCTTTACTATGACTTAACCTTTTGTCATTTTTTTTTTACTATTTCTTTACTTATTGAATTTATTTATCCTTTGCTAAAGTTTGTTTGTTTAACAGTTGTATTTTCTCTCATCACTTGTGCTATATATCATGAGTATTTAAGTGAGATAAATCCTCTTCAATCATCTTAAGTGTCTTCTACGTGTGAAGCGTCACTGAAATGGCTTGATCTGATTTTGTCAATCACATCCTGTTTTGGATTTACAACCACCAAAGCTAGTATCCTATATTGAAGACCTAGAAGGACAATTAAGAGCAATTGAAGGTAGTATCTATGAAATCCAATTAAAACTCAATAAAGAGATGACGGTGAGTTAATATCCCACCTTTTACATTGTGTTTTTATTTTATTTTTTGCTTTCACATGTGTTTTGTTTTTGCTAGATTTATTCTTTTCTTTGGTGTGTTATCATTTGTTATCTCGGTTTAGTAGCAGATAATGATACTCCGTCACTATTGGAGTTGGCTCTTTCAGCTTCCCACAATAATTTATATTCTATAACCAAGGTATGGATAAGAACACAAGTCTTGCAAAGCTTCACAAGCGATTTCTCTCTCTTCCTCAGAATGCACTCTTCATAATCTACAAAGCTTGATTCGAGTATCTACACCTGTTCATGAAGAATAACAAACCTGTTGACATTCGTTGGTTAATCGAGGCTGAAGTACGGTTAGCAGGGGAATTACCTTATAAATTTGTTTCCTACATGCCTAGTCGTGGGAAAGAAAATTATGCAAGAAAATGAAGAGCTGCATGGCTTCGAGTTTCTTGTCAAAAGTGTGCCAGAGTGGAATGCTTTAGAAATCCTTGTACGTTTTTTGGAATGGCGTCTAATGACAGGGAAGAAAAGATTAAATTCATTAGAGATGGCTTGAATAAGGAGTCATTGAAAGATATCCTTTCGGCTCTTAAAATGCATCCCACTGGATACGTACAAAGAGTAATTTTTCAATTATGACCATTATTTTAGAAAGAATATGCACAATATAGTCTCAAGAATATGACTATAAACAGCCATGTTTGCTAGTTTATAAGAAAACTAGATGGGAATTATATCATTGACCCATAGAGGGCATTCAAGCTGTTTCTGGATTCAAAACTAAAAGAAGATACGAGTCACAATTATAGCTAACAGTACATATCCTTTTGATTTATTGTTTGCATTATTGCTTTTAATGGTGTAATTCTATATAATTATTGTTTGCTTTTTTTTACTGTTTACTTTTGAATAATTAAGCCACGAGCTTCATGTGTCATTTAACAAAACTAACCTATTTACAGCTGTGTATCATTATATATGTCACCAAGATCTTTAAATATGAACAATCATTTTAAGCATTCACAAGATTGTCTTTGAGAATTTTCAAATGGCAGCCACTTCGAGCAGACAACTCAAAAATATTTGTGTGCTTTCTGGTTTGACTATGGCAAATATAAAGAGTTTGTTCAAGCAACCACAGATCTTGGTCGAGTACTAGTAGAAAGAAAGATATTCTTAGTATATGGAGGAGGTGACTGGAGGTTATTAAGACTTGTCTCACAAGATGCTTTTACTAGAGGAAATTCAGTGCTAGGCATCATCCTAAAATCCTTAAAAACACTGGGATGCTTGCTTTGTGCACCAATTGGAGAGGAATTAGTTGTCTTTAGTATGGAAAAAGGAATAACCAAATTGCTAAAACATGCTTACGCTTTCATTTTCTTACCAAGAGATCTTGCAACTTTAGAGGTACTAATTACATTTGTTTCTTAGGCCTATTTAAGCATTCTTAAAAAATCCATCGGTTTGTTAAATGTCAATAACTTTTATAATGGCTTTATAGCATTTATTAATCATGCAATTAAAAATCATTTCATTTTATTTACAGTGAAAAGACTCTTCATTTATGCTCCAACTACTAATGAATTACTTAATCTTTTAGAAGCTTACAAACTAGAGCCAAATCCCAAGACTCTTACATTAGATTGGTCGATTGATGATGATAGCGATAGTAGTAAGAAGCACAAATTAAATTCAACTCTTCATTTGTAAATATTTTCTTATGTCACAGTATTCAAGTGATGTCTTCTAAACTCTACTTTTTAAAAAAAAAACATTGAGGAAAATATCCCATTCTGCTTGAGGGAGGAATAGTTGAAAATTGTGAAATAAATGATAGCTGTGTTGTTGTAGTTACTAACTATTTTTAAACTTTTGAGTCGAAAATGACTAAATATGGAGTTTAGTTACTCTAGAAACGCATCTTTCTAGTCCTGGTGTTTACTTAAAAAAAAAAAGCCAAATTGTTGAATTCTTTATGATATTATTGACTAAACCTTTTTGTCGACCTTGGCCATCTTGAAAGATTCAACAGACCAGTCTCGACACACACACAAAACAAATTATAGTGGTGGTATGTTGAGATTTTGTAATACCTAATCCTTTCGTTTCATTTGTAAGCAACACCTAAACGTAATAGTCATTTTACCCAAAAAAGGAAAAAAAAGAGAAAAAGAAAAAAAGAGAAGAAAAAAATATAGAAACACTCTCACTTAGTAATCGAGTCTCCTACCTCAACAAGTAAAGAGTATTTGCGTCAAACAGTGAAAGTTTAATTTGTCTAACCCAGCTCTTTCTTAGTAATTGGACCTCCTACCTTAGCAAGCAGAAAGTGTTCGCATAAAATGGTTAGAGTTGGTTAGAGATATAATATAAATAAACCTGCTGCCTAATGAAGAAACTCCAATGAGATGGTAAGAATAAAAGTATGCTTTATTTTGACCAAACCCCGTAATTATTATAACAAACATTACTAAGTACTAAAGACAATTTGTTAAGTTTTTTATTGATGGTTGGTATCAAAAGGGAAGATACAATTTTTTGGAAAGTTCAATTATTTAGTAAAAAAATTTTAGTTTGAATTTTGTCGCTTAATTTACTAGGACTAGCGATAAGCTGGTTGGTGGCTATGTTAAGTACTAGAAAATGTATATTTATGAAGGGTAAAATTATCATATTGTGCTTAAAGTCTCACTAACATTTCCACTTTTACATGTTTAAATATTTTAAGCATTTATTATGTGTGTTTTATTATAATTTAAGTATGTTATGTATTTTAGGGATATTTTAGTCATTTCATGGCTAACGAGAAGTCATACAACAAAATGAACGGCAGTTTTGAACTCGGAACAGTTGAAAACCTTGTGAGGAGTATAAAGGGATATTTGGTACTTTTCACATGTATGGTACTATTCACATATACAGTACTATTCACAAGTAATATATTATTCATATATATGATACGATGATGTGGCATTAACTGATGATGTGGCAACATCTTATTAGACTAATGATGTGGCTTTGACTAAGGAAATGGCATTGACCAATGATGTGGCAAGATGCTATTAGAATGAAATACTGATGTGGTGTTAACTAATGACATTGCAACATCTTACTGGATTGAAATGCTAATGTGATGTTGACTAATGATGTGTTTCAACCAATCAAAGCTTGCCACATGGCGCAATCCTAAGCATCCGAATTGTTTTCATCTTATTATCATTATTTACCCATTGTATCTGTAAATAAAAGACCTCCCCTAATTTGACACTGCTAAATTCATTTTTTAGCTTCATTTACCGTAATTCTCTCTCCATCTTGTATTTTCTATATATTTAATAAAATTACCATTTTACCCTTAGTTCAATTATGAGTCGCTAGTTTAGTTTCAAGCTTGGGTTGAAGGTGAAGCATCAGCATGATCCATGAGCTTAATTTAGTAAGTTTATTTTCTTTTTTCTATGTGATTTATGTGGTTGTTTTGACTCATTATGGATAAACAGTGTATCTTGTCTAGATTTTACACAATATACCTACTCCTAGTGAAAGATCATTACTGTCTAATGTTGAGTACTAGAAAGTGTGTATTTATAATGGAGAAAATCATCATTTTACACTCCAAGTCTTACTAACATCCCTATTTTTATGTCTTTAAGTCCCTTGTAATTTAGTTATGTATGTTTTATTTTAATTAAGTATTTTATGTATTTTAGGGGATATCATGGTCATTTCACAATAAACGAGAGATCAGATGGAAAAACGGACAGCACTTTTGAACTCGGGATATCGAAAACCTTAGGAGGAGCATAAAAAGAAAAATGGTCGCTTTCACATATACGATCGTTTACTTTTGATATATATCTTTTCATCGCGATTTTGTTAATTCACGTTGATTTTATCTTTGTATCTTGGCCGACGTGCGATGGCGACGGCACTATACGATGACGTGGCGGCATTTGATTGGGCGAATGATGTGGCATTGACCGCTTATGTGGCATTGGTGATGATGTGGCGTTGGCTATGGCGTGTCGCATCCTATTGAACCAAAAATGTTGACCGGTGACGTGGCGAAATATTAGTGGATCGAAAAACGCGTGTACGGTACATGCATATACACAGAATAACAGCCCCGATGATGTGTTCCATCCAATAGAACTTGCCACGTGGCGCAATCCTGAGCGTCCAAATTGTTTTAATCCGATGGCCATGATTTACTCAGTGTATCTATAAAAAAGTGGCTCCCTCCCCCCTAATTTGACACCCCTGAATCCATTTTTGGACTCAATTTTCTGTAATTCCATCTCCATCTTGTATTTTCTACGTATTTTAATAAAATTCCCATTTTACCCCTAGTTCAAATATGAGTGGCTAATTTCCTTTCAAGCTTGGGTTGAAGGTGAAGTCTCAACATGCTCCATGGGCTTAATTTGGTAAATTTACTTTTCCTTCCCCTTTAATTTATGTGGTTGTTTTGACTTTTCGTGGATAGTAATAATATTGTCGGATATCTACCGAATAACCGCCTCCCTAGGCAAGGTTATTACTATTTGGCACGGGAAGCCCTTAGCACCATATCTATTAAAGTGTGGTTCATGATGAGTGGAAGTTCCCCCTTCATGATTTAATTGGTACTAATAATGAATATTAAGCCGATGGTACATGTTTTAGATCCTAGATCCAAGCATTTCATTTTAATAGTTTATTCCTACCACTTTAATTTAAATTAATTGATAGCCTACATCATTTTCATTATGAATCCAACCACCAACTCAAAAAATTAATTCTACACATAATTAAAATCCACCTCCTCGTGGGATCGACACTCGTCACCATTAATCTATTCTACAATAGATTCGTGCACTTGCGAGTTCAATAAAATTTGCACAACATCTAACACAATACACACTTAGCACTATATTTCTTAGAGAGAAAATTTTCCTTTGGTATTTGGTGGGTCATTTTGACTTAGTGTTGACAGAGAGCGTATCTAAGTAATTTAGTGGATGGTCTTGCCACGTTGTCAACAGAAGGATTGTTATCGTCTGACACAGTGTGTTATTAACACAACACTTAGTGAAAGATCATTACCCTCTGGCACATTGAGTGTTTTATACAATATTTATTATAGTGAGAATTGTGAGTGGAAATACCTTCTCATGAATTAATTGAAGCTAAAAAGGAAATATTAATCCCATGATAAAATGTTGAGTGTGAACCGAGAGACTCAAGCATTTCATTTACATTGTTTTCATCTTTAATTCATTCCTGCCATTTTATTTTAAGTCTTAAGATAAAAAATTTTACTTCCAACCAACTCACATATACACTAAGAAAATTAACCCTATGCATAATTAAATCTACCTTCTCGTGGAATCGACACTCGTCACTATAAATCTATTCTACAATAAATTCATGAGCTTATGAGTACAATAAAATTTGCACAACACTGTGCCCACTAAATTATTAAGGCAAACTTCAACAATAAGGATATGCCAAGAATAGTTTGAAGAATTGGTGGCCAAAACTCAAGGATTACCAGAAGATTTCTTCATGCAATGCTTTGTCGTGGATAAAAAGATGCCATAAAAAATCAAGCTGCCATGTTTCAATCAAAAAATCTAGTTCAAATGGTTGGATTGGCCTTGCTACAAGAGAATACTTAGGATTATCTTTGATTTTATATCTTTCATCAAATTATTTACATAGAGTGCTTAGGAAAACTCTGACTTTTTATTATTCAATATTGTTTACATAAGATACTTCGACATCATACTACTAAGCAGAAAAAGAATCTATATAAAATTAATTTTTAGTTGGGCTTAATTGTTATATTTATGAGTAGATATAGATTGATTTTGAGTTGTCATTCTAAAATTGGGAATTGGTTGATGATTAGATAATTATTAAGTTGAATTGTGATGTACTTTGAAACCCTAGTAGATTCAATCTTTTAAATTCTTGTGTTAATTTACTTACATATTTAGCTTAAATTTTCTCAAACAAACTATTTTTATTTCAGATAGAGCAGAGTTATAATTAGTTTAGATTAGATTTTACTTTCCTAAAAATTGATGGTCCCTATGGATTCAATCTAGTTATTCCTAATTTATACTTTGATAGACTGGTGTGCTTGCCAATATATTAAAATTTACATAACAAGTATCTTTGGATGATATCATAGTATACAGTAAAAGGTGCTAAGCATATGAAGCATTCGGAGTTAGTATTGGAGGTACTTCTAAAAAATCATCTTTTCATAAAAAAATCAAAGTGTTATTTTGGCAAGGAACAAGTTGAACATTTGGGATATTGATTTCTGAGCAAGGAGTTAGTATTGGAGGTGCTTCTAAAAAATCATCTTTTCATAAAAAAAATCAAAGTGTTATTTTGGCAAGGAACAAGTTGAACATTTGGGATATTGATTTCTGAGCAAGGAGTTACCACTGGCCCTGCCAAGATTGGAAGTATGAAGTGTTGACCATCTCCGAACTCACTGAAGGCATTGCTTCTAATAGCTTGAAGTTAGCAATGTGGATAGCGCCTGTTTTAGCTATGCCCAATTTCCAGAAAACGTCTTGAATATGATGCATCAAGGGAAGACATATGAGATGTGCTTCTGCAAAAGGGCAAACTATATCCTATTTGAGTAAGGCATTGTCCCTAAAAATCTTAGGAATGTCTAGTTATTAAAAAGAAATGCCAGAATTAGGATTCGTAATGTAAAATTAGCAGCTTATTTACTAGGGAAGCATTTTAAGATTATCACTGATCATTTCAGCTTGGAATATACGTTGGGGCAGCATATATCTACATCTATGCAGCAGAACTAGCATACCAAGTTAATTGGTTATGATTTTGAAATTTTTTTCAAGAGTGGAAGAGAAAATAAAGCAGCTAACGCCTTATTCAGGCTACCTGAATCTACTAAGAACGCGTCGTGATGGAAATCTCCTTTTTTGTAGATTTGCGAGGGAACAACTCTGACAAGAATGGCAATAAGATCTAGAAATTCGAGAACTCATTCAAGAAATAGTTTATCTGGAAATTCAAGAACTGATTCAAGAAATCGTTATCAATAGTGCCCTGCGTTCTAAATTTACATGGGAAAACAATTTACTCATGTATAAAGGAAGACTTTGGATTGGCAAACATTCATATATGAAGCAGCTAATTATGAATGAGGCTTATGGCAGAATAGAAGGTGTGGATCATGGGGTTAAAAAAACTTCAGCCAAAATCAGAAGACGCTACAAGAAAATTATCCTTTTGCCGCGATTTTTTTAGCCACGAAGCAAATTTTGTGGCCTATAATGACATTTAGCCACGAAAATATTGTATCTTAGCTAAATTTTGTGAGTGAAATTGTAAATATTAAAGTTATCGATTTGCCACAAATATCAAGTTCATTTCTAAAAGTTTGCGCGCGCATTGAGAAGTTTCGCGCCTTGCAGTTAGCCACAACATTAGTCATGAATGTTTGTGACTGAAGATTATAGTTTTAGCCACGAAATGTTTGTCACTGAACAATGTCATAGGCCATGAAATAACTTTGACGCTATATAAATTGTCTTTGGCGACGAATACTTTTGTTTCTAAATAGTTTTATCGGCCATGAAATCAAATCGTGGCTATATGTGCTGCATATAGCCACAAAATATTGGTTACAAAAATTAAAAATATAGGCAGTGAATTTATTCATTGCTGTACAATGCTTTAGCCGCAAAAGCTTATAGCCAAAACGTGTTTGGTTCATAATTTTAAATTTATTCATGCTTTTTGTTAATATTAAAAATGTTACTTTTTTAATAACTACAGAAAATTTACTATTGGAAAAGTAGGGTTCCAAAGAATTCCAGAAAAAATATAATATTTTGATAGAATAAATATTGTCTAAAATTTTTAGATCAATAAATTTTTATATTTTTATAAGTTATTTATAACATATTCATAATATATTTCTAATAAATGATTACCTTAGATTGTGTTACTTATATAATACGTTAGGCTAAGAGGATGCATAATGCTTGAGGCTAATAAGAAATTATCTTCGATTGTGTTACTTAAATAATTGGTTGGACTAATTAATACTAGCATAGTTTAAGAAATTGAATATTAATTGTAAGTTCGGTCTACACACATATCTATATAATAATATACTTAATTTTATGCACATATCAATAACATTTGAACTTATAAATATCGAACTGTGTGTTTGTGTTAGCATTAAACATAAGACAAAGTCATGAATGATTACTTTCCGTTGTTCATGCTATAGATATATATATATATATCGACACACACACGCACACACATATATGTCAAGAACAAAAAAAAAGGTACTGTTGGGAAAGGGATTCATCTATAAGTAACAATCAATTTGGTACAAATATATATCTCTTGTCGAGTGAACTTAAGAAATAATTTAATTATAAAAATTCAGGTCGAGTGGTCTAGATTACATTGTTCGAGTCTCAGGTTGAGCGGCTTTGACAATCTCAGTTCAGCATAAAAAAGCCGCAAGACCACTTGGATCCAAACTATTAGTGAGTGTGGTGTCATTGTTCGTATCCATGCTCCACTTAAGGTTGAGTCGTGGAAGCATAGGATAGGGTAGTTTAAACTACTCTTGGTAAATTTAGCCTTTTTTATTTATCATCTTTAACTTAGTGATTTGTTTCTTTTCTTATTTACAAGATTTATTATTTTTATTTCACTAATTCAGAATAGAATTTACTTGGACTTGGAGCAAGAGGGTGTGGTGCTTTGTGTCAATGATATCATGGATGATTGTTATCATAGTCATTGTTACAAGCTAAAACTGAAATATAATGAGTTTGGATTGGATAAGGAAGGACGTAAACATCCCCAAAGAATATTTGTCTTGATGTTTGAGAGTCCTTATGTGATACTTGGTGCAGAAAAGAATACCAGGTACAAATTTTAATATATATTTATCATATATTGTTTCTTAAGAAATGTCATTTGAGAAGCCAATTTTTGTAGATGGTGAGGACAAAATAGGTACAGCTTGCATAAGATGTAGCTTGTGTTAAGTATGGTAGTTGAGATTTTGATAAGATGGATATGGCTGTGTTATTTATACACTAGGCTACTTCTTAGGTTTGAATTGTGAATTTGGGTTAAGTTTAACTTTAATGTTTTGTTTTGTGGTTCTCTCTTTATCTTTGAGTTGTGTTTTCTTTCAATATATAACAATAAATCTAACTCTATTCATGGTTGCTAAATTTTATGGTCGGTATTGTAAGTTTTTCTAATTACAAAGAATGTAAGTATTATTTCTTTTATTAATAAAAAAGAATTGGAAAGAACGTATTGTGATTTCTTTAATTAATAAAAAAGAATGTTGTGCTGATGATGGAAGCAAACGTGTAGCAAGTGTTTTTTTTTTATTTAATTTTTTGGAAATTAGCAAGTTATTAGAATCCAAAGAGAATGAATTTGATTTTCGCAACTAGCATACATGGATATGTTTAAAAATTGTTGGCCATGTGTACTATCTTTACATTAGTATGTTATTACTGTTTACTTTATTTATTAGGCTAAAAGATGCAGAAAGGATAAATTGTAAGGCCAAAAGATGCAGTACATAAACCTTGAATGTTTAGCTATTTTCTGGATTCTCTCAATTTATTATCTTGTTACATTGTCTCTTTCATGAGTTGTTTCTTACTTTTCAGCATTTATTTTATTTTATTTTTTTTAGACTGGATGTAAGAAAAATGTTGAAAATAGACAGAAACTCCCATATAATCATCTTGAGGGATTGAAGTCGTTTATTGTTCGTCGCGAGCAGAACTCTAAGATAATAATCTTCAACTATAAATATTTTTATAAAGTAGTACATATGTTTACAAAATATGATATATTATGCATTTTTTTAACAGCATAACGAGAGCGGTAAAGAGCAAACCTTCCCTGATTTATTTCCTTCTACTCATTACAGCGCTAGTAAAGGACAGGTGAATTCTGAGGCACAATCAAGATCTGTAAGCTCTTTATTTATTTTTAAAGTCAAATTTTTTGCATTACTTAAATTGTTTATGTTTTCTTTGTCATTGTTATTTAAAGGAGAAAATGATCCAACTTCAAGAGCAAGTTGTTAATGAAGGATATGAGCCACTTAGTGATGAACAACTATCTAAAGTGGCGTGTGGTAAGAAATCCAATTATATTTCTGAACTTGGAGTGCATAAGATACCACGTCATTTACAAGCTTCAACATCTAATGAAAATGATTCAACATTGCGCAATAAGCAAATAGAACATTCAATTTCACTCTATTTTTTATTTTTTTCATTTTTCCAAGCCTTTTTATGATTTTTTTTTGAAGGTTTAAAAGTAATTTTGAAAAGGTAAAAATTAATTTTATTGTCTGGTAAATTTTTTAGAAATTACTTTTGGCAAAATTACCCCATACTACTACAAATTTTGAAAAACAAAGAACGAGTAACTTTTCAAATTTTAATTTTAAGAACTAGTTTATACTTAGTACAATTTCATCTATATCATCATATATTATTATAGAAATCCAAAACTATCTTTATTAATTAGGAAATAAAATCATTAATTTAAAAAAATTATTATTATTAGTTTATTACCAATTATATTGAGATAACAAAATAAAAAATGTAATTAATAATATAAAATATTTGTTTTAGTTATCAATTATTATATATACACAATAAAAAATATTTTATATACATGTTCATAAATATGTAAATAAATTTTATTCAATATTATTTTCAATTCAATCATTTATATTTTTTCAGTAGTTTAATAATAAGATTTTTAAAATACATATGATTGCTTTTAAAACTCACAGCATATCTAAAAATAAATCTTACTAAATATTTAATTAATTATTTTTACAGCTAATTATTTTTTATCGCACAACTAATAGCAATTATTTTAAAAGCTATATCATCACCAAACTAGCCCTTACTATATCATGATTTATATTTCAAACTTTTTATATATAAGAAATTTTTTCTTGATATTTATTAGATTATGTTTGGTAAAAATTAATTTATTCATATTTCATGGCTGTTAAAAATTTGTTGATGGTCACCTTTAAGTGTTGTGTTTTGTTCCTCTTAGTTAGTAATACTAACTATTTGCAGCTAAAAAAATATCTGAATGAATTAATGAGAATTTTTTAAATTGGGAAGAGAAAAAGAAGAAATCGTTAATTAAATAATTTTTGAAAAAAATATTTAGATAATAAAATTATTAATTAAAAACAGATTGTAGAGAATAAATTAGTGAGTTTAAATAGCCCCACCCCATATTAAAATAAAAACAGTAAAAATATATTTACCCGTTTGTCTGAAAATATTATGACAATGAAAGAGAATGAGAAAATCAAATATAATTCTTTCTTTTAAACTTATATAAATTAATTTTTTAAATATATTTAATGTATAGTTACAAAATTAAGTGATCTAATGGTTACAATTTTAAAAAACTTACGTAGTATATATTCATTTATTTTAGAAAGTATAAAATTAATTAATGTATCATAAATAATATTAATTTATATTTATTAAAATTAATCTTATTGGCTATTACTCAAGCACATTAAAATAATATTAACATATTATTAAAAATTTAAAATAAAATTATATAAGATGACATATGTTAGCTAGTGATTTAACATCGCACGTGGTCCTTAGATCGTAATAACATATCTTGATGGGACTCGTATAAAATGAAAACACAAAAACACGAGAGTGCTACTTTATCCTTTCCTTCGTAAAAGAGGAAAATCAGAATATTGAAAAATCAAACCAGCACGTAAGGATGGCTACATCAGGGGATGGGAAAATTCGGATTCAAATTTGGATATAGGTACATCTGCAACTGGATCTAAATAAATATTTTCATGTTTATGAATCTAAAAAAAACTACGGTATTATCTGTGCAAATTTCAAGTAAATTTTTCAGATATTTGAATCTGATACTGAAAATGTAAAATCCTTGCTTTACTACTCTCTTCACCACTCTCTTCGGCCGTGTTGAGCAAATAACATAATTAAAGCCAGCTATTGATCACATTTCACTACAAAATCAAACACAAAATAGTACAATCAGTGGCTTTAAAGTTGAACGAACCCAAATTCAAATTACCTCAATACCCAGTAACATTTTAAAAGTACACGTCTAATTCATTGGAGCGTTTTCACAAACACCATTTAAGCATCAAAACCAGGTGACAAACTTTGATTTTGAAATCGAAACGAAAAAAAAATCATATTATATGACAATATGAAATAACAAAAAATGTATTTTATTACTAAATCCTTATGATACCACGATGTCATAATGAGTATTTGCTCAGCAAACCCGTGCGGCATTTAATCGACTTCTAGTACAAAAGTCGCTAAGTAAGCCTAAAACACTTCTCAAACTAACTAAGCAAAAAATGCTTATGCAAATACTAGAAAGAAGCAAGAAACATAGAACTTTATTACTCACAAGAGTAATTTACAAGAGAGCTTACAAGAGAGCTTAAGAGCTTGTGTGTGTGTTGTGCTGTGTGTGCTGGAATTGTGGTGTGGTGTGGTGTGGTGTGTCAAAATGGCTAGGGTGGCGGGCTATTTACAGAGTTGGTTGGAGGGTTCTAGAGCCACCATGCAAGTTGCCAAGTTGCCTAAAAATCTAAGGACTTAAATGCCTAATTTTAGAGAATTCTCGGATATTTACAATTTGTAGAGAATTCTAGTACTCAAGCGGGGCTTTTGCTAAGCGCATCCCATTTCTACACCACCCCGCCTCTTGTGCTAAGCGCACTCCGATTGCAGGAGATTTGAGCGACCTGTGACAACGTGCAAATTTAGAGAAACAGGCTTCTTCAAATTGAAAGGGATGCCATTTTTAGATGACGTTGAGCGGCAATGGAGCAGCGACAATGTGGACCAAACACAAAAGCCGTGATGGTGAGAATAGCAATTGTTGACATGGCAGTTAGTCATTTGTAAAGATCACAAATAATTCCATAACTTAATCTCCAAGGGGGAAGTTATAATCCCTCAAAGGCAAGAAACAAAGGACCAGGTAGAAAAAAAGGAACTTTCAATCAAGGTCATGATTTGGTCAAAGACATTAAGTAAATAGGTAAGGCGAAAATGTAGGGATAAGGCTTATCAATAGAAAAGAATGAAAAGTGGATGAAGAAGTTGTCTGTCAAACTACCAAGTACACAAAAGTAGGGGATGACCCCCACTCCTAAAAATATGCCCCACTTTCTTCTTAAAATGACCCAAGGTCATATAATACTAGTTGCACCACCTAAAATACAGGAGATGAAGTCAATAACTCCTAAAATTCACCAAAATAAGGGAACCCATGTTGGGATAATAAAACTTTTAGTGAAAATTATCACTTATAACCCAGGAATATTTATGTCATATCACAAAGAATCAATAATAAATTATGCGGAAGCGTACTTGAATCCATAACGCTTAATTCCTCTCTAGAGTTGTGTGGTTGGTCTTCCAGGTCTACACGTTCTCCTAGAGAGTCCTTTAGTTCTCTCTGCTCTTTCTCTCTGATGATGGGATATCATAAAAGATGAAAAGATTTCTCCTTAATGTGTGACTTAGGGATCATGACCACTTATATAAACAACAGCTTCCTGCTATCACTGGGTATTCCTAATTCTGTCTATCATAGAATTAGAATACTATTGGGTCTCTATACATTAAAAACCTACATCCTATTAAATACATTAAAGTCCATAATACCGTAAACCTTAACAGATCACTTTTAATTGGGCTTAACCTTATATGACAGTCTACAACACATAATTATTCACATACAAGCCCAATGTTGGATTAAAAATCCAACAATCTCCCACTTGGGCTATATGTGTAACCTCATAATTATGTTTTGCAAAAAATAACCATATGCGCTCAACCTTACTGTCATTACCGAAATGTATCTATAACCAATCCAGCCTATCAATTATACCAACATAAGATCAAAGCGGCGTTCGTTACATCTATTGTAACTTGACCCTTAATGGTCACTATGTCAATACAACTGAATGACATGGATCATGATATGGATGTGTAGCATGGAAATTTCATGCAAGGTGATCTTAACATGCCTATTTCCAACTAATCCACCTTAAACCTTATTGAGATCAAACTATACTAAAATCAGAGTATGAAGAAACCAAAACTTTATTTCTGCAGAAAATAATCTTAAATATCCAAAAAACTGAAATAACTGAGAATGTCTATATTATAAGAGCATCTAAAATTACAAACTCCCACTATAACCAATCCAGCCCATCAATTATACCAACATAAGATCAAAGCGGCCTTTGTTACATCAATTGTAACTTGACCCTCAATGGTCATTATGTCAATACAACTAAATGACATGGATCATGATATGGATATGTAGCATGGAAATTTCATGCAAGGTGATCTTAACATGCATATTTCCAACTAATCCACCTTAAACCTTATTGAGATCAAACTATACTAAAATCAGAGTATGAACAAACCAAAACTTTATTTCTGCAGAAAATAATCTTAAATATCCAAAAAACTGAAATAACTGAGAATGTCTATATTATAAGAGTATCTAAAATTACAAATTCCCACTAAAACTGAATATCCTTAAATAACATAACACCCATACGAGCAGTGTGCTCATGGAACATCTTGGGTGGCAGTCCCTTAGTAAGCGGATCCGCAATCATGAAGTTTGTGCCAATGTGCTCTATAGACAATTGTCCACTCTGAACTCTTTCTTTAACAACTAGGAACTTGATGTCTATATACTTCGACTTCGTCGACCTCCTGTTGTTATTAGAATACAGCACTGCTGACTTGTTGTAATAAAATAACCTGAGTGGTCTATCAACACCATCTACTATACGCAGCCCCATGACAAAATTCCGTAGCCATATCCCATGATTGGATGCCTCATAACATGCTACGAACTTTGCTGCCATCGTGGAAGAGGCTATAAGAGACTGTTTAGTACTTTTTCAAGAAACAAAGACTCTCTCGCAGCAGATAGATGTAACCCGAAGTGGATTTCATACTATCTTGGCATCCAGCAAAATCAGAGTCAGTATACCCAACGATCTTAAGCTTATCCGACCTTTGATATGTGAGCATGTATTCTTTTGTTCTTTGCAAATATCGTAAGATCTGTTTGGCTGCTTTCCAATGGTCTACTCCTGGATTACTTAAATATCTGCCCAACATCCCAGTAACGTACGCTATATCCGGTTGCGTACAAACCTGAGCATACATCAAACTTCCTACTACTGACGCATAAGGAATCTTCTGCATTTCCTTCTTTTCAAAGTCATTCCTAGGGCATTGATTGAGACTAAATTTGTCTCCTTTAGCCACAAGGGTATCACCTGGTTTACAATCTTGCATGCCATATCTCTTGAGAACTGTTTCAATATTTTTTTTTTGTGACAATCCCAGAATACCCTGAGAGAGATATCATTGTATCTGTATGCCTAATACAAAAGAAGCGTCACCAAGATCTTTCATCTCAAAATTCTTAGTTAGAAATCTCTTAGTGTCGTGCAATAAGCCTATATCACTACTAGCAAGCAAAATGTCATCGACATATAAAACCAGAAAAATATACTTACTCCAACAGAACTTATGGTATATACAATCATCGACCAAATTCATCTCGAAATCAAATGAGATGATCACTTGATGAAACTTGAAATATTATTGTCAAGATGCTTGCTTAAGCCCATAGATGGATTTCTTAAGTTTCCAAACTATATTCTTTGGGTCTTTGGACACAAAGTTTTCTGACTGCACCATATAGATCGTCTCATCAATGTTGCCATTGAGAAACGCCGTCTTTATATCCATCTGATGTAACTCCAGATCAAAATGCGCCACTAATGCCATTATAATCCTGAAAGAGTCTTTCAAAGAAACCGGAGAGAAAGTCTCTTTATAGTCGATGCCTTCTTTCTACGTAAAGCCTTTTGCAACAAGACGCGTCTTGTACCTCTCCACATTGCCTTTCGAATCCCTTTTAGTCTTAAATATCCATTTACAACCAATAGGTTTCGCAACTTGTGGCAATGGGACAGGATCTCATACATCATTGTCTTTCATAGATTTCATCTCCTCATTCATAGCATCAATCCACTTTTGAGAGTTATAACTTTCCATAGCTTGACGGAAATTGATTGAATCATCTTCAATCATGCCGATGTCTACTTCATGTTCTTGGAGAAATATAATGTAATCATCTTGCAATGCACTTCTCTTTTCTCTAGTGGATCTCCTTAATGGCATAGGTTCTTGAGATGGTAGAGTTTGTTCTTCTGGAATAAATTCTTCTATCGGGGTTTCTTCAATATTGTCTTGATTTGTTATGTCTTGAACAAAATCAGGAATGAGACCCTAATCAATGCCAATAACACCTATGGGAATATCAACATATTCCTCTTCAAAAACAAAGTCCCTAACTGTATCTCCCCACGCAAACTCAACATCCTTAAAGAACCGAGCATTTCCTGACTCGAAAATCGACTTAGTCGTGGGATCATAAAACTTGTATCCCCTGGATCGTTCTGAATATCCAATAAAATAACAACTTACCGATCTTGGGTCTAATTTTTTCTCATTAGGCCTATAAGGCCTTGCCTCAGTTAGACATCCCCAAACATGTAGGTGTTTGAGACTAGGCTTTTTATCTGTCCAAAGCTCATAAGGGGCTTTGGCAGTTGCTTTAGTTGGAACCCTATTAAGGATATACGCTACAGTCTTAAGTGCTTCTCCCCAGAGTGATGCTGGTAAGGTAGAATGAGAAATCATACTCCTCACCATGTCCTTAAGCGTTCTATTTTGTCTTTCAACAACACCATTCATAGTGAGTGAACCCTGCATAGTGTACTGTGGGACGATACCGCATTCCTCTAGGAATTTTACAAATAGTCCTGGACGTTGTTCACCTGATCCATCATATCTACCATAGTATTCACCACTACGGTCAGATCTGACGCTTTTGATTCTTTTGCAAAGTTGGTTATCAACTTCAGCCTTAAAGTTTTTGAACATATCCAAGGATCGTGTCTTTTCATGGAGGAGATATATATAGCCATATCTAGAAAAATCGTCTATAAACGTCATAAAATATTGTTGGCCGTTCCAAGCAGGTGTAGGGAATGGACCACAAATGTTTGTATGTATGAGTTCTAAGACATCAAAACTCTTATTGGTTTCAAATCTCCTTTTATTGGTTTGTTTCCCCTTAATACATTTAACACAGATGTCAAAATCTATAAAATCTAAGGGGTCGAGAATTGCGTCTGACACAAGTCTCTCTATTCTCCGTTTGGAGATATGACCTAATCTCCTATGCCATAACGCAGCTGAATTCTCATTGGTTAACTTTCTCTTTAAACCTCGTGTACTTAATTGCAGAGATTCATTAAATGAAATAATTGTATTAAGCATATAAAGATTATCATTGCCTGTCAAAGAACCAGAACCCACTAATTTTGAATCATGAAACAAACTAAATTTTCCATTTCCAAATGAACAAAAATAACCAAATTTGTCCAAAGTGGAAATAGAAATCAAATTCCGCCTAAAAGACGGAACAACAAAAGTTTCATCAAGATCTAAATAAAATCCAGTCTTTAACAATAATCTAAATTTGCCAATTGCTTCAACTTCAATTGTCTTGCCATTGCCCACATAGATGTATTTTTCACTATCACTGGGTTTTCGGCAACTCAGGCAACCTTGCATAGACACACTGATGTGAGTGGTTGCAGTAGAATCTATCCACCAGGTGTGTCTAGGCACCGAAGTTAAGTTAACCTCAAAAAAAACCAAATTAAGAAGCATACCTTTCTTAGCACGCCATGCGTGATAATTAGTGCAGTGCTTCTTCTTATGCCCCTCAGCCCCATAGAAGAAACAACCAGTACCTTCTAAATCATTTGGTTTCTTTTGTTGTTTCTTTTGAGGTGTTGTATCTGCAGCTTCCTTATCCTTCTTCCTTTTCTTACCCTTGTTCTTACCTTTAGAGGTAAATGCTAGATGAGCACTTTCTGCCTTATCTTTCTTCAGCCTATCCTCTTCTTGAACACAGTGTGATATGAGCTCATTCAGAGACCAAATCTCTTTCTGACAATTATAACTCACCTTAAACTGGTTAAATTGCGTTGGTAAGGATATTAAAACCAAATGCACTAGTAAGTCCTCAGAGAGTTCAAGCTTAAGTACTCTTAACTTAAAAGCAAGATGAGACATCTCCATGATATATTCCCTAATATTTCCTTTACCCATATACCTCATTGAAATTAGGCTTGTCAAGAGCGTATCAATTTTAGCCTTTTCGTTCTTGACAAACCTTTGTTCAATCTGTGTAAGAAACTTCTTAGCTGTATTTGTTTTCTCAGTTATTGAGCCCCTGAATGCTTCTGGAATAGCCTTCTTCATGATCATGATACACATGCGATTTGATCTCTCTCACCTTTCTATTTCCCTTTTATCATCAGGGGTACTATCATCTGTAAGAGGTGGGGGATAATCAACCCTTAACGTAAGATCAAGATCCATGACTGCAAGAACTAGTAATAGATTCTCGTGCCATGATTTGAAGTTAGAGCCATTTAACAAAGGAATTGAATTGATGTTGGCAGTAATATTAGCAGCAGACATAACTGAATAAAGAACAACAAACAAGCAAAATAAGCTCATATTAGTCTTAAAACAAAATTAAATTCAAATAAAGGTAAACCCCATCTCAAGATACCGGGCACCCCACTAATATTCTATCTTTGGACAAAATATTAACTTGTAAGTAATATCTTGGTGCAATAATCAAACACTAATAATAAGAACATGTCAAATAATGAATCTTCCATTGGGCCGATTTATTATTCACATATAAAACCGAATAATCATCATGTATTTATTACCATAAGTGCACATATAATTCTATTAAATATGGATCTTCCTTTGGGCCGATCAATATTTGCAGGAATTACATATACCAAACCGTTTGTATTATAAAATAAATTAATTTTCACAAGAGATGTCACTTTGGTGATATGTTGCTTCAATTAATTCATCTCAAAATACATATAAACCAACCAATATTTGAATTTAAAAATGACCCAAAAATAACCAAAAAAAAGTCAAAGTCCAGTCAAAATCAAAGTTTGATCTGTTCAAAACCGCTGACCGGTTCTAAACTGGACCGATTTGGGTCAATTGAACCTACCGGTCCAGACCGGCCCCAAATCAAAAACTAAAAACCCTAATTTTTTTTTTCTTCTTTGAGCGGTGGCTATGGCCGCCGCTTGACTGCCAGGCCGCGGCTTCCTGCTTGGGTGGCCAAAAGGCCGTATCCTCCCCCCCCCCGGCTTCCTTTTTTTTTTCTTTCCGAATTTCTTTAATTTATCCTTAAACTTAATAATTTTAATTATTATTGTATTATTAAGTTTAAGAACACCAAATCTATCATCATTAAAAAATTATAATTTGATTTTTAATGATTCAACATGAATAGACTCTGATACCACTTGTTGGGATAATAAAATCTTTAGTGAAAACTCTCACTTATAACCAAGGAATATTCATGTCATATCACCAAGAATCAATAATAAATTATGCGGAAGTGTACCTGAATCCATAACGTTTAATTCCTCTCTAGAGTTGTGTAGTTGGTCTTCTAGGTCTACACGTTCTCCTAGAGAATCCTTTAGTTCTCTCTACGCTTTCTCTTTGATGATGGAATATCAAAAAGAACGGAAAGATTTCTCCTTAACGTGTGACTTGGGGACCATGCCCACTTATATAGACAACAGTTTTCTGCTATCACTGGGTATTCTTAATTTTGTCCATTATAGAATTAGAATACTATTGGGTCTCTACACATTAAAAGCCCACAACCTATTGAATACATTAAAACCCATGATACCATAAACTTTAACAGATCACTTTTAATTGGGCTTAACCTTATACGACAGTCTGCAACACATAATTATTCACATATAAGCCCAATGTTAGATTAAAGATCCAACAACCCACTCACATAATAATATAGTATACTATAAATATTCCATTACTCGTTCAAAGAGCTAGAGGTAAGTCCACTAGGACTCCAATTTTACGATTCAATTTGAATGCTCTAGCCACTAAATTAAGCATCAGAGTGGGATCGCCCGAAACCCCCTTTTACAGCTCTATTTCAATGCTTTTTATTTGTTATTGTGTGCGCATGTATACCTCCATTTGTTGCACTTAGTTTAACCCTAGGTAGGAAAAAATAGTAACATGCAAAAATAAAAAGGGAGGACAACAAATGTCTTCTCTACAGTAGCAAGGAGAAACATTAATATTGACTAAAAATATTGATTTATTGATAACTTTCGAACCTAAACACGCTTTAGAAGCAAGAGCTAAAGAGCCTAATAGTGACCAATGGTTGTTCTTTCTTTGTGTAAAGTTTGAATTCTAATTATTTCAGATATTTAAAGTTTTTAGTTTGTTTGTTTTCTATAACTTATATTTGATTATAAGATGTTTAAGTCTAAATGCAAAGGGTTAGATATTCCAATTTTTATCTGAATGGAACTTTAATATTCTCTTTCATTAATATCACCTTTAAGTATTTTTATTTCCTATTATGTAAATTATCCTTTTATTATTTTTATTTATCAATTTGTTTTTGTTTTGTGCATATTCAACTGTCAATTTTATTATTATTATGAATGAGAATTTTAAACACAATGGGACTTTATATGAGTATGTTTTATAATAGTTTCATCTCTTTGTATTTATAATTACTATTATTTTAATAGATGTTGTACATTATTTAACACATTAATTTAACTTCAAATTATTAAACAACTCTTGGTTGGCTTACGTAATTAACAAGAAAAATTATCATAAAATATTGTAAAAACAACATTATAAATATCATCTATTAATGTCAAAAATACATGTGTTAGATGTATTTTTTTATTTTTCATGCTTTGTTGAGGTACGTATTATCAATTTTTTTAAATAATCAAATAATATATTTATAACTTGTCACATTTAACAAATAAATATAAGTATTGTTACCATTTATGAGGTTATCTATGTTAAAATATTATATTTTAGATGCTTTCTTTACAGAAAAAAAATAATTTAACACTTATATTCAGATATTGGAAAAAGAAAAATAAACATATCATTCAAATATATGGAGTTGGACCTATTCAGACTTCAATCAAATTTAAACTTATTTAGATTGAAAAAAAAATGCTACCTAAGTGAACACTTCAAACAAATATGAATAATTAAAACAACAATTCAAAACAACTAAAAAATAGCTAATCGAAACTACTCGAAAATAATCAAAAATAAAATATTGCCAAAAATAAAATCGTATTTACATTCCTTACCCCTTCAAAAAAGCCTTGAGCTCAAGGCTTGAGCAAAGGAAACTTCTCTTGTATCTTAAATGCATCCTCCCAAGTCGCATTTTTAGGAAAGGAGTTCAAACAATGCACCAACCATTGCACCACTAGATGATTATTTTGCCTGACTACTCTTCTGTCCAAAATAAAAACATGTTCTAGCTATAGGTGCCCATCTTCCTACATTGTTAGGAACTCTATAATTAGAGTAAAAGCATCTTCAACTTTTTTCTTCAAACACAAAGCATGAGAAATAGGATGAATGATTAACTCTATAGATAGGTCTAACTTATAAGGGACCTATCCAATCTTTTTAATAACTTAATAAGGCCTATAGAATCTAGGAGACAACTTCTTATTGCCCTTTTTTTGACAAGCTTACTTGTTTATAAGACTACAATTGGAGAAATACTATATCACCCACCTCAAATTTCCTCTTAGACTTCTTCTTATGAGCACATAGTTTCGTTCGAGCTTGAGCATTCGCCAAATTGGCTTTCAATAGATGTATTATAGCATCTCTATCCCTTAAGCTCAAATTAACAACTGCCATAATAGACTTACTAGGAATATACAATATGTGAAAGAGGGGGCTCTCCATTAACAACTTCAAACAATGTCCTTTCAAGTTGATAAATGATAAAAAGTATTATACTATCATTCAACTAAAGAAAGCCATTTCACCTATTCATTTGGCCCTATCATTCGTCATGCATCATGAATATTGTTCTAAATACTTGTTAACCATTTTAATTTGACCATCAATTTGAGGATGGTATACAATTCTCATCAATAAGTTCACATGTAGCAAGGAAAACATATTTTAACAAAAAGTACTACTGAAAACCTTATTTGAGTCACTAACTATAGAATTTGGAAACTATACAACTTATACACATTATCTAGAAAAAGTTGGACAAAATTAAGAGCAATATATAGATGACTTAAAGGCATGTAATCTATGTACTCACTTGGCCTATCCACTGATGAGTTATCAAAGAATTCTCAGTTGACATGCATGCATGGCACATGCAAAAGGAAGGCCAGAAGGACTTTTGAAATCAATCAATACAGCTCAAGCATTGAACAGCAAGAATCACGTTCGAAACCACATCAACTACATCAAGACAGCTCAAGATTAGCGCATGATTAACGCTAAGTCATTGACAATTAGTTTTCAATCAAATCTCTTGATTTGCATCTATTAACTATGATTGATTTCTCCAAAAAAATATTCTTTCCTTATTTTTTTGTTACCATTGCTCCTTGGTGTATATGTATTGTAATACTTTGCACTTGTATTTATCATTCAAGAAAAGTAAATAGAAAATTTCTTTTCCTAATTCTTGCACGGTGTTAGTTTTTTTTTTCTTTTTATGGTATCAAAGCAATGGCTTCAAGCTCACGATCTAAACTTGTGTTGTCTCTTCAATCCTTTCATCAATGTGCAAGTTTGGTCTCCACCAAACTCACCAATCAAAATTACCTAGTATGGAGGTCTCAAGATTCTTCCCCTGATCTATGGACTTGGTCTTGAACATCATATCATAGATGCTGAAGCTCCACCCAAAACCTTGAAGGAAGATGGAAAAGAAACTACTAATCCAGAATTCATTGCTTGTAAAACAAACGATGGATTGCTCATGACGTGGTTGCAAGGTATGATGGCTGAAGATGTGATAAGCATGATCATTGGCATTCAAACTGCCTACGAGATCTAGCTCACCATCAAGGAAAGCATGTTGCCCGTAACAAAAGAACAAAAGTCCTGGCTGAAAGACAATCTATATTCATTAAAGAAAGGCTCTTCAAAACTTGAAGACTTTCTCAAAAAATTCAAAAGCATACGTGACAACATCAATGCCACCGGTAAGCCAATATCTGACAAGGATAAAATTTTTCAACTTACTCGTGCTCTCAACCCCAATTATTCTGACTTCAAAACGGCGATACTCACTAAGCCACCATACCCAACTTGGAAGAAATTTGTATTAGCTCTTTAGAATCATGAGCAAACTGTTATTGCTCAAAGGGAAGACATGATTCCTAGCCAAAACCAAGCTTTTTTTGTGAGTGTGGTCGTGGACAAAATCAACAAGGAGGACGGGGTGGATATGGTAGAGTTTCTTCTAATAATGGTTGAAGAGGAAATGGAAATCAACATTACAATTAAAAGCCCAGTTATCCGCAGAATGTGCCACAAATCATCACTCTCAAAACTATCCTCAAAAGCCAAACAATACTAACAAAAAAAGTGAAATCAAGTTGAGAAAATTGTGTGCCAAATATGTGGCAAACTAAATCACTCCACTACAATTTGTCGTAACAGGTATGAATATTATTACTCCTGGTGAAGAGTGCCTCAAGTGCTTATTGCTCTCAATATCTATGATTCAAACAATCAAAAGTTTTATGCTGACTCAGGGGCCACTTCTTATATGACAAATGATCTAGGTAAACTCGATAAAATCTCCACTTATAATGGTACTGACAGGATTTTTGTAAGAAATGGCCAAAGCCTACAAATTTCCCATATTGTTGACATCTCTTTAAATAATACTAAAAATGGTTTAAAGTTGAAAATTGTTTTAGTTGTCAAGTTGAAAAATGTTTTAGTTGTTCCTAAAATAAAAAAGAATTTACTTTCAAGGACAACTAGCTAACGATTACAAATGCAAAGTTGAATTTGAATCACTTGGTTTTGTTGTTAAGACTCAGGAAAACAAGATTCTAGCAAGGGGCCATAGACAAGGCAACTTGTATGTGCTAGAGGAAAAGCAAGAAGCATTATTTTTTACCATAAAAGGAGATATGGCAGATTCGGTTTTGTGGCATAATAGACTTGGACATCCAAGTTCTAAGATGCAGCAAACTCTATATAAAAATAAAGAGATAACTATTTCTAGTTGGATTAAAACACCTAGCTTTTGTGTATCATGCCAATTAGGCAAAAATTGTAAACTCTCATTTAAAAAATCCAATAATATCTCTATGTTTCCTTTACAAAAGATTCATTGTGATTTATAGGGATTTGCTCCTACTAACTCTAGTCAAAATTATGGTTATTATGCTTTATGTGTAGACGATTACTCCAGATTCTCATGGTTATTCTCTTTAAAAAGGAAGTCTGACTTTTTTTAATACTTCTTAAAATTTCAATGACAAGTTGAAAACCAATTTGACAGAGCTATAAAGGTTTTCCAATGTGACGGTGGAGGCGAATTTAGCTCTTCAGCCTTCCAAAATCATCTACAATAATGTGGCATCATCCAACAAATTTTATGTCCTTATACTCCAAAGCAGAACGCGGTTATGGAATGTGAACACCGATACATTGTAGAAACGGGCCTTACGATGATGTTATGGAATGTGAACACCGATACATTATCCCCGTTTATTTATTGTATACCAAATTATGAAACGGGCCATTTTACGATGATGTTTCAATGCGTTTGTTTTTCCGTCCTTACCGGTAAAATTATAGGTTGATAACTTCCTAACCATTGTATACCTGATAAATCGAATGCCACTAACCACTATCGACATGCAAAACCCTTATCCCCGTTTATTTAACAAAATACCAAATTATGGGGAACTTAGAATTCTTGGTTGTAGGTGTTTTCCATATTTACGGTATTATAATAAGACTAAGTTTGACAAAAAAAATCTTATCCATGTGTGTTTATTAGATATAGTCTCCTACACAAGGGATATTGTTGTCTGAATCCCTAAACAAGCAGGGTTTATATCTCCAGACATGTGATTTTTTATGAAACTATTTTTCCTTTTGCTAACAAGAATTGTCTTTCTACTGTATTATAGGGGCCAAGCGAAATTGTAACTTTTCCTTCCAGTGATGATTGTCTTGCTTGCACCAAAAGGAAAGAAACTATTACAGATTGTCCAAGTCCAATAGTCACAACAACAAATATGGTTGTTCCTTGCGCTATAAATTTTTATCAAGATAACACACCCGATCAACTGCATAATGCAAACAATCAACCTAAAACAACTAATGCCTCTGACTTTTCTAATGAATCCCTAGAGCAATCAAATACTACAGCAGCAAACTTGCAAAACTAGAACTCTATAGCCACTATGCCACTGTCAGAACCATAAGAATCCATTTTGCCGAACAAATTCCTAAATCTCAACATCTCTCAACTACCTAAGCCTATTGAAGGTTCTTCTCATGAAAACTTCCCAGATATATTAAATAGACTTTCCATTGAGTTGCCTATTCAGCCTCCTGAAGTCCTACAACCAGTGTCAACAAATACGCATCTTATGTTGATGAGACAAAAGCTAAAACTCAATCCAAATCTTGCTTTGCAAGCCACAAAACCAGTTCCAACTATGCTAAAGACATTAGAAACTGCCCTAAAAAATCCCTTATGGGTTACCACAATGGAGGAAGAACTAAAGGTGCTGCATCACAATAAGACTTCGTCATTGGTTCCAAGACCAGAAAATACAAATGTAATTGGCTCAAAATGGGTGTTCAAAATAAAATATATTAAGGATAGATCCATTGATAGATTTAAAACTTGGTTGGTTGCGTGAGGTTTCATGCAAGTACATGGTATTGATTTCACTGAAACTTTTAGTTCAATAGTGAAAACAACAACAATTCACTTGGTGATTGCTATTGCAGTAAGTTCGAAATGGGTAATCAAGCAACTAGATGTTCGTAACGCCTTCCTACATGGAAATTTGAAAGAAACTGTGTATATAGAACAACCCTCTGGCTTCCTTGATAAGCATCATCCTAACTACGTTTGCAAGCTTCAAAAGTCTCTCTATGGACTTCAACAAGCTCCCCGTGCTTGGTTTGAATGCCTTTCAAAAGAGTTTTTTTTTTTTTTTAAAGGAAAGGGGGTGGGCAAACCCAAATCAATTTTTACCCCCTCCCCATTCCCAAGGCTCGAACCCGAGTCCACACAAGTGAAGGACGACAGATTACACTGCCAACCAACTCGGCTATGCCCTTGGGGCCAAATGCCTTTCAAAAGAGTTGATTAAACTTGGTTTCTATAATAATAAAGCTAATTCCTCTTTATTTATTTTACGTTCTAGCTCGATATTAATACTAATTTTAATTTATGTTGATGATGTGATCATTACAGGGAACAACCAAGAAAAAATTAAGTTTGTTATAAGAACTTTAAGCTATCATTTTTCTTTAAAAGACTTAGGTAAACTTAGTTATTTTTTAGGCATTGAAGTGAAAAAATTTAACCATGCGGTTTATTTGACGCGGGCCAAATACACAAGGGATTCGTTGGCCAAAACATACATGGACCAGTGTTCTCCAAGTGCCACACCAATGACTATCAAAACCACTCTTTCTCCAAATGATGATGAACTTGTAAATCCAACAAAATATCGTGGAATTGTAGGCAGCTTACAGTACCTCATGTTCACTTGACTAGATATCATTCATGCCGTTAATAAAGTCTACCAAAAATTTCGAAACCCAACAAAAGTGGATATGAAAGCTGTTAAATGGATACTTCGATATTTAAAGGGAACAATGGATTTTGGTAATCTCTCAAAGTTCTCTAACTCTTTGTTCCTTTTCTAATTCGAATTGGGCAGGTTGTCCTAATACTCGTAGAAGCACCACCGGCTATTGTGTTTATCTTGGTGCAAATTGCATTTCTTGGAGCTCCAAGAAACAAAAAACTATTGCTTGATCAAGCACAGTAGCCGAATATTGATCTATGGCCGCTTGCGCTGCTGAACTGATTTGGATCACTTTCTTGCTCAAAGACATTGCTTTTTACACATTTACCCCACCCAAGATTTTATGTGACAACATGAGTGCAATTTACCTAACAAAGAATCCTGTGTTTCATGCCCGCACGAAACACATTGAATTGATCATCATTTCATACGGGAAAAGGTCTCAGCACACACTCTTGTCACACGATACGTTCCAACAAGATCACAGATTGCGGACATCTTCACAAAGCCTTTGAGCAAAGCATTGTTGCTAAATTTTCGACAAAAGCTAGGCGTTCATTCCTTGTTACCTCCTAGCTTGAGGGGGGCTGATGATTTATCAAAGAATTCTCACTTCAAATGCATGCATGGCACATGCAAAAGGAAGGTTAGAAGGACTTTTGAAATCAATCAATACAGCTCAAGAATTGAACAGCAAGAATCACTTTCGAAACCACATCAACCGCATCGAGACAGGTCAAGATTAGCACATGATTAACGCTAAGTCATTGACAATTTGGTTTCAATCAATTCTCTTGATTTGTATATGTTAACTATGATTGATTTCTCAAAAAAAATTCTTTCCTTATTTTTTTGTTATCGTTGCTCCTTGGTGTATGTATATTGTAATATTTTGCACTTATATTTATCATTCAAGAAAAGGAAATACAAAATCTCTTTTCCTAATTCTTGCACGGTGTTAATTTTTTTTTTTTTATCCACCACCACGAAAATAAATTGCTTACAACCTTGAATATCAGTCCAATTATGTTTAAGAATTGGTAGAGGCTACAACAAATTAGGAGATAATACATTTTCATGTTTATTCCTTTAGCAAATGTCACAAATTACCATGAAAGAACAAATATCCCTTCGCATCTTTTTCCAATCAGAAGGTCTCACTACAAGAAAAATGGCATTTAGCCATAAAACTTATTGTGGCAAAACCCTCAAATTTTGGGGCTTATTTATTTTTGCGTGGAAAAATTTCCATCACCCTATAGTTGTGGCATTTGATATTTAGCCACGAAATAGAAATTTTGTGGCTCATGGATATTAGCAACGGTAAATTTTCGTGGTAAAAAATCATAGCAAAAGTCATATGCCTCATTATATAACACAAAATATTTGTCTTCGTCTTCGTGGGTAAACATTGGTTTGTGGCTAAAAGTAAAACATTTAGCCACGAAACTCATTGTGACTTAATGCGACAGCCTTTAGTCACGAAATTATTTTGTCACTGATTACTCTATATGGCAACGCCAATTATTATGGCTAAATAAAATGTTCGTATAAGACCATTAGCCCCGAAGTGTTTGTGGTGAATTTGCCAACTTTTGGCCACGACGTGGTTTTGTCATCAATTATTCTACTTAGCAACACTAGTCATTGTGGTAAATAACGGGGTTGTGGTTAAATTTGTGATCATTAGCCGCGATCTATTTGTGGCGAATTTAACAATAATTTGCTATGAAATTTATTTGTAAGTAATTAGCTCTGTTGCATTTATATTTTGCATGAAAATGCAATGTTTTAGCCACAAAAATTTGTATATATTTACTTTTTAATTATTAAGCTAATTTAATATTAATATTTAACATAAAAATTTAATGTTATATTATTTTAGCTGCCACATCTTTTATATATCAAATTCTTTTTGTAATTGAGAATCTATAAAGCTATTAAATTAGAAGTTAAACATTCTATTATACATTTTAAAATCAAAGCCCAATATTCATTGCACATAAACCAAAATACATACAAGTCTGATCGGTATAATAGACAAGGCCATCGCTAGCAACTTCTTGTTCAATCGACTAACAAAATGTAATGTAAGCCTAGTACATAAATTAATTAAGCTTTCAAGACAAACACACGAATTAGTATTAAGTCCAATCCATACAAGAGTGCACTAGATAATCATGATCTAGATTGATGAATCGATGTTAACCTTGAAGCATTAGGATGACCAGCGATATGAGAGCTCATGAGAGTCTCAAATTGTCTAAGCCGACTAGACAAATCATCTATGGTAGTTTTAGTTGATTGAAGCTCACTAAAAGTAGATAGTGAATATGCAATTGTACAGTAGAAAGAGAAAATTAATGAAAGATAATTTTGAGATTTTTAAATTTTTAATTTTTAATAATAAATTTATTTTCAAAAGTGAATATAGAGAAAATTTTGATAGGTCTTACTAAACCAACCTTTTAATATATTGTTTCAAATGCATTTTCATTTACAACAGCATCATTTGCTTCTCTTGGGCTTGTATGTTTGGTTGCCCTTATTGTTTTGATATACTATGTATGTTTAGTTTTCGTTTTAGACTGTTCATGTGAAATTAAGGGTACTTAGGAATTCATAGTATCATTTCAGTTGATATTCTGCTTTTTATTTCTTCTCGGGTATTTTGGCTATTTTGTCCCCTATTTGATTGTATACTTTTTGTTATTTTAATATATTTTCTCCTCACTTTGTCAGGTTTTTTTTAAGGAGATATTTCCACCCTAAAATTTGTATAAATCCACCCCACTAGAAAAAAATTATTTATAAAAGTTCACGTGTTTTTAAAAGTTAAAATCAAGAAAAAATTAATCGATTAAATCCCTTTGTTTATATAAGTCTATTGACTATGGTTATTCATTAATGTTGGTTTAACTTAATTTTAATTTAACTATTTTACTTGTATAAATTAAATGATCAAATTTTTCAAAATATCTACTTTTCTAACATAAGATTAAATAATGAATGAGAATATAATTGGTCAATGATTCAAATTTCTTCCTTATTTGAAATATGAATTTGAGAACATGATGAGTACATCCCCAAACTTTGGGGAAATGGTCATGCAGAGTATCTAATTTTTAAGTAGGGACACTAAGAAAATGATCATATAAACTTTCAAGTTTTTAAGTAGAAACATCAAGACTGCATATTGATTATAGTGCCCTTTGGCTTTATTAATTCAAAAAGATTGACTCCAATGTTTTATAATAAATAAAATTATAATATTAGAATAAATGCAACAATATTTACATTTTAAAATAATTTCAATATTTAAAAATTAGTACTTTACAATCTTATATTATATTAACCTAAAATTTATAATAAATATAACATAATATTGAAATAAATATTTAAAAATTAAATTATTTTCAATAATATATAAAATAAATTTATATATTAATACATGAGAAATATTTTATTGATTTTAAAATCTATTTAACCCCAAATATTTATTCGATTTTATAATAAATATAAATATATTATTAAAATAAATAAAATAATTTACATTTTAAAAATTATTTTATGTTTTAAAAACATATTAATATTATTAGTATACTTGACAAATTAAATTATTTAAATTATATTTTTATTTATTAAAAAATTTTAAAATCAATTTTTTAGTTACTATTTACAAAGAATATTATAGTCAAAATGAAATCTTGATGTATCTTATTAAAAATTTAAGAATTTACTTGATATTTTTTTTATTAAATTAAAGTGGGGTTGATAGTTTAAAGAAGAAAATCATAGCATATCCTGAAATGGCAATTCCGAAAATTCCTTTTGGATCCGAAGAAAATATTTTTAATGTTTTCAATTTTTTTTTTTAACCAAAAGCAGCTTTGCTTTCTCTAATAGGAGGGGAAATGGTTAGTTGGAAATCATCAAATACGTTACAGAAGAAACCATAGTGGTAACAAACACATCAAATCATACACCGTATAAATAATAATGGAGAGAGGAAGCACATCATACCACAGACATGCATGTCAGTCATGTCGTCGGAGAGCATACGATATACCCCACCACATTATTTCGTTTAATCTTTCTTTAAACAAAATAAAAACGTTTATAATTCGATATAATCTAAACTCCGAGTTCACCTTTAATAGCAAAGGAAAATGATAGTTGTCCCGGGTCAAACTCCGAAAACTCAAAACACCTCGTTTCACAACTAAAGCCAAAAACGGCGCGTTTTACTTGCCAAAATCTTCCCTTTCCTTAGTCGTTTATCCTTTCCTGTCTCCTTCCCTTTGGCTGCTTAAGAAGAAACAACGAATTTGCTCACATCAAGCTTAAATCATCATCTTCTCCAAAGATGCCAAGATATTTTGCTTTTCTTTTCTCCCGCAAGAAATCGTTAACACTTGCCTTCAAAGATTACTACACAAACTGGTTCAACACTTTGCAAAAAAACCCTCCTTCCTTTCATTCACAAATCTCTTTCTTCATTTTCTTCGCAAACCCTCCTCTACTCTCACGTCGACCTCCCCCTCAGCCATTTTCTGTCCTATGAAGACGCATTAGACAACGCGGCCACCCAAGAAAACCAACACAAGCTTCTCTTCTCATCTTGGAGCAACAGTCTTGAAATCCCACCCCTCTTTCTTGGCGATCTCCTCCCTTATGTCTTCATCAATCTCATTAGATCATTTCTTGATCAAGAAAGCAAAGAAGGAGAAGACGATGATGATGAATTTTTTTATAATAGGTCGTGGCAAGTGTTCATGGCGTGGAGGAATCTGTCCAAGAATTTGATGTCACAGATTGAACAAATTGAATATGGGCTGAGACTGATGGTGTCGGCATTGATTGGTAGAATCAAGAAGGTGCAAAGTAGTTTTGTGGGGAGGATTGCAGAGGATTGGGTGGCTGAGGAGATGGATGATATGGTGAGTGTGTTTGTGGATGCTACGAGGTTGAGGAAGAGTGTGATTACTATATCCAGTGCTGAGAGATAAGAAGCATAGCAAACGGCGTCGTTTTGATGCAGATGAAAAAAAAAATCATGAAACGACGTCGTTTGCATTAGTTTCGGGGTTTAACCAAAACATCAACACCGAATAGCAAATAGCCACTTGGGAAGGGCTACCAATGAGAATTCTAACAACACCAAATTTTATACGAACCCGTGCCAGACGACCAGTGATGGCCAAGTAATTATTTGATTTTATGGAAAAAAATACAAAATAATATAATTATTAATAAATAATAGTATAAATTCAAAACATATAATACAATTCATACTACATTAAATATAATACCTTAATTGTTTTTTAATATATCTTTATACAATCTAATATAGTATAGTATGATGCGGTACTCCGAATGGTAAATATTTGTTTAATTCTTATATTTTGACTTAAATACCTATTTAGTGCTTATATTTTAAAAAATATCTCAAAACATTATTATAGTTAAATATGTTTTAGTCTTACCCTTACTTTTTCTTTGTTTTACAATAATATTTTGGCAACAATATTCTTAACATTAATTAATTTATCTTTAAAAAGTTACTTTTAGTAAATTAAATAATAAATATCAGCGTGAAAAAACTAATACTTTTTGAACACATGCAATAATCTTACTACTAATTATTTATAAATAACTTAATATTAATCAACTCAAAGCAGTATTTAACATTTTTGTAACAATCTTATAACAATTATACCATAAAAAGTTAATTTAACAAATTAATCCTAAAATTAAAATAATAACGTAAAAATTTGAGAAAACATTCATGTTACTTTTAAGGTTGTTTTGATAAATTATCATTTCATATTTTCATTAACACCCCAAGAATATTGCTGTAAGGGTATTATTATTTTTTTTAAAAAAAAGTAAAGATAGGACTATAATATGTTTAACATTAAGGGTGTCTTAATGTATTTTCTTTTAAATATAAAAACTCAACACATACTTAAATTAAATTATAGGAACTAAACAACCATTTATCCCACTTCAAACACACTATTTGGCCTAATTAGTGAGCAATCGATTGTCTTATTTATATTTTTCGTAATGTTTAACATCTTTTCATTACCACCCTTAGTGTTGTTCAAAATTTCCTCACGCATAATGCACGTAGATTTCCATAGCCTATTTGCCGAATACGACTAGTATCTGTATGAATGTTATGCATCTTTTAACTAATAAACTCATTATAGTACCTTTTGACCAATAGAATCCTGTTTTATTTTTTTTATAAAGTTCTCATTTTTATTATATGCATAAATAAATATTTATTCTCATTCACCAGGAATCAAATAACCTATATTTATTCTTATACCAAATACAAATAGCCGTTTCTCCCTTAAAAAATGAATTTTTATTATTTAGCTCATATAATTTCACAATACCTCATTACTCCCTTAGCATCCAAATGTAAATGTCAACAAAAACTAATGATTCTTTTGTAGTTGAAATGAGCTTTTATGATAAATTTTTACATTATGAAGACAACAAAGTATCATGAAAACTGTAAGAGTAGCACTAACAAAATTTTGTTATAGAGTAATCTATGGGTGTTATAAAGTTTATTGTTTATTCTAGTTTATTTTTTATATCTCACTCTTGTTTTAAAATATATAAATAAATACTTATTCTAATTGACTATAAATTAAATAGCATATATATATTCTTTTACTAAATAGGCTTAAACAGATTCTCAATGTGGTAATATCCCCAAACCAAAGTGCATTTATACTAACCAAACTCATCACAGATAACATAATTATAGGATATGAATGCTTGCACAAGATTAGGATGAGCAAGGAGAAGAAAAAGGGGTTAGTCGCTCTTAAGCTAAACATAAGCAAAGCTTATGATAGAGTAAAGTGGAACTTTGTAGAACATGCAATGTATCAACTAGGCTTCTCTAAGTCATGGGTAGGGCTGATTATGAATTGCATTTCAACCTCATCTTTCTCAGTGCTGATAAATGGGATTCCTAAAGGCTTAATTAGGCCTGAAAGAGGCTTAAGACAAGGTTGTCTATTATCCCCATACCTTTTTATCATTTGTGCAGAAGCCCTCTCCAACCTGTTGAACGAAGCAGAAAAAAAGCAGCTTATTCAGGGATTGAAATTCACTAAGGAGATCTCTATAAATCACCTCATGTTTGCGGATGACAGCTTAATGTTCAGTAGAGCAACAATTGAAGATTGCACAAACCTTAAACATATATTTGAGTGCTATGCAGCTGCATCCGGCCAAATCTTCAATTATGAGAAGTCCTCGATTTTCTTTAGTGGAGGCACACCAGTAGGACAGGTGAACAAAATTAGAGACATTTTCCAGCTAAAAGTTGTCTCCAAACACGAGAAATACTTGGGGCTACCTTCAATGGTTGGAAGGAAAAAAGTCAGCTTTTTCAAAAACATAAAGCTTTGAATTCTGAGCAAAATTTCCAGTTGGCAAAGCAAGCTTTTTTCAAGTGAGGGTAAAGAAACATTAATTAATGCAATAGCTCAAGCAATACCAGCTTATGCAATGAGTGTGTTCAGACTTCTAATGGCCCTTTGTGAGGATATCCAAAAGGCAATTGCGAGGTTTTGGTGGGGAGCAAAAAAAGACCAAGGATGCATACATTGGGCAAAGTGGGAGAAGCTGTGTCAAGCAAAAGGAAGAGGCGGCCTTGGCATCAGGGATCTAGCTTGCTTTAATCAAGCCTTGGTAGCTAAGCAAAGTTGGAGAATAATTAGACATTCGGAATCTTGGCTGGCAAGGATTTTAAAAGCAAGATATTTAAAGGAAACTGATTTTTTACAAGCCAAAGGAAACTAATTTTTTACAAGCCAAGGTAAGGTCAAAGCCATCTTTCATTTGGAGGGGCATAATTTGGGGAAGATAGGTCATCCAAAAAGGGGTAAGATGGAGAATCAGAACCGGGGATACAATTAAAGTGTAGAAAATTCAATAGATCCCAAGGCCACAAACCTTCAAATCGATATCAGCCCCAACTCTTGATATTAATTCCACAATAGCAGATCTTATTGATGAAAATCAAATTTGGAAAGAAACTCTGATCAAATAGCATTTCAACTGTAAAGATGCTGAGTTAATCTTAAGAATTCATATCCTGAAAAGCACAAAATTAGACCAAATATTGTGGCATTATGATAAGAAAGGGAATTACTTGGTTAAGAGTGGATACCAGATTGCAATGCAGATCAAGCACGTGGATTGGCCAAGCTGCTCAAACAGTAACCAAGGGCAATGGAATGTAATATGGTCTATGGAATTACCTGAGAAAATCAAGATATTCATGTGGAAAACAGCAAAGAATTTGCTCCCAACAGCGGAAAACCTTTGGAGAAAGAGAATTCTACATGATCCAATGTCAAAGATGCAAATTGAAAACGAAAGACATTACTCATGCTATCATGGAATGTAAAGCAGCAAAGAAGATTTGGAAATTAACTCACTTTTTAAAAGATCTGCAGTTACTTGCTAATGAAGATCTGCTCGGTATGTTACAAGAGTTGGGGAAAAAAAGAAACCAAGATGATCTGAGATTGATATGTGCTCTATGTTGGACAGCCTGGTATACAAGAAATGTCTTTGTACTTGAAAGCAAAAGGCAAGACCCCCAAGTGGTAGTGGCCAAAGCTGAAGCAATGGTGGAGGCTTTTGCAAGAATCAGAATGTCTAAGGTAAGAGTAGCAGCAAAAATAGCAACAGAAAAAAGGTCTAATTGGGTTCCTCCTCTGCGGGGCATTTTAAAGCAAATGTGGATGCAGCAGTTAATGCAGGAAAAAGCAAAGTGGGATTGGGGGTGATAATTAGAGATGATAGTGGAGCAATCAAAATTGCAGCTGTAAAGCATACAATGTATCATAGTGATGTAGTTCAAGCAGAGGTAGCGACTGTCAATTTCGGGATGCAAATGGTAATTGAAGCAAACTTAAGTCAATTTCGAGATGCAAATGGTAATTGAAGCAAACTTAAGTCCTATAATTTTGGAATCCGACTGCCAGGATGTGGTAGATCTAGTCCTACACAAGATGAGCAGTAGAACTGAAGTTTAGTGGACTGTAGAGGAAATCCAACAAAAGATGAAGAGGTTCAACAGCATGGTTGAAATTCAACACACCCCAAGAAATTGTAATGCTATTGCTCATGCTCTAGTCAAAATAGCCTTAGTTAGTGAAGGTAATTGTGTTTGGAAGGGTACACTACCCTCCTACATTATGTCTAAACTTTCTAAGTTGTTTTAATGAAAGTTAATCTTTCTATTAAAAAAAGAAATTCACTTTTTATTATTTACATCCCTTATAGTTTTCATATTACCTCATTACATGGCAATCTAACGAACAATGATCAGCATACCACAAGTCAAATTGCTCTACGGCTCTTCACATCTTGACTTATCAAAGATATCAAGCGTAATACACACAGAGGATCCCCGAAGTGGCCATTTAATTGCCAGAACAATAAAAATTAAAATTACAAAACGAATCTCAAACCTAATAAATAATGCGACAACTGACAAGTGGTTGGAGAAGATAACCTAAAAAGGGATGAAAAGAAATGAATGTGTAAATGAGAGGGACCATCACATTCAACACACTTTCAGTTCCACTTTCGACTCGAGTCCTTTTCTACACACACGTGCGTCCTCACGTGGAAAGTCGCGAAAGGCAACTACACGAGCACATCTCTTTCACTCGGTAACATCTATTTTTCAACCTTGTCAGGATTGCACGTGTTACCCCTTCGTCCTTTGGTCCCACGCCTTTTCTGCCCTTCTAAAAATGCTATGCTGCCTATGCATGCATAAATGATGAAACGGCCAATATACATTAGCTTACCATTTGAAACACCAAGGTATTTTCAATCACAAGAAATTCGAATCTAAACTTGCAGCATGAGTTGTCAACCAATTGCAAAGTTTTAACAGTACGGGATGCAATAAGAGAACAAAAATTTATGTACATTTTAATTTGCCTAATGTGATACAAATGAAATGTGGAAACAAACTTCAAAATGTGTGATAGACTACAATTGGATATACTTGTTACACCAATATTTATTTAGTTTTATCATCTCAACTGGAATTTAACTGGTCGGGCCAAAAATATTTTTTTTCTTCTTTCAAAAATAATTTTAAAAAAACTTGAAGGGTTTTAGTCCCATCTTCCCACAGGATTTAAATTTAAGTATTTAATCAAATAAAATTATTTAAAAACTATTCGATTAAGTTCTTAGAGGACATTTTATCATGAATTCAATAGCCTATTATGATGACATTTTAATATTTTGCATTTTCATATGTTGAAAGAGTAACAAAAAGAGTGCTTCTATTTTACATAATATGTGCATGTATATACTCCATCTAATAGAATGGTGCCACATACAAATATACACACATATTAACTATAGAAGCTCATAGGTCTAATGGATATTGAAAAGCTAGCTAAAGAGTGAAGAGCATGTCCAAGCTTTATATGCTTAATCCACAATTTTCAATCTTAGCTGATGTGAAAATTAAATTTTCTAATACTCCGCATCACGTGCAAACCAATCTTTAGTTAGCCCTAATCAAGTGATAAAATAGTATGGGTCCACTTTAAGATACTATATAGAAGATCATGATCCTCACGGGTACTAAAACGTAAATTTAATATTTAAAAATTACTCAAATCTTAAATATTTAATTCAATATTCATTCTCAACCGTTATGTATGGTGCATCTAACATTAACGAATGTGAATACATTCTATATATAAGGATACATTTTTTTCAAAGCAACATTAACATTACTGCATCATACCAACACTATTAAACTTAGGTAGAATTTCTTATATACGTTTTTACAAAATAAGAAACAAACTTATGAATTTGATGGATTTATCGTGGAAGGGGGCAGAGAGCAGGAAATGGTTGGGCAGATCGATGGCGTATAAATAAAGCAGGAGATGAAATATGAAGAAACAAAGATAAGAAAAGATGGATGGTGATTGGCGATGGTGGGATCCAAAGGTGAAATTTAATTAAAGGGGCCGCACGAGGGGCTCTGCGCCACTGAGAATGGGAGAGCAACTGCTGCAGCAGGTACACGTTATATATCGTACGCACACACTTTAACCCTTCCCTCCTTCAACCTCCCTCCTTTTCTTCTCTATGGATTCTCGCTGTCGGCTGACATTTCCATACAAACATGGCCCCATTTCCACCTTTCTCTATCTTTTTAACATAATAACAACTACTAGTCGTTTTCCTTTAATTTTACCATTTTACTCTTTATAATTAATTATGTGGAAACATGACGGTTTCGCCCTTAAATTTTTGTTTTTTTTGGTTTTTTTATAGGGCATCTAGATCCCTGTAGTTAAGAAATACAGATTCACGCCCCATTTCTTAGAAAATCTTGTTTTATTTTTAATTAAATTCGTCTGGCGAGCAATTTATTTAAAATAAATAAAAAGAATTATAACTTAATTAGAGATATAATGAGTCTTACCTCTTACTAAATAAATAACTTATAATAATAGAAGACCAAGATCATTCTAAAAGGACAAGAGAAACAATATATAGTAAAACAAATGAAAACAATATTTCAAAAAGTCATTATCGTAAAAAAAATAAACTTTCAAATATTCTACTGCCATGTAAACTGATCACTGTATCCAAGATTAGCCAAATCAATCAACAGAACTACTATTATCCTAGAAAATATTAAAACATCGAATATTCATCCTTCTGATCATATCCTTGTAGTAAGTCGTCTATTTTGAAGAACCGAGAGAAATTAATTAAAAAAATTATCTCTATATCACCTTTGTTTGGTCATTTGTATATTTAAGCACCACAAAACTTTGACATGTTCTTCTCACCAACTTTGTTTTTAAACTTATATCAATCAACTACTTTGACAGTAAAAAATGATCATTTTATCCCTAATTGAATTAAAAGACTGTTTTATTATACAAAATTTTGAAAAATCAAAAATTATAATTATAAAAATATCCCTAGATTTAATAAAATAAATAAATCTCAAATTCAATATATTAATTTTTTACAATTATAATTCCATTTAAAAAATTATCATGTTAATTTTTTGTAATTATAATTTCATTTAATTTGTATGGGGAAGTTACTTAATATTAATTATTGGGAAGTTTCCAATAATTATAGGGAGCTTTTCTCTTCATGTTAATTTTTGTAAGCTTCCCTATACTTAATTTAATTATAAAATTAGATGAAATTATAATTACATGATGTTAATTTTTTATAACTATAATTTCATTTAAAAATTATCATCTTAGATTTTGAGATTTATTTGTTTATTGAATTTAGAATATTCATGTAATTATAATTTTTATTTTTAAAAATTTTGTAGAATAAAATTGTCTTTCAATTCCTTTAGGAGTAAAATGGTTATTTTTAGTGTCAAATTAGTTCATTGATAGAAGCTTAAAAACAATGGCGGTGCAAAGACCATGCTAAAATTTTATGATAATTAAATATACATGTGACAAAACAAAAGTGGTACAAAAATAATTTTCCAATTAATTAAAATTAACTCTACTTAAGTTCGAACCATCATCAAAGAATCACATTATAGAGATTTAACCAACTATTGTAGAAAGATGTTTCAATGACTAATAACGCCGCCATAAATTCCTCTTTAAAAAGTTGTTTTATTCCCCAGAAAGTAAATGTTGCAACTAATTTGGATGAAAAGTCCTCCGTTAATATTACAATTACTAGGATTTGATTTTTTCTTAAAATAAGACCATTTGCCTTAAGCTTTAGCTTTAATTAAAATAAAATTCAAATTAATGACATGACACAATTTGACCACTCAATAAATACTGAAAATAAGTTAAAAAATATGATATGTAGATATTTTAAGTAATGTGATATTTGTAAGATAAACTATTTGAACCAAAAGCTTAAGTTGATAGGTAAGAACCTAATAAAGTAATTAAAATATGTCTTCATAAGTCCTTCACATGAAGTGTGGATGAAGATTTAAGACAAAAGCTCGTACGTAGGTGACTCAAAAGACAACAGTTCAAAAATGATCCAGGAAATTGAAAAAATAATTTAAAGAATTTGAACATAGAGGGAATTGAATTTGAGACCCTAACTCTAATACTATATTTAAAAAACCACTTGACCCAAAAGATAGGTCATCAACAATAGTATTAATCAGACAAGTGTATTGTTCACATTAGTTACCAACAATTAGGGAAATTCGCAGATCGGATTTTATGGATTGAACATCAATCCATATCTAATCCATGATTTTACGGATTATAAATTTTCAATCCAATCCAATCCAATTTATGAATCAGTGAAACTCAATTTAAATTCAATCCATACATCTGTGGATCAGATACGGATTTGACTAAATCTATATCCAATCCACCATTTTATGAATTTTTTTACGGATTAAAATTTTTTAATTATTTCCAATCTATGAACTAACTAAATAAAAAAGTTTAATATAAAAATAACTTTAGTACCGATCAAATTCAAAATTAAATTAGATTTAAATAAATTAATTGTTTGAATAAAACTAGAAAATACATTCAAAGTTTTAAAGTATAACACACCAAAAAAAAATCTCATTTGTTTAGATCAGTACGTGAAAATTAATTGTTTAGTAAGATATATTTGTCTAGTTAATTATTTTTTATTTTATATTATTATCAGATAAGATATAATATGGTGTTAATGTAATTATATTTTAACTTATTTATTTATTAGTAAATACTAATGCTATATTTACAAGTTTAATTTTTTAATTAAATAATTTTTTTTATTTTTTGTGAATTCAATGATTTTTGTGAATTTACAGAAATAAATCCATATCCAATCCATCGATTGTAGATTTTTTAATTTTCAATCAAATTCAATCCATCAATCCACATATCGAATTTTTATGGATTGGATTTCTATGGATCAGACGGATTAGATTAAATTTTGAATATCGTTACCAACAATAACTACAGTGGACTGAGGGGCTTAAGCTTTCGAGATCTACACAATTGCGGATTTATTATGTGACGACACGAAGCTAGTGCACGCTTTAACTTATCGCAGTGCTCGATGTCGGCGAGTGACTTCTTTGTTGCTCCGGTAGTAAAACAGACCGTATATGTAATACAAAAAAGGTTAGTTTGCGACTGTATGTTCAATGTTCCCTAAGCTCACCCTCATTGTGCCTGGTGATGATAGCCATTGACATCATTGCTATGACATATTTCAAATCATTATTGGCGAGAGGTTTAAATTTTGTCCCAAAAAAATGTTTAATTTAGTTTAAAATTAAATGTTGAATACAATAACGAACTAAACAATATGAGGGGATATGATACATTAGATGATATGATATAGTTTTTGGACTAAATATATAAGTGCGGACAATCCTCATTTCATGAACTTACTTTTGACAATGAATTAGACTCGTGCTTGTATATAGAATTAGGGCTAAACTTATATACAAATGGGCTTCATACTACTTTTTAACATGTTAAAGACTAATAAAAAAACTAGTACAGGGTGTTAAAGAGATAATATTGTATTGGTAAGTTTTTTAAAAGATTGGTTTGCATGTGATCGGGTGAGATGGAGATAATCTCATCTTCTGTGGGTTTTTGGATGCATATTCTTAAAAAAATAAGGTTTAATTGTCTATTAAAGTAAATACTTGGGTTGAACTTTTTTTGCCTTTTTTCTTTCTTTTAACGGTCACGGTAACAACTAATAACAGATTGTATTTAGCTATATTCAACTTTTCAATTTTAACCATAACTGTCGTCCCTTCTGCTGATTGAGGTACCCCGCTACCTTTTTTTGGCCATACAAATGGTGTCATTCATCGAGGAAAAATATAGGTATATATATGTCCCACAAGGAAAGGTTAAAGGTAAGCTTTATTTATGTGCATTTCTCTTATGCTTTTAGTTCAACAAGAATTTAAATCAGCGGCATTGATTATTCTTTTCGCCTTTCTATGCACCATCCTTTATTATTTTTCCATTAATATGTTCTAAGAATAGTAGTCAAAGTTAGGTCCATTTTTCTTTGAAAATTAATTAGCCTAGGCATGCATGTACTTGTATATCCCCAGTCTACGGTAGCTTGTGACCATTACATTAATTCAATTCATATATAGTTCTCAAAGCTAGTCTCATGACAGGTGTTATAGAAGTAACCTCATATTGGTCCCGATCAACTAATCTGTATATAACGGGGTGGTATAAAGATAATCTCATAATAAAAAATAGATAGCAACATTCGAATTAGTTTAATTAGTTAATTAAATAAAAGTTAATTTGTATGATTGAGATATATATTTATATCATTGAGATATATATAATTAGTTAATATGTATATCCGCTCTAGTTGATCGTGGCCGTTGGATTTTGTTTCACAAGGAGAAACATTTAAGCAAACTATGGTGGGATTTGAGGACACAATAAGACTAAAAATTGAAAGATGGCCCCAACAATATAATTATAAAACTTTCCCTTGCTCTTGTCTGATGTTCCCTTAGCATCTCAGTCCTTGTGATTACATTGTCTGAATTGACAAATCATATACAATTTGAAAGTTGGAGGTGTGTGTGATGGGCAGCCAATTTGAGAAAAAAAAATTAAATTAAAAATAAAACAATTGTCTTCTCTTCTTCATTACAAATGAAGTGTTTCTATATCTAAGTAACAATCATTAATTTTATCAAATGAAGTTAATCATAGAATCAGTTTGATTGATATGAAAAGAAAAGGAAAAAGTAAAAAGCAGCTGCAAAGTGCAAAGTAAGAAATGAATATTCAGTTAGTTCTTTTATTTTCTCTGCAAACCAATGATACAACATCAATATATATAGTTCTATACGTCTTCCGTATTACTCCAAAAAAATAAAAAAATTATAATGTTCGGAGGATAAAAGTAGAAGTTCAGTTTTTTATTCTTCACTTTCTCTGCAACCAGTTAAAATGTCGTGAAGAACCAGTGCAAAAGATAAACAAAATGAACAAAATGAAAAAAAAAATGAAAATCTAAAATTTCGATTTGAAGTAATTACTTTTCTTGTCCACCGGAAAAAATTCGTACTTCTTTCATCAATTGGTTAGTAGCTCATCTTGAGAATTTTCTAACAGACCTTAAATCCTCTTCATAATCGTTCTTTCAAATGAAAAGTAGTTAAAAGGAGAAATTGAGAAAGAAAAGTGGGAAATCAATTAAGCTCCAACAGAACTAAAATATCAAAATCTGGACAGATCTACAATAATTTATTTATTTGAGAAGCTAATTAACAAATCCATCAATACTATATATACTTGAGTTCTCTTAATTAAATGGCCAGCTACACAATTGCGAAATATATCACACTCCTATATATATATATAGAGGGAGAGAGAGAAAGAGAGAAGAGAGAGATCAATAATAATAATAATTAAACAATGAATTATAACAAAGTACAGAAGAAACTCAAGGATCGCTACGTTCACGCCAGCAGACAAGCATTGCAATGCAACGGCGAAGGATGTAGAATTTTGCACGCTGCTTCTTCACAAGATGACTGCACTTCTGGCCGAAAGATCCACAAGGGTCGCACGAATTTTGATTATTATTATTGGAAAAGCTTGTGTTTTTCTCCGTACCTGCCATGAATGAATTAAAGCTACTAGCTGTTAGTGTTACTGCTGCTATCAGCTGGCAGAAAGGTAAGAGGAAGAGCTTAATTGGTTGAATTTATAAAGGATATGAGTGAGTTTGGTTTGGTCTATTAGGTTACATAGTAGAATATGGCTGCATCTTTGAGTGTCTTGTGTCTGGGTTGGGCTCCTCTAAATTGTATGTGTAAATCACTGTAGACATTGAAACCCACAAGCATTTTGCATCACATAATATATATACAGTATGGACCGGTATTATCCTGCCTAATTTACCTTATAGTATAATTTTTCTAATGTGGATATTAGCATGTTATAAAATTTAGTTTCAAAGCGAAAGAAGTTTATCAGCCTAATTCATCATACTCATACTCAAAAAATTGCCATCAATTATTCCTTATCGATGTAGAATAATCTTGCTTAATAGTGCTGTCTCTTGCAGGCTAAACTTTTTATTTAATTATTATTATCATGTAGACAAATAGTATAACTAGCCTCAAATTATGCGTGAGTTTACCTTTAATACCATATATACAAGTTCAGAGATCTAACTTATATTTAGAGTTAGCTTAAGAACTATTTTCAGTCGGTGAATTATAATCTCCTTAACATCTGCTATACAATACTATACGACTACAATTGTAGATGATTTTCACTGGATGATGTATATATATCGTCATTAATTTGTTACAGCATTTTTCCTCATCACAAATTATAGTACACACACACACACATAGAGATCTAATCCTTGTTTATCTTTATCTACGAAACGTTCACATAAAATCTAAGTTGAACATCTATACTTACAATGCAAGATTCATCACTTCATTAGGGTAATGTAAAACTGTGTACTGTCAAATTTGAATTGATTTGTGACGTACGAAAAAAGTACTATTATTCTTGCATATACACTGTCAGTATTTCCTATTTCATGCTTTAGAATTTACCTGAGGTTGCTTCAATTTAAATTAACATTCAATGCCATATTGCTATGGCCTTGGATGAGACAAGTTTATACAGTGCCTGGTATACGTGCTCCATTTTCAGCTTCATTTTCCGTATTCAATCAATCAATTCTACTGAATATATTCAGGGGCTCACCAGAACTTTGATCAGTCCGGACTAATTTATAAATTTATGATCCATATTTATGTGAATGTCGAATGCATTAAAGCAATAGAAAAATCACATATACCATATAAAGAAATAGAAAAATCACATATGCCAAATAATGCATAATATCAAATCTCTTAACAAAATACATTTATTTAATAAAAGATTGATAGGGATGTAACAAACAAGTTTATGATAAAAATTAGGGAAATTATCCACCGACTACCTAATATTTCGGGCTTTTTCAAAAATACACTATTCTTTTTTTTTTTTTACCTGAGTTACACCTGAAGTTACAGTTCTTTGTATTTTTCCACTTCCGTCTGTTGACCGTTAAGATTCCGTTAGTTTTTTTAACAAAATGACAATTTTATCCCCCAAAATTAATGCTATAGGATAAAATTATAATTTTACATTTGGAGGGTAAAATTATCATTTTACTAATAAAACTAACGGAATTTTAACGGTCAACAGACGGAAGTGAAAAAGTGAAAAGAATTGTAAGTTCAGGTGGAATTCAGCAAAAAAAAAAAAGAATTATGTATTTTTGAAAAAGTTAGAAAAATTAGGTAGTCGGTGGATAATTTCCCTAAAAATTATTAAAATTATACCATAAAAAAATATTTTAAAAATTGCTTCTCAATTTATTAATAGGGAATGTGAAATCTTTGAATAATTTGATATAATGGAAAGAAAATGAGCAAGCATGCTAGTGAAGGAAATAAGCCATAAAATTATGAAAATGTTGGCAATTGTTACTATATGTTAAAGATCTTTTTTTTGAGACGTAAATACTTTTAAAGCTGAAATAACATTTTGGCTGCCTACTAATTTCAATTTATTTAATAAATATATAATTTAATCATTTTATACAATAAGTTACTAATTCCAATTGAAAAAAAATGTATAATTGAATTAAGAATATATTTGAAGAAAAATAAAAATTCTATTACATAAAATTACTGAAAACATAAGGAGTATAAATGATTTTTTCCTAGATTAGACCAGCCTACCGCTGTAGGTCCACCACCACATACACTATTTAATATTTTTATATTTATTCATTTATTTTATATAAAAAAATAATGTTTATTGTTGTTTTTGGGAGTAGGCTTTCAATTGGTATCTATGGATACGAGCAAACCTTTTGACAGGAAAATAATCCAAATTGAGATTAGTTATTAAAATAAATATTAGTTACTCAATTAAGAATATAAGTTTGAGTAATCTTAAGCTCTTGAACTAATATAAGTTATTAGTCCATAAACATCTATATAATATTAGGACCGAATTCAAAATAATAATTTTTAACCGTTTTAATTTATCTCTTCATCTCCCTCTTTTCACTTCAACTCATTTATTTCTTCTCTCTCTTAATCATTATTATCATCATCATCCCAAGTTTAATATCACCATCATCATCAATCCATCAGCACATACAACCTAGAAATCTAAAGAATATTGTCAATAGGAAATGGATATTTACCAAGTTCAGCCATGCTGATTATTTGAAGTTAATTGCTTCTGTTGCAGGGATATAATACTAGTTTCTTTCTAATAACTTAATGGTAGATTGGGGTTCTTGTCCCCAAAAAGAAAGAAAAATGATGGATTAGGGCTTTGAAGATCTATTGGAGAACTGTCTAGTTTACTTTCTGTTTCATACCATTTGGCATTTGTTAGTTGAATTATGTTTCTCGAGTTAATGTATCTTTTTTTTTTTTTTTGCGGCTTAAATCGAAAAAAAAAAATTCTGCTCAAAGCTTGAGAGAGAGATAGAATTTTTAAGTGAGAGAAAAAGAAAAATTAAAATTATTTTGATAAATTATTTTTTAATAAGGGTAATCTTGTAATTATGTGGGATTTGTTAAAAAATAGTGTTGGTGAAATAAACTAAGCGGTCAAATACCACAACTCTTAAACTTATTTGAGAATAGACCCACACTATCTTAACACATGATGGGATGATAGGTAAGAATAATGATATTTAAACTCTTAATTTATCTTATTAGCCCACACTTTTTAATTTATCCCATTTGTTTTCAAAATTGTCCTTATTAAAAAAAATTTAAAATAAAGAACCATCAATCTTAGGGCCAGTTTGTGATTGCGGAGGTTAATGAAATAAGATGCTTATACTGTGTAGATAAAATAAGTTATTGATTAAAAAGTAGTTTGGTATTTGGTAAAATGTGTTGTTAGTTGCTGTGGATTTGAAAAGTAGAGTATATACGTTTGTTAAATTTTATTAGGAAGTGTTGTTTTATTATATAATGATCAAAATAGACATAAATTTTAATTATTTTTTATTTTTAGAGTATGTTTAATAAATTATTTAAACATATTTTTTTTCTTAAATATGTAAAATTACATTAAAAGAACTCAATTAAAAAAATCTAAAAAACTTCATAATTTATTATATAAAATATGATATAAATAAAGGTATGATTTATATATTAAGATTTATGGATAAGTATGATATAATTATATTTGTATTAAAATCTAAGATTATCATAGAGATTTTAAAAAAGTGTGGTAGCTTATTGAATAAGCTGTTTATGAAAAGCAACCCTCTACTTGTTTTTAAAAGCTGCTGACAAAATAGAGAAAATTATGAAATAAATTATTTTATAAAATTTATCAAATATTATTTTAATAAAAAATTATAAAATAAGCAGCTTATTCAATTTCAACTGTAATTCCAAACTAACCCTTAATTTAATCATTATTGAAAGTAACAAGATTTGATTAAGATGACATCAATCTTGTTAGTTTCTTCATTGTATTAAACTACCCAGAAACATTTGTAAAGCTTAGAGAACAAATAATCACGAAAGCAGTAATAGACCCGTTCATCCGCGGATATGATCAGATGTGTTCGCCATTTGCAATTTCTTTACTACAGAACTTATTGGCTGATCCATTTTGCAACGACAGCTGTATGTCGCCTACATCAATCAATTGACCAACAACTTTAAGAACTATAGATGAGAGAGAAAATAAAATAATTAGTTTTTTATCTTGTAATAAGAGTAATTTTAGAAATAAATGGATTAATTAAAAAGTAAAAGTTTGAGAGATAAATTAAGAGAGTTAAATATTATTACTATATATATAAATAATCCAACATTAAATAAAAAATATTATAAAACTTAAGTAATCCCCCAACTTTTATAATAATTTTTGAGTATGAATTAACTAGTGGCATAACTTATAATGTGATGCCTTGCCCTATACAAAAACATTATGTGATGCCTTGCCACCAAAAGGGCTTTTAGTGGTGAACTAATGATCATTCAACAGCTCCACGCAATAGTACAGCTGATGTCTTTTTCTTGTCATGCATTACCGATTGCTCTGCCCAAGAATTTGCTAACTGCCCATGCTACTATTTGTACAGTTGATGTCTTTGTAGGAATTAAAGATCACTACAATTGTATTAGCACTAAGATACAAAAACTTAAAAATTATTCCTCAATCACTAACATGTCTGCATTAAATTCTTAATTAAATGATTAGCTGGCATGAATTATCATAAAATGATTTGCTTTCCTATGATGAAGGAGACGAAAAAGTCTTCAAGAACTTGATCAAACTTTTTTTAAAATAATTTTATTTAATTGGTTATTTAAATTTAAATTTTAAAAATTAGGGTTAAAAAATTAATTTTAATTTTATCCACCCACCTGCTATTTCTTAACAAAATATTCACTAAAAAAAAAGAAAAGAAAAAGAAGTAGTGAGTAAGAAAAAGAAATAGGAACTTCAAGAAGAGTAAGCAGAGAATACCCAGGGGTTTGAAATAAGGTTTTGTAACGTTAATGTCATAAATCATCGTGTTCACTTGTGTGCAAATCTAAAAAAAGAGAGTCAGAGATTCTGAAAATGGGGCCTGCCATGTGCCAAGCCAGTTTGAATTAGACTTTTTGGTCTTAGTTAGGAGACCTCTTAATTGATGGGTCGCCGTCACTCTTGATCTAACACCTAATTGTTTATCATCTGCGGCATCATTTGCAATGGTACTTGTTTCGACTGTTCCCACCTAGGGCTATAATTAATCCACTACGATCATTACATTTTTAATTTATATTTTTTTTTACCTTCACTTGCTAATGTCGATGACCGTATATATTGTGGACCCTCGATGTAAATACCAAACTCAACTTCTTCACCACATAATGTAAAGTAAAAAGGAAAAGTAACAATGAATATATATGGTTGGGATCTCAAAAATTCGAAGGGTCAACTGTTTGTGGATCGGATGATGTAGTTTGACTTATTTTTTTCTTTTAAATTCTAGTGGAATTAGGAGATTTTTACTCAAAGAATAAAAGGGAAAAACATCTACAAACATCTAATTTAAGATATGTGATAAGTCTTGTTCTAGTATGATTTTAGTTCAATTTAAAATAGTATGAGAGCTTCTCTGCAACTGTCGCTTCTTCCTTTCTAGCAGTGGTTTTCTGGAGATGATGATGATTGAATTTCCTAGAGATGATTGCCTGGGGGCAGCGACGACTAGGGAGGCCTTAAAATCACAAGAAATGGTGGTTAGAGGCGACATTGAAAGTGGTCGGCGATGGTACTCTAATAGTCAGGTTAGTGAGAGGTAGGATGGAATGGGGGTTTTAAAGAAACCCTAGAACAAGAAAAAAGTTGAGTGTTTTTGGGTGAATGAGTTACTTACTCTTCTATGAGACTAATTAAACCTTTCTAAGTGGAGTGCCATTGAGGGTATCTTTTATGTTATTATGGACACGTGGCAGGCCGCCGTTGGGGAATTCGCTCCTTAGGTAAGGTTTTTAGGTAATGTGGCCTCTTTAGTGAGGCTATTTAGTGTGCTTGAGTCGAAAACTTCCTAATTTAGGAGTAACTTGTGCTGGAAATATGTCCCTGACTCCAATTGGCTTATTTTGAATGAGCCAATTCGGTTGAGGAGCACCTGACCTTTTTAGAGAGGGTGTTGGTGGCCTATTAATGGTCCTTCTTTCCTTACCTTTGACTTGGGCAGCTCGTAAGGGGATATTTAAGAGGCAGCTTATGTGGGAGCATACCGCAATGCAGTGGCACGGGCGTACCGTAGGAGGTATATTATGTTATTCTATGACTTAGGTGATTGACGCCATCTTCCTCAAATTTTCCTATCTCAACTTCTCCTTTTCATCTTCCTCTTGTTAACTTTCCATTCATTCTTTGCAAAAGTCTTAAGTCATGTTCCCTATGTGAGATTTTTCCTTTTTCTTCAAGGTTTTCCCCTTCATCCTTCCTTTTCAGCTTCCCTTTTATCTTTTGTCATGGTTTTGAGTAATACTCCTTATGTGTCATGTCGTCAATACCTTTAATGTATATTTTACTAATAAAAAGATCTTTCTAATCTTCTTTTGTGAAGAATGAGGTGAAAGAGACTAAATTTTTACTTGAGGGATCATGACATGTTGAGAAATGTTCTCATTATGGACATTTTTTATGGGGATAGATCTCTATGGCATCAAGGTTGAGTTCTTTATCTTTCATCCTAGGCATCTCATGCTATCTTTAGCAATGTTCTAACCCTCTTTCTCTTGTGTTTTTTTGCTAGACAGTTCATCCAAGTGGGAGATGTCCAAGGCGGGAAGAGATCTTCTACAAGTCAGCTGGAAAAGAGTTCCCAATTTTGTTAAAGGGGCAACAAGTTTGGCTCGAGAATCTTCCACAAGGGCTATAAAGGGTGATGCCTAGGCATTGTTTGGAGTGAGCTTTTCTGAAAAGGTTTTCCATCTACTTTTGAGAGCATCTTAAAAGGCCCGCCTTCTAGCTGCAGAACTAGATTAGTGGCTGATAGGAGGAAAAGGCCAGTTGCTAATGGTTTTATTCTTTATCCTCATGCAAGCTATGTTAAGAAAGTCCAAGGTTTTTTGCATTTTTCTAGGAATGCCTTGCAACATTAACCGTTAGAGGAAGTTATAGAGAGATTTCTTCAAGTTAGCTTCAATTTGCTTTTCTCGTGATTTTAACTAGCTAACATCTCATGTAATCCCCTTTTTCTTCTCATCCCTCCTTTTTTTGGTCATTGTTGTATGTTTTCTTGTGCCATGGGTGTCAATATGCAAGTGTACATAACAACTAATATAATGGTCGATTCAAGATCGCTCCACAAGGATTGATGTTATCGATTTGCTTCAACAATCATAATAAAGGCAATTTTGCTTTAATTGAAAATAAAACAAATACTAAAACTAATAAACTACTTAAAATAAAAATGCAGTAAAGAAAATTCTCACGTCACACTCAAAGATGAAGCCAATGGGAATGAAGTAGTTGAGTGATCAAACTCCTTTAATGGTTTTGACTACTTCTTCAAATTTTAGGTTTGGTTGTTACAGCATTTGTTACAGCACTGGGCTGAATCTTTAAGTATTCTCATCTATCGCTTGTTGTAGAGGTGGGCAAAACCGAACCGAAATTGAAAAAAATTTAGTTTGGTTCGGTTTTTTTGGGTTTCGGTTTGGTTTCTTTAAAATAAAAAAATTGAATTTATAAATACCGAACCGAATGGTTCGGTTCGGTGTTCGGATTAAAAATTATAAAATCCGAACCGAACCGAAATTTAGGTATTTTCGTAATTTTACTGCAATATATATATAGATAAAATGAAAATTTTTCTTGTTTTTGCCATGATTTTTCATCACAAATATCAACAAAACAACCAACAATACAAATCTAAACTCCCATCCATTTTGAGCCCGTTCACTTTCTCTTTGCCACCGTCTGTCCTACTGCTAATATTCCTTCTATCACTCTCTAATTAATTAGGTATTTCACTTGCCTTTTTTTTTTAAATGGGTCTATTTTTTTTTTTGATATATCTCCTAAATCTTTTCTTATTTCATGTTTGTTTAAATTATTAATAGTAGACTAGTAGTTAGTTTTGTTAGCTTTGCATGGATATGAGTATGTTACTGTGTTTTTTTTATTTTTCTGTTTCAAATTTGGGTTGCTGGTGAAGTTGGGTGAGAAAGAACGAAATGTTGAAGATGATGAAGGGATAATATTATTTGGCTCCCTTTACTTTATAATATTTTATAAAGACCCAATATTTAGAAAATGTTTGCATATAGGAATTATGTTATGATCTAATTTGTTTACAAACATTTCAAAATAGTCCTTGACCGAAGGTCAACAAGAAGAATATCATTTCAATCCCTAATTGTTTGTTAATTTGTATTATGGCATAGAAACTTATTTTATTTTATTTATAGTTTAGGCCAAAAGTTTTAATATTAAAAACAGTAACTATAATTTTGAAAATTCTTCATTTTAGTCCAAAATTCTTTCCTTTTTTTTTTTTTCACATACAAATTTGTAAATTAATTTTTTTAATTATACATTGATTATAGTAGGCCTTGTGTGCAGAATGGAAGAAAATAATAATGTTGTTGAGGAGATTATGAAAGACGATTTTAAGGAGGATATTCAAAATGAAAAAAATAGCTAGGCACTTGAGATCAGACGTTTGGCAATCATTTTGAAAGCTACCTGGAGGTAAAAAAGCGAAGTGTAACTATTGTAAGAAGGAGTATGTATGTGAAAGTATTAAAGGAACTTCTAGCTTAAGAAATCATTTGTTAAAAAGATGTCCTGTGTATAAAAAATTGAAGCCTAAAGAGGATGAAAATCAGTGTGCTTTAGCTTGTGAAAAGGTGTTGGTAATGCTAAGCTTGTTTCTGTGGGTTATAGTAAAGAAGCTTGTAGGAAGGCACTTGTAAAGATGATTATTAAAGATGAGTTACCCTTTAAATTTATGGAGGCTGAGGGGTTTTTGAAGTTTATGGCTACTTGTTGTCCAAAGTTTGATGTGTCATCGCGGAGGACAATTACAAGGGATATTCTTCAATTATATGAGAATGAGAAGAATATTTTGAAAAGTATGTTCATTGCAAATTGTTAAAGGATATGTATCACTATAGATACTTAGACTTCAATTCAAATGTGTAATTATATGGTGATAACAGCCCATTTTATTGATAAAAAATGGAAGTTGCATAAAAGAATACTTAGTTTTGCTTCAATTTTTAACCATAAAGGAGAGGCCATTGGAAAGCTCATTGAGAAGTGTATGATTGATTGGGGTATTGAAAGTTTGTTCACAATTACCGTGGACAATGTAAGTGCTAATGAAAAAGCAATCAATTATTTGAAGAAGAAGTTAGGAAATTGGAGTGGGAATTCGTTGGTTTTAAATGGTTCGTATATGCATGTGAGATGTTCGGCACACATAATAAATTTGATTGTGAAGGATGGGTTGGATGTGGCGAAGACATCAATAGATGGTATTCGCAATGCAGTGAGATACGTTAGATCTTCCCCATTGAGGTTGCAAAAATTCAAAGCTTGTGTTGATGCCGAAAAAATCTCATATAATGGGTTTATAGTGTTAGATGTGCTGACTAGGTGGAATTCAACATTCTTGATGTTGAGATCCGCGTTGAAATTTGAAAAAGCATGTGATAAATTAAACGACGAAGATGGGCACTATGTTAATTGGTTCGGAGCTGATGGAGAGGATGAGAACGAGAATGAAAAATACAGGGTAAGGCCACCAATGGAAGATGATTGGGACAATGTAAGAAGGTTAGTCAAATTTCTATCAATCTTTTATGATGTGACCTACAAATTTAGCAGTTCTAAATTTGTGGCTGCGAATAATTATTTGAATGAGATGTGAAAAGTTCAAATTCATTTGAAGTCTCTTGATGATAGTGATGATATTTTGTTAAGCTACATGGTCAAACCTATGATAACAAAGTTTGCCAAATATTGGGGTGATAATTTAGAGAAGGTCAACATGTTGTTGGTTTTAGCAGTAGTACTTGATCCTTAATGTAAAATGGACTTTGTTACATGGTGCTTCAGTAGTTTGTATGATACCAAGAAGGTTGAGGAGTTGTGTAATAGGCTTAAAAAGTTGTTGATGAAGCTTTATCAAAATTACAATTCTTGTGATCCAAACAGTGCTACTAAGATTAGTTGCATAGTTCAAACTAGTGGGATTAGTAAGTGTGCTGGCTCTAGTTCTTTTGATCTTTTTGCACAATATAAAAAGATGAAAGCAAGTATACAAGATGGATACAGTGGGCAAAATAAGGTTGAAAGATACTTGTTGGATAAAACGGAGATGATGAATGACAACTTTGATATTTTGAATTGGTGGAGCTTGAATTGGCATAGGTATCCTATTTTGTCTCAGATTGCCAAAGATGTTTTGACAATTCCAGTTTCCACCGTTGCTTCGGAGTCGGCATTCAGCACTGGGGATCGCATTCTCGACCCATTTAGAAGTTCTTTGACTCCTAAAACAATTGAGTCCTTGATTTGCACTCAAAATTGGCTTCAATCAACTCTTTTTGGAGATTGCATAATAGAGCCAACCGAGGAAGAAATTGAATTTTATAAACTTGTTGAAGAAGGTAATAACATGCTTTTGTTGACTTTTGATAATTTATTTGTAATATTTAATATTATAAATAATGATTTTCATATATTTATTTTATTTCTTTGTAGAATTTGTGAGACCAATGCTAGCACAACAAGCACAAGCAGCAAAGGATCAATTGGCGATTGAGTGATATTTACTTTAATCATTTCAATAAAAGGTATCATTTATATGAATTTGATATATTATTTTTATAGTTATATTTATAGTACTTTACTCATTTCAATTTTATTTGTGTAGATTTAAGTTGGGAAGTGTGGATGTTAAAAGTTATTAAAATTGGAAGAAGTTGAAGGGAAAGAGGAGCAAAGTAATGGCATTTCTTATGGTTGATTTTTAATTTTTACGTTGTAATAGTTTCTTATTGTTTTGGATATTGTCTTGGATGTTGCCGAGATATTGTTGGGCATTTGAATATCTTTTATTTTGTTTTGTGTCATTGTTGGAATTTTTTTTTTTTATGTTGTCATGGATTTATGTTATGGATTATATTAAGTTAATTTGGTGATGATGATGAATGATTTGGTAGTGGTAGTAGTAGATTATGGTATATTTTGATGATGTTGTAGTAATTGATGAAATTGTAGATTAATTGATGAAATCATAGATTATACATACTCTGAATATATTATATAGGTATTGAAAATGAGGAAATTATTGTACAAAGTTTGAAATAGAAAATGATCTAAAAAACCAAATAAAAAACCAAACCGTTAAGATGAACCGAAAAATCAATTACTTAAATAAAACTGTTAAGAGAATCGAAACCGATCCAAAATTAAAAACCAAAGCCGAACCGAAACCGAAAATTTTTCCCGAAACCGAATTGAACCGAACCGATGCCCACCCCTAGCTTGTTGGATATCTTATATCTTGATCCAACTTAACAGTGATAAATTATTATGTTAACATAATATATAGCTTTACACGCTTAGGTTCTAATTACCTTACAAGGTGAATCCCTATGTTTAATTCATCACTAATTTTAGATTAAGCATGACCCTTTTGGAATTAAGTTAAACTCAACTCAGGACACTCAATCTAAAACCAAGTATTGCTTTGATATGTTCCACTAAGACATACATTTTCTAGGCTCTCTCTTAGCTAGTACCATTAAATGGATAGTCATCCGAAATAGTGAATTGAAATAAGTATTATTGAAACAAAGTGCTATAGAAAACATGTAGCATTATATAAAATCAGTCAATTAATCATCAAGATTGTTTATCACTCAATCACAAATAAATTTAGTTAATAACTTGCGAAAGAAAAATAAATAAAAGAAATTCAACCATTAAATACTTCCCCATGATTAAATAGTAAATAAGCAAGAAAAGAATAAGAAGGACTAATTTTCTGATTGATCTCTGCAAATTCTCCTTTGATGCAGCCTTAAATCTTGCTCTTGAATTTTGTTTTTCTTTTGTTTCTTTTCAGTTTTTCTTTTTGGGTTGACGGCACCTGTCTTTCCTTGTGTGCATACTTCTTTTATAGTTGAAAATTAGGGCAACCGGAAGTCTAAGGCACGTATCTTTTAGATTTGGAAACTCTAGATCGCAATCTTCTAAGTATCTCGCGTGAAATCTTCTCTGTCAATGCTCTAAGATTGTTACAACAACGACTACAACATCTGCACTGCTCCAGACTTGTTTCAATTCTTCTGTAACCAAGTTTGTTCCTTATTTTTGTAAGCCTATCACAACAGCATTCCTTCCCTAAAAATTGAATTTCTGGTTACCTACAATTAAGCATATGATCTAAGCACACAAATTATTCTAAAACAATACAATTTATTAAAAATAAACTAGAGTGAGTATTCATGCAAAATATAACTAAAATGAAATAAAAACATATCATTTACTCTCTAAGTAATCTTGATTTAATTTAAAAGTGCCATGAAAACTCTTATTTTATAGAGTTATCACACTCCCAAACTCAAACCATTGCTTGTTCTCAAGTAATGACAATAACACTAACACTTCAATTACACAATCACGTAACATATAACTTAGCTTTGTCATTAAATTTGCAAGGATTCTTCAACCCTCAGATCACACTCTTAACCATGCAAAATTGTGTTCAGTTCTAGATTTAAGTGTCTTTTTATCCAAAGTAAGTGTGTGCCACTTTGGCCAAATCCAAAGGTACTGCAGTAGTGTACATACATTACACATAATCTCAGAGGTAAAACATAAGTACATTAGTATACGGGGGCAGAGATCACAAACAATTTCCACAATGCTATAGCAAAATATTCTTTTTTTTTTTATCAATCAATGAAATTCTCTTTAATGTATCATTGATTTTTCATGTGAATGTCTATCACTTATGGTGATGACACCCAATTACTCAATCAGTGCACAGATAAGAGTTGTTGTAACAATGCTTACAACATGGTTTTATCTATAGACACTTTTAACTTAAGGCTGAGTATGGGGCCCTTGAATAGACCTAGCTACTCAATATCTTAGACAGAGAACGTTTTTTTTTTCCAGTTGACGTTACAACTATACTTATAGCTCTTGTTGCCTTTGGACTTAAGTTTACATAGGGGATGTATATCCAACCCTAGTTATGCAGCAACTTAAGCCGTTGGAGCAGAAATTATTTCATAACAAGCACAATTCAACAAAAATTTTCCCCCAAACTTGAGATGTTTTCTACTTTTTCTTTTATCATGACTCTGCTACAATATTTTCCTAAAACTTAATCAAAGCCTTAGTGTTGGGACAAAATTTTTGCCCTCATCCCTCATCTTTAAGCTATCCCTGCTTGGTAATCATAAAACTTGATACTCTATTTACCTTTATTAGGTTTTCCAATCTATACACAATTACTAGATAACAAAGCTTCACATAACTCACAACACAACACATTATACCCTAACACAACCCCTCCAAATTTGAGAGGTACTGTGTCTTCACAAAAAAAAAAAATTAACAAGAATTATGCAACCACTAAATAAAAAGGCATGTAAAATAAATAAGAGAATATAACTAAATGAAAGAAAAGTTTTTAAAAAGAAATAAAATAAACTGGCTGATAGGGGGTACTCCCTTAAATGAAAGACATTAAAAACTAAATTTAATGTTGAAAGAAAAATTGAACTAAGTTCTTTTAATCATTGGATTGCCTCCCAATTAGTGCTTGATTTAAGATCTTTCAGCACGACCTTTCTTTTTTGCTCAAGCTGGGTCTTTGAGGCATAAATCCTCCTTTGAGTCATGCAAGCCCTTATTGATATAAATTTAATTCGTTGCCCATTTGCCATAAATTCTTGGCCAGTTTTCTTATCCTTGAGATCTATAAGACCATGAGGATAGCTTTGATGACCATCTAGACTTTAACTTTCCTGAAAAAAGCTTTAATCTTGAGTTGTTAAGCAAAACTTATTGGCCTGGGATTAAATTTCTACGCTAAACGTGTTTGTCATGCCATTGTTTTGTTTTCTCCTTATAAATCCTTGTGTTTTCATAGGAGAACAACCTTAACTTTTTTAGTTCACATAGTTGGAAGCTTTTTATGCTCTACTCCAGTAGGCATGTCTATGTTAAGTTGTTTTAGTGCTCAATATGCTTTATGCTCCAGCTCCAATGACAAATGGCAAGTCTGACTATAGATAATTCTTTATAGAGACATGCTTAGTGGTGTCTTTTAGATTGTACAGTAGGCTCATAAGGAATCATGTAATAGACTAATCATTTTTGGTAAAATTTACCACTTTTTCTAAAATCCTTTTTATTTCTCAATTGGACACTTCTGCTTGACCATTAGCCTGAGGATGATATGTTATAGCAATCTTATGCTTAATTCCATATTTAACCAATGCTGCAACAAATATCCTGTTGTAAAAATGAATGCCTTCATCATTAATGATGGCTCCAAAAGTCTCAAACCTTGAGAAAATATTCCTTTAAAGGAATTTCACAACGGCTTTGGCATCATTTGTTGGCAATGCTACAGCTTCCATCTATTTGGACATATAGTCTATAGTAACTAGAATATATAAGTTCCCAAAAGATGGTGGGAATGGACCCATAAAGTCTATCTCCTAAACATCAAAGAGCTCAACTTTTAAAATATTGGTTAATGGCATTTCATACTTTTGAGAGATGTTCCCTGTTCGTTGACACTTGTCACAACATTTAACAAACTTATAAACATTTTTAAATATAGAGGGTCAGTATTAGCCTGATTGTAGAACTTTGGCTGCTGTTTTATGACCTCCAAAATGTCTTTTATATGAAGCAGCATGACATGATTGCAATATGTTTATGAATTCTTCATTAGGCAGACATCTTTGAAAGATCTAGTCTAAATATATCTTGTACAAGTAGGGATTATCCCACTGATAGCTTTTGACATTATGGAGAAATCACTTCTTCTGCTAATAACTTAAATCAGGTGATAATAGTCCACTCGCCAAATAATTAGCAAAGTCTACATACCATGGGAATCTTGATTGCTATAGCTTCTGAGCATATTGTATCATTAGTAGTTGCTCATTAGGAATGTCTCTGTAATGTTTTGTTTGGTCTGAGCGCTTGCATCTGTTTTAAGCCTTGAGAGATGATATGCTACTTAGTTTTTAGTCCTTTTTCCATCTTTGATCTTCAAATTAAACTCTTGTAGTAAAAGGATCCACCTTATCAACCTTGGTTTGCATTTTTCTTCGAAATCAAATACTTTATGGCTAAGTGACCTTTGTAAATAATCACTTTGGTGCTAATCAAATAGGCTCTAAGTTTGTCAAATGCAAATACAATTGCTAGAAACTCTTTTTCAGTAGTAGTATAATTGATATGAGCATCGGCAAGGGTTTTGCTAGCATAATAAATAGAGCAAAACATTTTGTTCTTTCTCTGCCCTAGCACTGCTCCAACAAAGTGGTCACTAATGCTGTAACTATAGGTGCTGTAACAAGGACTTTTTTTAACTCTACAAAGGCCTTTAGATAACTCTTATCAAAATTGAAGGGTCAGTCTTGCACAAGTAACATGCATAAGGGTTTTGCTATTTTAGAAAAATCCTTAATGAATCTCCTACAGAATCCAGCATGGCCCAAAAAACTCCTTAAGCCCTTAATTGAGGTGGGTGGTAGAAGTTTATCGATTGGCTTTATTTTCATCTTATCCATTTCAATACTCTTTCTCGAGATGCTGTGGCCTAAAACTATCCCTTCTTGTACTATGAAGTGACACTTTTCCTAATTCAACGTTGGATTTATCTCCTCACATCTTTTAAGCATATTTTCTAAATTATGTAAGTAGTCATCATATGATTCTCCAAAGACTGAAAAGTCATCTATGACTATTTCAAGTGTTTGTTCCATTATGTTTAAAAAAATTACCATCATACACCTTTGAAATATTGCTGGAGCATTGCATAACCTAAATGACATCCTTTTAAAACCAAAGGTTCCATAAAGACAAGTGAATATTGTCTCCTCCTGATCCTTTAATGCTATAACAATTTGATTGTAGTCTGAATACCCATCTAAGAAACAGTAATACTCCTTTTTAACAAGTTTATCTAACATATGATCTATGACGGTAATGAGAATTGATCTTTTTTTGTGGCTTTATTTAGTTTATTATAATCCATGCAAACTCTCTATCCAGTTAATGTTCTTGTAGGAATGAGCTCATCTTTCCTATTTGCTACAACAATTACTCCTTCTTTATTTTTGGGACATATTATATTGGGCTTACCCACGAACTGTCAAATATAGGGTATATGATTTCAGCATCTAACGATTTGATAATCTCTTTCTTCATGATGGGATTTAACCTTCTCCGTTGCTTTACTAAGTTAGTATAAAAGTCTTCCAGCAGAATCTTGTGCATGCATATTGATGAGCTGATTTCTTTAATGTATGCCATAGTCCATTCAATTTCCTTTTTATGCTTCATTAATACATCCACTAAACTTTTCTCCTTACCTGCATCCAAAAAAGATGAAATGATTACAGGAAGTGTATTATTGTCACCAAGATAAACATATTTTAAATGTGAAGGTAAAAGTTTTAATTTTAAAACATGAGGTGTTTCAATAGAAGGAACAGAGCGGTTTCACTTCCTTGTTTGAGAGGTTCAAAGATTTAAAATGTCTATCATATTTCATTGGTTGCTTTTCCCCTATCCATGCTATGTTAGCTGCTTTTTCATCTTAATCTTTAAGTTATTCAAATGTTACAACCTTGAGTTCTTTCTCATTGCAACAACTATTTAACCTTTCTGTCACAACAATGTCCAAAACACTTACAAAATTACAATCTTCAAGTTCATCAGGACTTTTTATAGCATTTAGCACCTGAAATGTAACATGCTGATCATTAACCATCATGATTAACTTTCCTTTTTGCATATTAATTAGAGTCTTTCCTGTGGCTAAGAAAGGTCTTCCTAAGATGATTGATACCTCTTTGTTTGCCTCAAAGTCTAACATTATAAAGTTTATTGGGAAAATGAATTTATCTAACTTCACCAATACATCTTCAATCTTTCCTTCTGGATAAGCATGAGATCTGTTAGCAAGTTGTAAAGTCACTGTTGTTGGCCTAACTTCTCCAACTCCTAATTGCTTAAACACTAATAATGATATAAGATTGATGCTTGCCCCTAAATCACAAAGTACCTTACCATTTTATCTTGATCCAATAAAGCATGGAATTGTGAAGCTTCTTAGATCCTTTAACTTCTGAGGGATTTTGTTTTGAAGCTTATGGCTGTATTCTTGTGTTAGAGCAATTGTTTCAAATTCTCTAAGCCTTATTTTCCTTGCCAAAATATCTTTAAAAAACTTTACATAATTTGGCATTTGTTTTAATGCTTCTATAAAAGGAATGTTGGTATATAACTATTTCAATACTTTCAAGAATTTGCTAAATTGTTTGTTTTGCTTTGGCTTCTGGAATCTTTGTTGGAATGGTGGTGGATGCCTAACTTATTGTGTTGTAGCAGGTGGTACAAACTGTTTTTCTTTTGCTATGTTCTGGTTTGTTGTTGTTGGTTATTGCAGCTTCTTCCTCAACAGACTTTGAATCTTGTTTTTTTGTAGTTTCTGTAGCTTTGCTACTCTTACCAGTGTGTTGGAGAATAGGTTGTTGTAACTCTTTTTCTGTTTGAGTATCCTTTTAGGTTGAAACATGTTCTTCCTCTCTTGTTAGTACTCCAACAAGAATATGAACATCTTTTTTAGATCTTAAATTGATTACCTTACAGTGTTCTTTTTTCCTCTTGTCTTGGATCTTCTTTGTTGCTAGGCAAACTTCCATGTGGTCTGTTACTTAATGCTGTAGCAAGCTGTCCAACATGATTCTATAAGTTTCTTAATGACACAGCTTGGCTTTAGACATTTGCTTTGCTCTTCACAATATACTTTTTAATTAGGGCTTCAAGAGAACTGAACTGATTATTATTGGTGTTTTTTTTTCCTTTGATTTTGCTGTTGAAATTTAGGTGGTTGAATTGGTTTACTTTATATACTGGTTATTGTAGCATCCTGGTTCTAGTTACTCCATGAAAAGTTTGGGTGCTGCCTCCATCCAGAGTTATAGGTATTTGAATAAGGATTATTCTGATTTTGTCTATTGAAATTGCCCACATAATTGACTGGGACTGGATTCCCAGGACAATTACCATAAAAATGCCCTTCTCCACAATAAACACAAGATATGTCAGCAACTTGATTGACGATTGCTGAAGCAGTAGTTATAGCCTTTACCATATTAGTCAATGTAGTTATTTGGGCTAACAATGCTATTAAAGCATCAACGCTATGGACTCTTGCTGCAGCTTATCTGGTTCATGGCTACTGATAATTGTTATTGACTATTCTTTCCAAAATCTCATAAGCTTCACTATATGATTTAGATAACAAAGCTCCATTTGTTGAAACATCCACCATCAATCTAGTGTTGGGGTTGAGACAATTGTAGAAAGTTTCCATTTGTATGCAATAAGGAATACCATAATGTGGACATTTCCTAAGTAACTACTTAAATCTTTCCCATGCGTCATATAAGCTTTCATCCTTGAATTAATGGAATGATGTGATCTCATTCTTTAACTTTGCATTCTTGGTTGGAGGAAAATACTTCACTGAAAATTTATCAGCCAAATCATTCCATGTGGTTATGGAGATTGGTGGTAAAGAATTTAGCCATACTCGTGCTCGATCCCTCAAAGAAAATGGAAAAAGTCTGAGCTTCAATACTTCGGTGATGCTCCAGCAATCTTGAAACTATCACTCACTTCCAAAAACAACTTTAGATGAAAGGGAGGGTCTTCTGATGGTAATCCATTGAACCATTCTACTGTTAGCAACATCTAAAACATCACTGGTTTGAGCTCGAAGTTCTCAAAGTAAACTTCCAGTCTAACTATTCTTGAATGTATGGCTTGAAGAGTCAACACTATATAGTCTCGAATGGTTCTATCTCTGTCATCTGCCATATGAATGATATTATTTCCTAGTTGCCCATAAACATGCTATCCATTCTGACCTTCTTTTGCATTAGCTAGTTGTAATTTTTCTCGATGGTTTAAATTTCCTTTATCTTGTAATTCATCCATTGCTACAGCAGCTTTTGAATTTCTTTGCTCTCTTTTTAATCTCCTTGTAGTTCTTTTAATTTATGGATTAAATTGAAATTCAACAGGTTTATATTTATGCAAGCAAAGATTTCCTATCAACAAAATAAACCAATTAAAATAAAATAAAAATTAGCACCGTTTAAGATTAGTTTTACAAATCCTAATGAACAATCAATCCCTTACAACGGCGCCAAAAACATGTTGTATGTTTTCTTATGCTATCGTTGTCAATATGCAAGTGTACACAATAAGTAATATCAACAAAATAAACTAATTAAAATAAAATAAAAATTAGCACCGTTTAAGATTCATTTCACAAATCTCAATGTCTCCACAAGGATTGATATTTTCAGATTTGGTACAGCAATCATAGCAGTGTAGTTTTCCTTTAATTGAAAATAAAACAAATAATAAAACTAATAAATGTTGAGTACTAGAAAGTGTACATTTATAATAGAGAAAATCATCATTTTACACTTCAAGTCTCACTAACATCCCTACTTTTATGTCTTTAAGTCTCTTGTAATTTAATTATGTATGTTTTATTTTAATTACGTATTTTATGTATTTTAGGGGATATCATGGTCATTTCACAATGAACGAGAGATCAGATGAAAAAACGGACAGCAATTTTGAACTCAGGAAAGTCGAAAACCTTAGGAGGAGCATAAAAGGATAAATGGTACTGTTCATATATACGGTCTCGTATACGACAATTTATTCGGCATTGTTCACCTGTCTCGCATAATCGACGTGGCAATCGCACGATGATGATGGGCACTATACAATGATGTGGCGGCATTTGATTGGACCAATGATGTGGCATTGCCTGCTTATGTGGCATTGATTGATGACGTGTCACGATCCTATTAGACCAAAATGCTGACCAGCGACATGGCAGAATGTTAGTGGACAAAAAAAATGTGTGTACGGGACATGCATATACATAGAATGACAGCCCTGATGATGTGTTCCATCCAATAAGAGCTTTCCACGTTGTGCAATCCTAAGCGTCCAAATTGTTTTAATGCGATGGCCATTATTTACTTAGTGTATCTATAAAAAGGGAGCTCCCCCCCTAATTGGGCACCCCTGAATCTATTTTTGAGCTGCATTTTCTGTAATTCCATCTCCATCTTGTATTTTCTACGTATTTCAATAAAATTCCCATTTTACCCCTAGTTCAATTATGATTAGCTAATTTCTTTTCAATCTCGGGTTAAAAGTGAAGTCTCAACATGCTCTATGGGCTTAATTTGGTAAATTTACTTTTTCTTCCCCTCTAATTTATGTGGATGTTTTGACTTTTCGTTGACATATAGTAATAATCTTGTCTAGATATCGGCTGGTATAACCGTCTCCTTAGGCAAGGTTATTATTATTTGGCATGGGAAACCCTTAGCACCATGTCTATTAGAGTGTGGTTCATGAGGAGTGGAAAATTACCCTTCATGATTTAATTGGTACTAATAATGAATGTTAAGCAGATGGTGCATGTTGAGTACAGATCCGGAGATCCAAGCACTTCATTTTAATAGTTTATTCCTACAGCTTTAATTTAAATTAAAACATTGCCTCCATAATTGTCATTCACAAAAAAAAAGGTGCTATAAAAAAAACAAAAAGAGAGAAAAAGAAACAAAAGAAAAAAAAATGTATATAAATAAATAAATAAATAAAATAAAGAAAAAAAATTTAAGTGAAAAGCACCTAACAATCTCCAAAGTTCTATATTTTTCAAACATATATTTTGATTTTCCTATTATCCTTTCTTTGTTATCCACGTCCCTAGCCTACGTTACGTCCTAATAAAAGTCCTTCTTGATTTTAGAGAACTATAATCTGAAATAGAAACTAGTTATATGGGTTGAAAAGATGTGGTAGTGCATATTAAAAAAAAAACGATTATGAATGTATTGGTTTGATTAGCATTTTTGAATTAAAATCATACTATTTATAAGATGAGGGCATATTTCTATCACCTTGGTGAGAGTGTGTGATATTACTTTTTTAGTATTTTCACTCAATTTACCATTCACTGGAGTGATTATTTTTGGGTTTAATATTTTTGTGAGAGTATCACTATTACCGGTGAGATTTTGGGGTTTGAGATGTCATTATTGAAAGTGACTCAATTACTGAAGTTGTGACAAAGTTTTCTAAACTGATTCATGTGGAGAGTTGATGTGGGAATGATATTTCTTTAGACTGTAGATAGTTCTTATACTTTTGTTTGATTGTTATCATTAGTCTGATTGAATAAATAAAAATGTTTAAAAAAAAAATTCATTTTTGTTTGAGTTTTGTTTTCGCTTAATTTGCTAGGGACTAGCAACAAATTGGTTGGGGGGTGTGTTAAGTGCTAGAAAGTTTATATTTATAATGGAGAAAATCATCATTTTACACTCCAAGTCTCACTAACATCCATACGTTTATATCTTAAAGTCCCTTGTGATTTAACTATGTATGTTTTATTTTAATTAAGTATTTCATGTATTTTAGATGACATCAAGGTCATTCCACAATGAATGAGAGATCAGATAGACAAACGGTACTGTTCACACATACGGTACGGTTGATAGATATGGTACTGTACAAGATATTGTTTACGGCATTGTTCACCTGCACTGTACGATGACGTGGTGGCATTTGATTGGACGAATGATGTGGCATTGACCGCTTATGTGGCATTGACTGATGACGTGTCACAATCCTATTGGACCAAAAATATTGACCGGTGACGTGGTAGAATGTTAGTGGACTGAAAAAAATGTGCGTACGGTACATGCATATACACGGAATGACAACCCTGATGATGCGTTCCATCCAATAGGAACTTGTCACGTGGCGCAATCCTGAGCGTCCAAATTGTTTTAATCCGATGGCCATGATTTATTCAGTGTATCTATAAAAAGGGGGCTCTCCCCCTAATTGGACACCCCTGAATCCATTTTTGAGCTCCATTTTCTGTAATTCCATCTCCATCTTGTATTTTCTACGTATTTTAATAAAATTCCCATTTTACCCTTAGTTCAATTATGAGTGGCTAATTTTCTTTCAAGCTTGGGTTGAAGGTGAAGTCTCAACATGCTCCATGGGCTTAATTTGGTAAATTTACTTTTCCTTTCCCTTTAATTTATGTGGATGTTTTGACTTTTCGTAAACAGATAGTAATAATCTTGTCTGGATATCGTCTGGAATAACCGCCTCCCTAGGCAAAGTTATTACTATCTGGCACGGGAAGCCCTTAACACCATATCTATTAGAGTGTGGTTCACGAGGAATGGAAAATTTCCCTTCATGATTTAATTGGTACTAATAATGAATGTTAAGCCGATGGTACATGTTGAGTATGGATCCGGAGATCCAAGCACTTCATTTTAATAGTTTATTCCTACAGCTTTAATTTAAATTAAAACATTGCCTGCATAATTGTCATTATAAATCCAATCACCCATTTAGAAAATTAATTCTAGAAGCAATTAAAATCCACCTCCTCGTGGGATCGACACTCGTCACCGTTGATATATTCTACAATAGATTCGTGCGCTTGCGAGTTCAATAAAATTTGCACAACAAGTTTTTGGCGGCGTTGCCGGGGAGGTAAGTATTTTAATTCATAGAATTTTTTTATTTCTTTATTTATTTTTTATTATGATTAGTTGTTTCCTTGTAATATTTTTTTTATTATTATTAAAAAAAAGAAAAAAAAAGTGAATCTGCATTTTGAAGTATGTATTATTTTGTTCTCTTTTCTTCTCTTCTTTAAATTTCCGTAATTTAATTTTCATGTTATTTTTTTTTGTTAAATCGACAGGTTCAACCGCCTATTAATTTATTTTAATTTGTTTCACGTATTTTGTTTTTCTATATATAGCATTTGAGTTGTTTTTGTAGCAAAATTGTAACAGCGTAATAAGGTTAGTATCATAATTTCTCCTTCTTCTTTATTTTTATTAATTTTGTTACCATTTTTTTTCTTTACATGCATGGTCGTAGGTCACAATTACCGAATCTTGAGCCTATAGACTTTGAATTAGAAAAAAAAACTTCGCACACACAAGCATGTTACAATTAAAAATAAATTTGAAATAGATTTACAACCAGCATCACAAGAGAGGCCATTTAAGGACTACTTCAGTCCCTTAGCTAACTTGAGCACATCATGCATAAGATATCCAAATGTAGCTGCTAGGAGTTTTGAATTAAAACCTAGTGTCCTAAATTGACTCCCAACATTCTATGGCCTAGAAAATGAAGATCCATATAATCATCTGAATGATTTCCATGCTATTTTTTAAACTTTTAAATATAAGAATTTTTCAGATGATGATGTTAAACTTAGATTATTTCTATTTTCTTTAAAGGATAGAGCTCGTTCATGGTTTAATGCATTACCTGCTAATAGCATTACATCATGGGAACAAATGGTAACAAAATTTTTAAATAAATATTTCCCAGTACATAAAACAAATGCTATTCGTAGGGAAATTTCAGAGTTTACCCAAAGAGAAGACAAGCAGTTTTTCGAAGCATGGGAGCGATTCAAGGGGCTACTTCTAAAGTGTCCATATCATGGGTACGAGAAATGGCACCAATGCCAATACTTTTTGGAGGGATTATTGCCGAATGTGCAAGAATGGCTAATGGCAACAAGTGGAGGAGAGCTAATGTCAAAAAGTGCATCAGAGATTTGGGATTTCTTCCAGCGACAAGCGGATAATTCCCAACAACAGAGTCGTTCACTCAGGAGTACTAGAAGAGTTAAGGTAGTGAATGAGGTTCACATTGGCGGGTCAGGTTCAGAAATTAAAGAAGTCAAAGATATAGTTGAAGGTCTTTCCCGACAAATAGCATCGTTAACAGCTGCTAAATTAACGGAACCACATGACCATGACTCATACTCAGATCAAGCTAATGCCATATATGTAATGAGAAAGCCATCAAACTACAACCCTTACTCTAACACGTACAATCCCGGATGGATAGATCACCCCAATTTTTCATGGTCTCAAGGATTCCAACAGAATGGACCAGCAGCTCTAGCTCCACCAATGCAACCAATTCCTCAAAATCCTCAAGCCTCTCAACTATCATTTAGACCATATAATCAGAACCCAAACTATTCTCAACCTAGACCATGGGAGGATGCATTCCAGAATTTCAAGAATCTTATTCACTCTAAAATTGAGCAACTAAACCGCACTATTGATGAACTGCGAAATAAGATGAAAGCGGGTTTCAACTCACAAACCCAATCAGTTTCAAACCTTGAAAAAATGGTGGGACAACTTGCTTCGTCAGTTCAAACCTTGGCAATGACTGTTGAGAAAGAAAAATTTCCAAGTCAACCAAAGGCTAATCCTAAAGGAGTGCATGAAGTAAGCACCCACCACCTCAAGCATGGAGAGGTCAAAGCCGTTATGACCTTGCGAAAAGGAAAAGAAGTCGACAACAAAGTGGAGATGCCGGTAACAAAAAAAACTCAAATTGTACCGGTAAATGAAGAAGACTCATCATCAGATGAGAAAGAAGAAACCAACCCACGAGAATACGTTCCAAAAGCTCTATTTCCCGGAGGTTACTAAAAGCGAAAGAAGGAAAATCTACAAGTGAGATTTTTGAAATCTTTAAACAGGTAAGTGTTAACATCCCTTTGCTTGATGCTATAAAACAAGTGCCATCTTATGCCAAGTTTCTTAAAGACCTTTGTACTAAAAAGAGAAACATTCATGTTCAAAAGAAGGCATTTTTAACAGAAAACGTGAGCTCTATACTCCAATGCAAAATTCCTCTAAAATACAAAGATCTAGGCTCCCCTACTATCTCATGTAGTATAGGAAACCACACAATTGAGAATGCTTTGTTGGACTTAAGAGCTATTGTAAATCTGTTGCCTTACTCAGTATTTGTGAAACTTAGACTGGGAGAATTACACCCAACTCCAGTGGTGTTACAACTTGCAGATCGGTCCATGAAAAAACCTCGTTGTATTGTGGAGGACGTGCTTACACAGGTAGATAAGTTTTATTTTCCTGTTAATTTCATTGTAATTGACACTTAACCAGTCTAGGATTCAAGAAAATAGATCCCCATTATCTTAAGACGACCTTTCTTGGCAACTGTCGATGCTCACATTCAATGCAGGATTGGAAATATGCAGTTGTCCTTTGGCAATATGATGATGGAGCTAAATATCTTCAACATTGCCAAATAACCTCCCAATGCATATGATGAAATTGTTGATGTGGATTTAATCGAAGAATTAGTTGATAATACTTTTCTTTCAAATCTTAGTGATGACCCTTTACAAACATGTTTAACTCACTTTGGTTTGAATTTTGATATTGACAGATCAATAGATGAGGTTAACGCCCTACTTGATTCAGCACCGTCCATGGACATTAACAAATGGAAGTCTAGAGTGGAACAACTAGTACCATCAGAGAAGAAACTGAGTCCATCATCAGAATCACCACCAGAACTTGAGCATCGTGCATACTGGGCCATCAAGAAATTCAACTTTGATATGTAGCAAGCTAGCTCAGAAAGAAAATTACAACTGGCAGAACTTGAAGAAAGTCGTAATGATGCATACAAAAATGCCAAGATTTACAAACAACGAATGAAAGTCTTTCATGACAAGTAAATTATGAGAAAATCTTTCACACCAGGTTAGAAAGTACTTTTATTTGATTCTTGCTTGCGCCTATTCCTAGGTAAGTTACACTCTCGATGGACTGGTCCCTTTATAGTCCACACTGTTTTTCCATATGGAGCAATTAAAATTAAGGATCCAAAGAACGGTGTAATTTTTAAAGTTAATGGTCAAAGATTGAAGCCATATCTAGAGTACCAACCATATGAAAAAAGGCACCGAAATAAATTTGAGTGACCTACAAAATTTTGATTAAGTGTTTGTTTTTTATTTTTTATTTTTTTTAAAAATAATTTAACTTTTTGCTTTCACTTTATTGATTGAATTTTTTGACTTTTATTTACGCTTTATTATGCTTAAGTGTTGAATTATTATATTTTCTTTTCATGGTACACCATGACAACCTCGATGAGAAAATATCTTTTAAAACGCCTTGGAGAATTTTTACGAGTGAAATTTCACTTGAGACGCATGATACAAAGTTGTAAATCACATCCGATTTTGGATTAAAGACCACCAACATTTGTGTCTTATGTTGAGGATTTGGAAAATCAACTCAGAGGAATAGAAGATGGGATATATAACATCCAATTAGAGCTTGAGGTTAACTCAATAAGAGGATGAATGTAAGTTCATTTTTCTTTTTATTGTGTGTTTTCTTATTTTGTTCACTTTCATTTTGATTCGATTTTATAGATTTGATTTTCTTTATTTAGTATATTTTGATTTATTTTCCTGTATAAGTGGCGGATAACAGTACTCCGTGATAATCAAAGTCGGTTACTTCAGTTTCCCATAATAACTGATATTCTGAGAAGAAGGAATAGACAGAAACACAATTCTAGCAAAGCTTCACAAGCGATTTCCTTCACTTCCTCAGAATGCCCTCCTTACGATCTATAAAGCTCGGTTCGAACGCATGCGATTGCTTATGAGAAATAACGTCCCTGCTGACATCCGTTGGTTAATCGAAGCTAAAGTACGTTTAGCAGGTGAGTTATCTCCTAAATTTATTGCATACATGCCTGGTTGTGGTAAAGGAAATTATTCAAGAAAAAGAAGAGCTAAAAAACTTTATGTTGATTGTCATAAGTGTGCCAGGATGACATGCGATAAAAATCCTGGTAATAGGGAAGATAAGATTCAATTCATTAGGGATAGCTTGAATAAAGAGTCATTGGATGATGTCATTTTGTCTCTTGAAACACATCCCATTGGATACGTACAAAGAGCAATTCTCTAGTTATAGCCATTATTTCAAAAAGAGCATGTACGAAATAGTCTTGGGAATTTGACTATAAACGACCATGTTTGCCAGTTTATAAGAAAACTAGATGGGAAGCCTATCCTTGACCCATAGAAGGCGTTCAAGCCGTTTCTGGAAGTAAAACCAGAGGAAGATGTGAGCAACAATCACAACTACCTGTAAATATCCTATTACGATTGTTTTATTTTACTGGTGTTTTATTTCACTGTTGTTTTATCAATTGCATTATTGTCTTTAATAATTGAGTGCTTTTTCTTTTACTATTTCTTTTTTGACTCTTGAGCTATGTGCTTTACGCGTTAATTGTCATAGACATGCTACCTCCTATACAGCTGTAAATAATTGTCACCAAGATCCTTGATATATGATCTTTTCTTTTTAGACTCACAAATTATTTTTGAGAAGCATCCCAATGGCAGCTACTCCCAATAAACAATTCAAGAATATTTGTGTGCTCTCTAGATTTAACTATGGCAAACATAAAGAGTTCGTTGAGGTAGCCATCGATCTTGGTCAACGCATAGCAAAAAGAAATTTGCATCTGGTTTATGGAGGAGGTGACCGAGGGTTATCAAAACTAGTCTCAGAAGCTGTTTATCTCAGAGAGAGCCAAGTGTTAGGCATCATCCCAAGAAGACTCAAATCGTTGGGCTGTGTGTCTGACTACCAACTGAAGAAGAGTTAGTTGTCTCAGGTATGCAAGAAAGAATAACTGAAATGCTAAATCATGCTGATGCTTTTATTTTCCTACCAGGAGATCTTGCAATTCTAGAGGCACTAATCACATTAGCATCTTGGGCCCATCTGAACATTTATCAGAAACCCATCGGTTTGTTAAATGTCAATAACTTTTATGATGGCTTCATCGCATTTCTTAACCATACAATAAAAAACCATTTCATCCCTTTCATAGTGAAAAAAATTTTTTATTTGTGCTCATACTGCTAACGAGTTACTTGATCTGTTACAAGCTTATAGACCAGAGCCAGATCCCAAGACCCTTATGTTGGAATGGCCAACTAATGATGGTAACAGTAGCCGTAGTAAAAAGTGCAAATTAGATTTAACTCTCCGCTTGTAAATATTTTCTTCTGTGATGCGGCACTCAGGTGATGTCTTCTAAACCTTATTTTCTTTCAAACATTGAGGACAATGTTCCGTTCAGGTTGGGAGGAGGGAATAGTTAACAATTATGGAATATCTCAATCTTGGTGTAGTTTTTTACTGATTTTTGTTGTAGAAACTAACTGTGGCTAAATTTTTGTGTCGAAGTTGGCTGAATATGGAGTGTAGTAACTCTAGAAATGCATCTTCTTATTATTAAAAAAAAATCAGACATTTCTTGCTTTGACAGTCATTTTAAGTGTGATTTTTCTAACTTCTTTTACCAATTAGTTTTTCTATGTCATTTTCACCATTCTGCATGCATAATTTTCATGACTAAGAATAGGTTTGGGGGTAGAATTAAAAAAAAGAAGCATTTTGTGTGACATTTTCGTAATTAGATGACATGATAGCTTTCAAATTTTAGTATTTGTATTATCTTTGGTCTTTAGTTACACCATGTTTGTTACTCTACATATTGATGTTGGAGACAAATATAAGTTGCTTGAAAGAATGCACATGTCATAACAATTTTCACGTGAGTTTTTGAGCCTGTCATTTTTCTTGGAGAGTAACATTTTTTGCCTATTTTTCATTCAGCTTAGCTGTTTATTACTTTATACATTATCTTAAAAAAAAAAAAACTAAAGTGTGTGTTGCCACATCTGAAGGTCCATCTAACTAGTAGATATAAAAGATTATTTAAAACCCTAAAAGATGACAGAAAGACCATCTTTGGTCCATTTGAGCCTTTCTAGCCAACTCTATTAATATGTATCCATAGTTAACCCCTTTGAGTCTTAAAAAAGAAATAATAATAATAATAAAATTAAAATAAAAATAAAGACTTTTTCTTTGGCAACCTATTATCTTGTCCCACTCCAATGTGGAGTATCACTTTATATTTTGTATTTCTCACCACCCATTTATGTTTGAAAATATAGATAATTTTGCATTCACAAAAAAAAAGGTGCTATAAAAAAAACAAAAAGAGAGAAAAAGAAACAAAAGAAAAAAAAATGTATATAAATAAATAAATAAAATAAAGAAAAAAAATTTAAGTGAAAAGCACCTAACAATCTCCAAAGTTCTATATTTTTCAAACATATATTTTGATTTTCCTATTATCCTTTCTTTGTTATCCACGTCCCTAGCCTACGTTACGTCCTAATAAAAGTCCTTCTTGATTTTAGAGAACTATAATCTAAAATAGAAACTAGTTATATGGGTTGAAAAGATGTGGTAGTGCATATTAAAAAAAAACGATTATGAATGTATTAGTTTGATTAACATTTTTGAATTAAAATCATACTATTTATAAGATGAGGGCATATTTCTATCACCTTGGTGAGAGTGTGTGATATTACTTTTTTAGTATTTTCACTCAATTTACCATTCACTGGAGTGATTATTTTTAGGTTTAATTTCTTTGTGAGAGTATCACTACTACCGGTGAGATTTTGGGGTTTGAGATGTCATTATTGAAAGTGACTCAATTACTGAAGTTGTGACAAAGTTTTCTAAACTGATTCATGTGGAGAGTTGATGTGGGAATGATATTTCTTTAGATTGTAGATAATGCTTATACTTTTGTTTGATTGTTATCATTAGTCTGATTGAATAAATAAAAATGTTTAAAAAAAAATTTTCATTTTTGTTTGAGTTTTGTTTTCGCTTAATTTGCTAGGGACTAGCAACAAATTGGTTGGTGGGTGTGTTAAGTGCTAGAAAGTGTATATTTATAATGGAGAAAATCATCATTTTACACTGCAAGTCTCACTAACATCCCTACTTTTATATCTTAAAGTCTCTTGTGATTTAACTATGTATTTTTATTTTAATTCAGTATTTCATGTATTTTAGGGGACATCAAGGTCATTTCACAATGAACGACAGATCAGATAGAAAAACTTACAGCAATTTTGAACTCAGGACAGTCGAAAACCTTAGGAGGAGTATAAAAAGATAAATGATACTGTTCACATATACGACCTTTCACACATATGCAGTAGTTTATATATATAATCTTGTACCGACATCAAGTTTTCTGATCCTTTATTCACCGCACTGCATTTATGACGATGACGTGGCACTATACAATGATGTGGCGGCATTTGATTGGACGAATGATGTGGCATTGACTGATGATGTGGCGTTCACTGATGACATGTCACGATCCTATTGGAGCAAAAAATATTGATTGATGACGTGGCAGAATGTTAGTGGACTGAAAAAAATGTTCGTACGGTACATGCATATACACGGAATGACAGTCCTAATGAGGTGTTCCATCTAATAGGAACTTGCCATGTGGCACAATTCTGAGTGTCCAAATTGTTTTAATTCGATAGCCATGATTTACTCAGTGTATCTATAAAAAGGAGGCTCCCCCCCTAATTGGATACCCCTGAATCCATTTTTGAGCTGCATTTTCTATAATTCCATCTCCATCTTGTATTTTCTACGTATTTTAATAAAATTTCCATTTTACCCCTAGTTCAATTATGAGTGGCTAATTTCCTTTCAAGTCTCAACATGCTCCATAGGCTTAATTTGATAAATTTACTTTTCCTTCCCCTTTAATTTATGTGGATGTTTTGACTTTTCGTAGACAGATAGTAATAATCTTGTCTGGATATCGGCTGGAATAACCGCTTCCCTAGGCAAGGTTATTACTATTTGGCACGGGAAGCCCTTAGCACCATATCTATTAGAGTGTGGTTCATGAGGAGTGGAAAATCCCCCTTCACAATTTAATTGGTATTAATAATGAATGTTAAGCCGATGGTGCATGTTGAGTACAGATCCGGAGATCTAAGTACTTCATTTTAATAGTTTATTCCTACAGCTTTAATTTAAATTAAAATATTGCCTACATAATTGTCATTATAAATCCAATCACCCATTTAGAAAATTATTTGTACAAGCAATTAAAATCCACCTCCTCGTGGGATCGACACTCGTCACCGTTGATCTATTCTACAATAGATTCGTGCGCTTGCGAGTTCAATAAAATTTGCACAACATTTATCACTCAGCCACAAATAAATTTAGTTCATAACTTATGAAAGAAATTTGGACATCAAATACATCCCCATGATTAAATAGTAAACAATGAAGCATGAAAAGAATAAAAAGACTAATTTTTTTATTGATCTTTGCAAGTTCTGCTCTAATGCAGCCCTAAATCTTGCTCTTGAATTCTGTTTTTCTCTTGTTTCCTTTTAGTTTTTCTCTTTTGGTTGACAGCCCCTTCTTTCCTTGTGTGTGTATTTTTTTATTGTTGAAAAGTAGGGTAACTAGAAGTCTAGGGCGCGTATCTTATAGATTTGGAAACTCCAGATTGCAATCTTCTCAGTATCTCGCGCGAAATCTTCTCTGTCAATGCTCTAAGATTGCTATAATAACGGTTGCTACGACAACGGCTATCACATATGAATTGTTCCAGACTTTTTCAATCCTTTTGTAGCCAACTTCGTTCTTTATTTTTGTAAGCCTGTTACAATAGCATTCCTTCTTTGAAAATTGAGTTTTCGGTTACCTACAATTAAGCATATGATCTAAGCACACAAATTATTCTAAAACAACATAATTTATTAAAAAAATAAACTAGAGTAGATCTTTATACAAAATATAATTAAAATGAAATAAAAACATGTCATTTACTCTCTAAGTAATCTTAATTTAAATTTAAAGTGTCATGATAACTCTCATTCCATAAAGTTATTAGGAATCCAGCTATCTATTTTCAAGGAATCTGTTTCGTCTTGAGACTTTAACTCAAGATCCACTATTTTCTTCTAGAGCTTTATCACTTCCACAGATAGCTGATAGTTTTACTCCAATATCTTGATCAAAACATAAGCGCAAAACACGACGACCTACTTCCAAAAAAAAAAGAAGTAAAAAAGAAAAGTCATGAGAGATCACAACAAGCCAAAATCTAGATAAAAATAAGTATGGGTCAAATGATAGCTAACTTATAGAGATCCTCTTGAAGCATCCTTGAGTAATTTACATTGTGTGGTTTTCTCGGAAGTGGGCAGGAACTCAGGTGTAAGGCTTTTTCATTGACCTTTATAAGAACAAGAAAGCTTAGATCATAGTCAACTATAGTAGGGTCTATAGTGACCGGCCATTTTGTTTTATCAGCCACTAAACAAGTTTGGTGTTGAGGGGGAAAATATCTTAATATGTTCCCTGGGATAGATGAAGAAACCTTTTTTGTCCCTTCCAAATAAAACATGGGTGTCATCGTTAGGGCGACCTAAGAAATACACCTTGGTAGCCCATAAAAAAACAACATAAATAGTTCCCGACATAGATAGAGAGGGCCTCCAACCATAGGGGATAGTCATTGAACCATTTACAGGAGGTTCCCCTGAGGTCACCCAAAATGATCCCCATAAAGCTATAGACCATATCCTAGGCAAGGAGCTACCTTCGAAGTACAACATACTCTCCTAAAATATGCTTGGAGTGGTAAATGAAGCTTAAAGCATATTGACTCTACTCTAATAGTAATTCTCTCATCCCTCGAGTTAGCTTATCTTCCTTATTATAAGGTTACATCCAAGTGGCAGGCCGAGAAAATCAATGATTTTCTTTAAATCACTCAAGCTCAAACCCTTTCGAAGGCAAGACGTACATTTAACAATCTGAAGAAATCTGAAAGCTTAGAACTCATCCTTCGCTCTACTAAAGCATCTTTGAAGACCCTTTACCCTAAGCAGGACCTTTTTCTTGCCCATGCCACCAAGGTAGTTGATAACTCTATGAAATGAGAGTTATCTACAACATTTTTGGACTCAAATCAAGATTACTTGGAGAGTAAATAATGTGTTTTAGTTGCATTCTAGCTTACTTTTGCATACTTATCTATTTTTAGTTTACTTTCAATAAATTAGGTTGTTTTAGAATAAATTGTGTGCTTTGATTGTGTGCTTTTACTTTCAATAAATTAGGTTGTTTTGGAATAAATTGTGTGCTTAGATCGTGTGCTTAATTGTAGGCAATTGAAAGTGTAATTTAAAGAAAGGAATACTGTGCAATGGACTTGGAAAAGTAAGGAAAGAAGTTGGTTGTAGAAAAGTGGAAACAAGTTTAAAATAGTGCAATGTTGTAGCTTATGCTGTAGCACCCATTACTGTGGCGATCTTGGACCAATCAGAGAGAAAATCTTGCACAAATCGCAGAAAAATTATGCTATCTGTAGTTTCCTAATATTAAATATTTATGCCCTAGACGTCCAGTTACCCTAGTTTTCAATTATAAAAGGCAGTGCATACAAGAAAAAGAAAAGGAAGAAAGCCGTCATTCACAAGAAAAATTTAGAAAAAAAAAGAAACAACAAAGAAACAGAAAAATTCTAGGCTGAAACAAGAAGATTGCAGGCGTAGGGAAAAAGAAATCTAGCATTTAGAAGAGCCAACCTGCCTCTATCTCTTTTCTCTTCATTTTCTTTCATTCATGATGATGTATTTAACAGCTGAAATGGTTCCTGTTTTGTTAAGAATCATGAACTAATTCTATTTGTGGTTGAGTGATAGACAAGTGTGATGGTTTATTGATTAAAATTATATGTTGCTGCATGATTGCTATAGCATTTTATTTTGATAATACTTAATTTAATTCAATATTTCAGCTGACTATCCATTTAGTAATATTAGCTAAGGGAGAGCCATAAAAGGGTCTGTTTTAGTGGAAAATATCAAAACAATACTGGGTTTTAGGTTAGGTTTCCTAAGTTAACTTAATTTAAATAGGGTAATGCCTAATTTAAAACTAGTGATGAACTAGACATAGGGACTCACCTTGTAGGGTATTAGGAACCTAGATCTTATAATGCTATATTTTGTGTGGCACAACAACTGGTCATTGTTAGGTTGCATACTGATATAAGAGGTCCAACATGTGACAGCTAAGGATGCATTAGAATTCTGCCCAGTTCTGTAGTAATTGCTGTAGCAACAGTACTGTAACAAAAAAGAAATAGTCAATACCATTAAGTAACTAAATCACTCGACTACATCATTCTTAGTGATTCCATTCTTATGTGAGAGGTGTTGGTTTATTTTATTGCATTTTTTATTTTCATGTCATTTTAAATTGTTTAATTTAATTTAATTGCGAAAGGAATTTGATTTGATTTAACTGAATTTGCACCATAAGAATTGTTGTAGCAACTTTGATAGTATCAGTCTCTGTGGAAAGGATACTCGAATACTTATCACTTTATTACTTGTTATGTACACTTCCGCACATACATACACATATTCAGAATTCAACTAATAAGTTTTTGGCACCGTTGCCGGAGATTGATTGTTTGCTTCGATTTGTGAAATCAATTTTTGTGGTGTTTATTTAAGTTTTTGTTTAATTATTTTTCTTTATTAACAGAGTGTTCAAGCAATCATTGCATGCACAAACACAAATAAATTGAGTTTCATTTTGATCTAGAAATTAAGAGGACAGTTAGGAGATTAAGAAAGGAGCAAAAGAATTCAAAAGCTGTTGTAGAAATAGATGACTTACAAAATATGAGAGATTTGAACAACCGAGGCGAATTGCAATCGTTTAATGCACAGAGAGGTAATCATGGACAGTATGTTTATGGGCAACCAGGAAACAATATCATTTATATTGTAGATGACAGAGAAAGAGCCATTGAAGATTAAACTGTGTTGACTCCCTAAGCCATACATCCATGCATAGATAGACCTGAAGTTTGAGCAGATAACTTTAAGTTGAAACTAATGATGTTTCAAATATTACAAATTGTAGGTCAGTTTAATGGACTACCATAAGAAGATCCTCATATTCATCTCAAGTTATTTTTGGAAGTGAGTAATGTTTTTAAGATAGTTGGAGCATCACAGAAGGCATTAATGCTTAGACTTTTCCCATTTTCTTTGAGGGGCCGAGCACGAGCATGGTTAAATTTCCTACTATCAGACTCCATTACAGCATGGAATGACTTGGCTGATAAGTTTTTGATGAAGTATTTCCCATCTACTAAGAATGCCAAGTTGAGAAATGAGATCACATCTTTCTATCAATTGAAAGATGAGAGTTTGTATGATGCATTAGAAAGATTTAAAGAGTTGCTGAGAAAATGTCCACATCATGGTATTCCTTGTTATATATAGTTGGAAACATTCTATAATGGTCTTAATCCAAGTACAAGACTGATGGTGGATGCTTCATCAAATGAAGCTTTGTTATCCAAATCCTACAATGAAGCTTATGAGATTTTGGAGAGAATAGCTAACCATAATTATCAGTGGCCATCAACTAGGCACGATGCAGCGAGAGGTGCAGCTGGAGTGCATAATTTGGATGCCCTGACAGCTTTATCAGCTCAAGTAACTTCATTAACAAACATGGTGAAAGCTTTAACTACTACTCTAGCTACAATTAATCAAGTTACAGAAGTGTCGTATGTTTATTATGGAAAGGGGCATTTATTTAATAATTGTCCCGGGAATCCAATTTTAATAAATTATGTGGGCAATTTCAATAAACAGAGCTATAACAATTCATATTCAAACACCTACAACCCAGGATGGAGGTAACACCCAAATGTCTCATAAGGCAATCGAAATCGACTTGCTGCGAACCAAATGGATGGACAAAATAGACCCGGTCTGACCACCTGGATTTCACCAGTAAAATCAAGGTCAAAGAAGTACTGGTAATGACCTGATCAGCTCTCTTGAAGCTTTAATTGAGGAATATATTGTAAAGAATGAGGCAGTTGTCCAAAGCCAAGCTGTGTCACTGAGAAACTTGGAGAATCAAGTTGGACAGCTAGCCACAACATTCAGCAACAGACCTTAGGAAAGTTTACCCAGCAGTACAGTGGATCTATGAAGAGAAAGAAAAGAGCAATGTAATGTGATCAATCTGAGATCTGGAAAGGATATGCATATTCTAGTAGGTATGCAAAGGAAGAGAAGTGAGCCTTTTTAGATTTAAGAAGAAATCCAAAATGAAGAAGAGTTTGTTACTTCCACCAATCAACATACTGGTGAGAGCAGTAGAGTTGCAGCACCTGCAGAATCAGATGAGCCACTACTTATCAAAAAGGATGCTACAGAATCATCAACTGTAACATAAAAAAGGAGAGCAAGAGAAAAAGCAACTTATGCAGCCAATTGCAGCACAATAGTTTAGACATTCACCACTATTTCCACAGAGATTTCAGAAGCAGAAGCAAGATAAACAGTTCAGCAAATTCTTGGAGGTTTTGAAGTAGCTTCATATCATTATTCCATTTGTGGAAGCTCTGGAACACATGCTTAATTATATGAAAATTTTGAAAGATATCTTGACAAGAAAAAGAAGGTTAAGAGAATTTGAAACTGTTGCTTTAACACAAGAATGCAGCCATATCCTTTAGAGTAAAATACCTTAGAAACTAAAAGATCCAGGAAGCTTCAAAATTCCTTGTTCTATAGGAACTAAATATAGTGAAAAGACACTATGTGATTTGGGGGCTATCATCAATCTTATGGCTCTTTCATTTTTTGAGCAATTAGGAGTTGGAGAATGTAGACCAACAACAGTAACTTTGAAACTTACAGACAAATCTCATGCCTATTTAGAAGGGAAAAGTGAAGATATGCTGCTAAAAGTGGATAAATTCATTTTTCTAATGGATTTCATTGTGCTGGACTTTAAGGCAAATAAAGAGGTACCAATCATCTTTCGAAGACCTTTTTTAGCCACAGGAAAGACTCATTGATGTACAAAAAAGAGAGTTAACAATGAAGGTCAATAATCAGCAAGTTATATTTAATGTGTTAGATGCCATGAAGAATCTTGATGAGATTAAGAACTGTAATTTCATCAGTGTTGTAGATCTTGCGATAGCTGAGCAGATAGACAATTACGGCAGTAACATGCAATTTGATGCTGTGACATTTAATAATGAAGATAATGACACAGTTGATATAACATGGCTAGGAGAGAAGCAACAATTCAGAGCAGACAAATATTTTGAATCTTTAGATTTATTACATAGGGAAGTAAAACCTTTTGTACCTTCTGTAGAGTCTCCACTAGTTTTGGAATTAAAGCTTTTGCCTTCACATTTAAAATATGCATATCTTGGTGACAATGACACATTACCAATAATTATTTCATCTTCTTTAAATGCATGTCAAGAGAAAAGTTTAGTGAATGTGTTAGGGAAACATAAGAAAGTAATTGGTTAGACTATGGCAGACATTAAAGGAATCACCATCTACGCTGTGCATGCATAAGATTCATTGGAGAGAATTACGGCAATTCAATAGAGCAACAGAGTAGGTTAAATCGAATCATGAAGGAAGTTGTGAAGAAGGAGATCATCAAATGGTTGGATGCTGGAATCATATACCATATATCAGATAGTTCATGGGTGAGCCCAATGCAATGTGTACCTAAGAAGGGATGAGTGACTATTGTAGCAAATGAGAAGAATGAACTCATACCCATAAGAACAGTTACATGTTGGAGATTTTTTATGGATTACAGAAAGTTAAACAAGGCAACAAGAAATGATCACTTCTCACTACCCTTTATAGACTAGATGCTAGACAGACTAAAGATCACTTCTCACTACCCTTCATAGACAAGATGCTAGACAGACTTGCTGGAAAAGAGTATTATTGCTTCTTGGATGGGTATTCAGGGTACAATCAGATTGCTATAGCACGAGAGGTTCAGGAGAAGACAACATTCACTTGTCCTTATGGCACTTTTGAATTTAGAAGGATATTATTTGGCTTGCGCAATACTTTAGCAACATTTTAAATGTGCATGATGGAAATTTCTTCAGATATGGTGGAGTAATCATTAAAGATCTTCATGAATGACTTTTCAATCTTTGGTGAATCATATAAGGATTGCTTGCTATTGTGCAAATTTTATTAAACTCGCAAGCACACGAATCTATTGTAGAATAGATCAACGGTGACGAGTGTCGATCCCACAAGGAGGTGAATTTTAATTGCGTGTAGAATTAATTTTCTAAGTTGGTGGTTTGATTTATAATGAAAGCGATATAGGCTATCTTATGATTTAAATTAGAACGGTGGGAATAAACTATTAAAATGAAGTGCTTAGATCTCCGAATTTGTACTCAACATGCACTATCGGCTTAACATTCCTTGCTAGTGCCTATTAAATCATGAAGGAAAATTTTTCACTCCTCATGAACCTCACTTTAATAGATATGGTGCTAAGTGCTTCCTATGCCAAATAGTAATAACCTTGCCTAGGGAGACGGTTATACCAGCCAATATCTAGACAAGATTATTATTATCGGTCTATGAAAAGTCGAAACATCCACATAAATTAAAGAGGAAGAAAAAGTAAATTTACCAAATTAAGCCCATTGAGCATGTTGAGACTTCACGTTCAACCTAAGCTTGAAAGGAAATTAGCTTGAACTAGGGGTAAAATAGGAATTTTATTAAAATACATAGAAAATACAAGATGGAGATGAAATTACAGAAAATAGAGCTCAAAAATGGATTTAGGGGTGTCAAATTAGGGGTGGGAACCCCATTTTTATAGATACAATGAGTAAACCATGGCCATCGGATTAAAACAATTTAGACGCTCAAGATTGCACCATGTGGCAAGTTCTTATTGGATGGAACATAGCATCAGGGCTGTCATTCTGTGTATATGTATGTACCGTACGCAAATTTTTTCGGTCCATTAACATACTGCCACGTCGCCGGTGAATGCCCCATCATCATTTTAGTCCATTAGGATCGTGATATGTCATTAGTCAATACAACATCATCAGTCAATGCCACATCATTCGTCCAATCAAATGCTGCCAAGTCATCGTACAGTACTGGTAAACAATGTCGTGAACAGTACCGTATATGTGAGCAGTACTATTTATCTTTTTAGGATCCTCCTAAGGTTTTCAACTGTCCTGAATTCAAAATTGCCTTTTGTCTTGCTATCTGATCTCTCGTTCATTGTGAAATAACCATGATATCCCCTAGAATAGATAAAATACTTAATTAAAATAAAAATATAGAATTAAATCACAAGGGATTTAAGAACATAAAAGTAGGGATGTTAGTGAGACTTGGAGTGTAAAAATAATTACTCCATTGAATGGTAAATTTAGAGAAAACTAATTGGTAAAAGAAGTTAGAAAGATCACACTTAAAATGACTGTTAAAGCTTAAAAGAAATGTCTGAAATTATTTTTTTAATAAGAAGATGCATTTCTAGAGTTATTGCACTTCATATTCAGCCATCTTTGACTCAAAAATTTAGCCACAGTTAGTTTCTATAACAAAAATCAGTAAAAACTACACCAAGATTGAGATATTCCACAATTGTCAACTATTCCCTCCCCCCAACCAGAACGAAACATTGTCCTCAATGCTTGAAAGAAAATAGAGATTATAAGACATCACATGAGTGCTGCATCATAGAAGAAAATATTTACAAGTGGAGAGTTAAATCTAATTTGCACTTTTTATTATGGCTACTGTTACCATCATTAGTTGCCATTCCAATACAAGGGTCCTGGGATCTAGCTCTGGTTTATAAGCTTGTAACAGATCAAGCAACTCGTTAGTAGTATGAGCACAAATAAAATTTTTTTTTGCTGTGAAAGGGATGAAATGGTTTTTTATTGCATTCTTAAGATATGTCATAAAGCCATCATGAAAGTTATTGACATTTAACAAACCGATTGGTTTTTAATGAATGTTCAGATGGGTCCAAGATGCTAATGTGATTAGTGCTTTTAGAGTTGTAAAATCTCCTGGTAGGAAAATAAAAGCATAAACATGATTTAGCATTTTAGTTATTCTTTCTTACATACCCGAGATGACTAACTCTTCTTGAATTGGTGAGTCAAACGAACAGCTAAACGGTTTTAAGCTTCTTGGGATGATGCCTAACATTTGGCTCCCTTGGAGATAAGCAACTTCTGAGACCAGTTTTGATAACTCTCAGTCACCTCTTCCATATACCAAATGTAAATTTCTTTCTACTATGCTTCGACCAAAATCTATGGCTGCCTCAACGAACTCTTTATGTTTGCCAGAGTTAAACCCAAAAAGCACACAAATATTCTTGAATTATTCATTGGAAGTAGCTGCCATTGGGATGCTTCTCGAAAACAATTTGTGAGTGCTAAAAAAAAAGATTATATTCAAGGATCTTGGTGACAATGGTTCACAGTTGTATATGAAGTAGTATGTCTGTGTCAATTAACGCGTAATGCACATGGCTCGAGAGTCAAAAAGGAAATAGCAAAAAGAAAAAGCAAATAATGATAAAATTATTAAAGACAAGAATTCAAACGATAAAACAACAGTAAAATAAAAACAATAGTAAAAGGATATTTACATGTAGTTATGATTGTGACTCACATCTTCCTCTGGTTTTACATCCAGAAACGGTTTGAACACCCTCTATAGGTCAAGGATAGGCTTTCTATCTAGTTTTCTTATAAACTGGCAAACAGGATCGTTTATAGTCAGATTCTTGAGATTATATCATACACGCTCTTTCTGAAATAATGGCTATACTTGGAGAATTGCTTTTTGTACGTATCCACTGGGATGCGTTTCAAAAGACAAAAGGACATCATGCAATGACTCTTTATTCAAGTCATCCCTAATGAATTGAATCTTATCTTCCCTGTTATCAGACATCATTCCTAAAGAACAAGGATTTTTATCACATTTCATCCTGGCACACTTATGACAATCAAAATGAGGTTTTTGAGCTCTTCGTTTTCTCAAGTAATTTTCTTTACCACAACCAGGCATGTATGCAATATATTTGGGAGGTAACTCACCTACCAAACGTACTTTGGCCTCAATTAACTAATGGATTTCAGCGGGGACGTTATTTCTCATAAGCAATCGATGTGTTTAGATCGAGCCTTATAGATTGTAAGGAGGGCATTCTGAGGAAGTGAAGGAAATCGCTTGTGAAGCTTTGCTAGAATCGTGTTTTTGTCTATACCTTCTTCTCAGAATATCAGTTATTATGGGAACCTGAAGTAACAGAATTTGATTGTCACGAGTATCGTTATCCGCCACTTAACTGGGGTAACAAACTAAAGAACACAAAGAAGAAAAGAAAAGAAAAATAATAATTTCACAGTCGTCCTCTCATTGAATTTACCTCAAGTTCTATTTAGGTGTCGTTGATACGTCCCTCAATTTCTTTGAGTTGTCTTTCTAGATCTTCAACGTGGGATACCAACTCTAGAGGTTGTAGCTCCCAAATACGATGTATTTTACAAAATCGTGTCTAGCTTCTCCGATATGATTGTACACGTTGAAGTTGTTTAAGAAGGTTCAAGAGGATCTGAGAATAGGTGTAAGCGAGAATTGAATAAAAGCACTTTCTAACCTGGGGTGAAAGATTTTGTCATAATTTGCTTGTCATAAAAGACTTTCATTCACTGCTTGTAAATCTTTGCATTTTTGTATGCATCATTGCGAATTTCTTCAAGTTCTGCCAGCTGCAATCTTCCTTCCGAGTTAGCTTGCTGCATGTCAAAGTTGAATTTCTTGATGGCCCAGTATGCACGATGCTTGAGTTCCATAAGTAGGTGGCAAGCTTTTCCATATACTAGCCTATAGGGTGACATCCCAATCGACGTCTTGAAAGCTGTTCTATATGCCCATAATGTATCATCTAGTCTTAATGACTAATTGTTTATGTCTGGTCTCACTATTTTTTCTAATATGTGCTTTATTTCTTGATTGAAGATTTCAACTTGGCCACTAGTTTGCGGATGATATGGGGTCACCACTTTATGAGTAATGGAATACTTTGTCAAAAGAGCTTTGAATGATTTGTTACAAAAATGGGCTCCACCATCACTGATTATTGCTCGAGGGAATCCAAAGCGTCAAAACAATGTTTCTTTTCAAAAATCGAATCACCACCTTGTGATCATTGGTTTTACAGGGAACTGGTTTTACCCATTTCGATACGTAATTAACAGCAACCAATATGTATTGATGGCCAAAAGAAGGGGAAAAGGGTTCCTTGAAGTCAATACCCCATACCTAAAAAATCTCAACCACTAAAATTGGGTTTAGTGGCATCATGTTCCTTTGCATAATGCTCCCCATTCGTTGACACCTATCACATGAAGAGCAAAAAATGTAAACGTCTCGAAATATAGTTGGCCAATAGAAACCACATTGTAAAATTTTAGTAGCTATTTTCTTAGCATTGAAATGGCCTCTACAAGCTTGTTCATGGCAGAAGTTTTAGCTAATGTAATAATGATACCAATGGTTGTTCCAAAGATTTCATCTGCTTTATTTATTTCAACCAGTCCAGGAACAAATATGTCTCTCAGGTTGGGCAGTAAGGGTCGGAGAAAGGCAATTACTCATTCTTAAAACCAGCATTCTTAAGACCAATGAGTGGGGGCGGAAATTTATTTTTTAATTTATTTAATTTAATAATTTAATAATTTAATAATTCTTAAGACCAAAACTTCTGTCTGATAATTTGATCTGCACAATACTTAAATAGATAAGGGTCATCCCAGAATAAATTCTTTATTTCCATAAAAAATTTGGCCTTGCCCTGCTTAGTCCAATGCTTCAGAAGTTTACCTGTAACAAGATAGTTAACTATATCAGTATACAATGGTAATACTTCAACGCTCATTAATTGTTCATCTGGAAATGATTCATTTAATGGTAATGGTTCTATAATTGTATCAAAATTGAGACGAGAGAGATGGTCTGCCACAACATTTTCTATGCCTCTCTTATCTTTGATTTCAAAGTTAAATTCCTGTAAAAGTAACACCTAATGAATTAGTCTAGCTTTTGTATCTTTATTTGTAAGAAGATATTTAAGAGCAGCATGATATGTGAAAGCAATTATTTTACAACCAATGAGATAAGATCGAAATTTCTGTAATGCAAACACTATTACTAGCATTTCTTTTTCAGTGGTTAAATAGTTAAACTGTGCATCATTTAATGCCATACTAGCATAGTAAATGACATAGGAAATTCGATTAACCCTTTGCCCTAATACTACTCGCACTGCATAATCAGATGCATCACATATGAGCTCAAATGGTAAGTTCCAGTTTGGGGCCTGAATGATGGGTGATGATGTCAACAATTGGTTTAGTTTCTCAAATGCCACAAGACATGAATCATCAAAGATAAAAGGTACATCCTTAGCAATTAAATTACATAAGGGTCTGGAAACTTAGCTAAAATCTTTAATGAAACGTTATAAAAACCCGCATGCTTAAGGAAAGATCTTATTTCTCTAACTATTTTAGGTGGAGGAAGATTTGAAATGAGATCCACCTTGGCCTTATCAACCTCAATACCTTTACTCAAAATGATGTGACCGAGAACAATACATTGTTTTACCATAAAATAACACTTCTCCCAATTTAAGACCAAACTCTTCTCTATACAACTCTGCAAAATTAGTGTTAGATAATGTAAACATTGATCGAATGAATCACCAAAAACAAAAAATTCATCCATAAGGACTTCAAGGAATCGTTCAACCATATTAGAAAAAATGTTTAACATGCATCGTTGAAATATAGTAGGTGCATTACATAATCCAAATGGTATTCTCCTATATGCAAAAGCGCCAAAGGGCAAGTGAATGTGGTTTTCTCTTGATCTTTTGGTGCTATGGGAATATGATTATATCCTAAGTAGCCATCTAGAAAGCAATAGAATTCATGACTTGCTAATCTATCAAGCCTTTGATCGATAAATGGTAAAGGAAAATGGTCTTTATGTGTGACAGAATTCAACTTTCTATAATCAATACATACACGCCATCTTATAGTCACTCTAGTAGGTATTAATCCATTTTCAGTATTTGTAACTACTGTGACTCTTGATTTTTTAGGACAACTTGAACAAGATTGACCCATGAACTATCAGAAATGGGGTAAATGATACTTGCATCTAACAGTTTAAGGACTTCAGTTCTAACAACTTCTTTCATGTTAGGGTTTAATCGACGTTGCATTTCCTTGGTAGGTTTAGCATTTTCATCAAGGTGAATGTAATGCATACAGTCCACTGGGCTTATACCTTTTATGTCAATTATGGTCCATCCTAATGCTCCTTTGTGCACTTTTAAAACTTCCAACAACTTACTTTTTTGTTTGTAATTTAAGAATGATAAAAAAATTATTCGCAGAGTGCTTTCATTTCCCAATAATGCATATTCTAAAGTGTCGGGTAATAGTTTGAGCTCGAGTTTTGGTGGTGATTCTGATGATGTACTTAGTTTCTTCTCTGATTGTGCTAGTTGTTCCACTCTTAACTTCTATTTTGTTAGTGTCCACGGATGGTGCTGAATCAAGTAAGGCGTTAACCTTATCTACTGATCTGTCAATATCAAAATCCAAACCAAAGTGAGTTAAACATGTTTGTAAAGAGTCATTACTAAGGTTTGAAAGAAATGTATTATCAACTAATTCTTCTATTAAATCCACATCAATAATTCCATCATCTGCATTGTGAGGTTGTTCGGCAATGTTCAAGATATTTAGCTCTATCGTCATATTGCCAAAAGACAACAACATATTTCCAGTCCTGTATTGAATGTGAGCATCGACAGTCGTCAAGAAAGGTCATTCTAGGATAATGGAGATTTGCTTCCTTGAATCCTGGATTGGTTGAGTGTCAATTACAATGAAATCAATAGGAAAATAAAACTTATTTACCTGTATAAACACGTCCTCCACGATACCACGAGGTTTTTTCATGGACCGATCTGCAAGTTGTAACACCACTGGAGTTTGGTGTAATTCTCCTAGTCTAAGTTTCACAAATACTGAGTAAGGCAATAGATTTACACTATCTCCTAAGTCCAACAAAGCTTTCTCAATTGTGTGGTTCCTTATACTACATAAAATAGTAGGGAAGCCTGGGTCTTTGTATTTTAGAGGAATTTTGTGTTGGAGTATAGAGCTCACGTTTTATGTTAAAAAGGCCTTCTTTTGAACATGAATGTTTCTCTTTTTAGTACAAAAGTCTTTAAAAAACTTGGCACAAATGGCACTTGTTTTATAGTATCAAGTAAAGTGATGTTAACACTTACCTATTTAAAGATTTAAAAAATCCCACTTGTGGACTTTCCCTTTTTGCTTTAGCTAACCTCTGGGGAAATGGAGCTTTGAGAACGTATTCTCGTGGGTTGGTTTCTTCTTTCTCCTTTGATGATGAGTCTTCTGCATTTACCAATATAATTTAAGTTGTTTTTGTCACCGGCATCTCCACTTTGTTGTCGATTTCTTTTCCTTTTCGCATGATCATGACGGCTTTGACCTCCCCATGCTGCTGAGGTGAACTGGTACTTATTTCATGCACTCTTTTAGGATTAGGCACTAGTTGACTTGGGAATTTGTCTTTCTCAACAGTCATTGCCAAGGTTTGAATTAAAGAAGCGAGTTGTCCCACCATTGGCTTGAGGTTTGAAACCAACTGGGTTTATGAGTAGAAGCCTGTTCTCATCTCATTTCGCAGTTCATTAATGGTGCGGTTTTGTTACTTGATTGTAGAGTGAGTAAGAGTTTTGAAATTCTGAAATGCATCTTCCCATGGTCTAAGTTGAGAATAGTTTGGGTTCTAATTGTATGGTCTAAATGGTGGCTGAGAAACTTGAGGATTTTGAGAAATTGGTTGCATTGGTGGAGCTGGAGCTGGAGCTGGAGCTGCTGGTACATTATGTTAGAATCCTTGAGACCATGAAAAATTAGGGTGATCTCTCCATCTAGGATTATATGTGTTTGAGTAAGGGTTGTAGTTTAATGGCTTTCTCATTACACCTATGGCATTGGCTTGATCTGGGTATGAGTCCTGGTCATGTGGCTCTGTCAATTTAGCAGCTGTTAATGATGCTATTTGTCGAGAAAGACTATCAACTATCACTTTGACTTCTTTAATTTCTGAACTTGACTCCCTAATGTGAACATCATTCACTCCCTTAACTCTTCTAGTATTCCTGAGTGAACGACTTCGTTATTGGGAATTATTCGCTTGTCGCTAGAAGAAATCTCAAATATCTGATGCACTTTTTGACATTAGCTCTCCACCCTTTATTGCCATTAACCATTCTTACACATGCGGCAATAATCCCTCCAAAAAGTATTGGCATTGGTGCCATTTCTCATACCCATGATGTGGACACTTTAGGAGTAGCCCATTGAATCGCTCCCATGCTTCGAAAAACTACTCATCTTCTCTTTGGCTAAACTGTGAAATTTTCCTGCGATTAGCATTAGTTTTATATACTGGGAAGTATTTATTCAAAAATTTTGTTACCATTTGTTCCCATGATGTAATGCTATTAGCAAGCAATGCATTGAACCATGAACGAGCTCTATCCTTTAAAGAAAATGGGAATAATCTAAGTTTAACATCCTCATCTGAAAAATTCTCATATCTAAAAGTTTGGCAAATAGCATGGAAATCATTCAGATGATTATATGGATCTTCATTTTCCAAGTAATAAAATGTTGGGAGAATATTTAGCACACTAAGTTTTAATTCAAAACTTCTAACAGCTATATTTGGGTATCGTATGCATGATGTGCTCAAGTTAGCTAAAGGACTGAAGTAGTCCTTAAATGGCCTCTCTTGTGGTGCTGGTTGCAAATCCATTCCAATTTTATTTTTAATTGCAATGTGTTTGTGTTTGCAAAATATTTTTTCTAGTTCAAAGTCTATAGGCTCAAGATTAGGTAATTGTGACCTATGAGCATGCATGCAAAGAAAAGAAAAAAAAAATGATAACAAAATTAATAAAGAAGAAGGAGAAATTATTATACTAACCTTATCACGTTGTTACAATCTTGTTATGAAAACAAACTCAAGTGCTATATATATAAAAAATACGTGAAACAAATTAAAATAAATTAATAGGCGGTTGAACCTGCCAAATTACAAAATAAAATAACATGAAAATTAAATTACAAAAATTTAAAGAAAGAAAAATACTTACCTCAAAATGTAGATTCATTTTTTTTCTTTTTTAATAATAAAATAAAATTACAAGGAAAAAATAAATAAAGAAATTACAAATTTATTCTACAAATTAAAATAACTTACCTCCTCGGCAACAGCGTCAAAAACTTGTTGTATAAATTTTATTGAACTTGCAAGCACACGAATATATTGTAGAATAGATTAATGGTGACGAGTGTCGATTCCACGAGGAAGTGAATTTTAATTGTATGTAGAATTCATTTTCTGAGTTAGTGGTTTGATTTATAATGGAAGTGATGTAGGCTATCTTATGATTTAAATTAGAGTGATGAGAATAAACTATTAAAATGAAGTACTTGGATCTCCGGATCTGTACTCAACATGCACTATCGGCTTAACATTAATTATTAGTACCAATTAAATCATGAAGAGGGGATTTTCCACTTCTTATGAACCTCACTCTAATAGATATGGTGCTCAGTGCTTCCTGTGCCAAATAGTAATAACCTTGCATAGGGAGACGATTATACCTGCTGATATCTAAACAAGATTATTACTATCTGTCTACGAAAAATCAAAACATCCACATAATTGGAGAGGAAGAAAAAGTAAATTACCAAATTAAGCCCACTGGAATTTTATTAAAATACGTAGAAAATACAAGATGAAGATGGAATTACAGAAAATAGAGCTAAAAAATGGATTAAGGGGTGTTAAATTAGGGGGTGGAGCCCCCTTTTTATAGATGCAACAAGTAAATCATGGCCATCGGATTAAAACAATTTGGACGCTTAGGATTACGCCACATGGCAAGTTCTTATTAGATGGAATACATCACCAAGGCTGTCATTCTGTGTATATGCATGTATAGTACGCATGTTTTTTCGGTCCATTAACATACTACCATGTCCCCGGTCAACACCACATCAATATTTTAGTCCAATAGGATTGTGACAAGTCATTAGTCAACACTACATCATCAGTAAATGCTATATAAGCAGTCAATGCTACATCATTCGTCTAATCGAATGCTGTCACGTCATCGTATAGTGCCACGTCATCATACAGTGCCACGTCATCGTATAGTACATGTGAACAATGCTGTGAACAGTGTCGTTTATATGAACAATATTGTATATGTGAATAGTACCATTTATCTTTTTAACCTTCTCTTAAGGTTTTCGACTGTCCTGAGTTCAAAATTGCTATCCATTTTTCTATCTGATCTCTCGGTCATTGTAAAATAACCATGATGTCCCCTAAAATACATAAAATACTTAATTAAAATAAAACATACTTAATTAAATCACAAGGGACTTATAGACATAAAAGGTATTGGCTGGTATAACTGTCTCCCTAGGCAAGATTATTTCTATTTGGCACGGGAAACACTTAGCACCATATCTATTAGAGTGAGGTTCATGAGGAGTGAAAAATCTCCCTTCATGATTTAATTGGCACTAATAAGGAATGTTAAGCCAATAGTGCATGTTGAGTACAGATCCAGAATGCAAACACTTCATTTTAATGATTTATTCCCCTGTTCTAATTTAAATCATAAGATAGCCTACGTCACTTTCATTATAAATCCAACTACCAACTCAGAAAGTTAATTCTACATACAATTAAAATTCACCTCCTTGTGGGATTAACACTCGTCACCGTTGATCTATTCTACAATAGGTTCGTGCGCTTGAGAGTTCAATAAAATTTGCCCAACTAGTTTTTGGTGCTGTTGTCGGGGAAATAAGTTATTTTAATTTGTAGAATAAATTTTCATTTTCTTTATTTATTTTTTTAGTTTTTTTCTTGTAATTTTTTTTATTATTAAAAAAGAAAAAAAAGTGAATCTGCATTTTGAGGTAGGTATTTTTCTTTCTTTAAATTTTTGTAATTTAATTTTAATGTTATTTTATTTTATTTTGTTAATTTGGCAGGTTCAAACGCCTATTAATTTATTTTAATTTGTTTCACGTATTATATATATATATATATATATATATATATATATATATATATATATATATATATATATATATAGCACTTGAGTTTGTTTTTGTAGAAAGATTGTAACAGCGTGATAAGGTTAGTATCATAATTTCTCCTTCTTCTTTATTTTTATTAATTTTGTTACTATTTTTTTTCTTTGCATGCATGGTCGTAGGTCGCAATTAACTAATCTTTAGCCTATAGACTTTAAATTTGAAAAAAACACTTCACACACACAAACACGTTGTAATTAAAAATAAAATTAGGATGGATTTGCAACCAGCACCAAAAGAGAGACCATTTAAGGACTACTTCAATCCCTTAGCTAACTTGAGCACATCATGCATAAAATACATAAATGTAGTTGATAGCAGTTTTGAATTAAAACATAGTGTTCTAAATTGTCTCTCAACATTCTATGGCTTAGAAAATGAAGATCCATATAATCATCTGAATGATTTCCATGATATATGTTAAACTTTTAAATATGAGAATTTTTCAAATAATGATGTTAAACTTAGATTATTCCATTTTCTTTAAAAGATAGAGCTCGTTCATGGTTCAATGCATTCCCTGCTAATAGAATTACATCATGGGAACAAATGGTAACAAAATTTTTGAATAAATACTTTCCAATACATAAAACTAATGCTAATCGCTGGGAAATTTCACAGTTTACCTAAAGAGAAGATGAACAGTTTTTCGAAGCATGGGAGCAATTCAATGGGCTACTCCTAAAGTGTCCACATCATAGGTACGAGAAATGGCACCAATGCAAATACGTTTTAGAGGGATTATTGCTGCATGTGCAAGAATGGTTAATGGCAACAAATGGAGGAGAGCTAATGTCAAAAATTGCATAAGAGATTTGGGATTTCTTCCAGCGACAAGAGGATAATTCTCAACAACGGAGTTGTTCACTCAGGAATACTAGAAGAGTTAAGGGAGTGAATGATGTTCACATTAGGGAGTCAAGTTCTGAAATTAAAGAAGTCAAAGTGATAGTTGATGGTCTTTCTCGACAAATAGCATCATTAACAGCTGCTAAATTGACAGAGCCACATGACCAAGACTCATACCCAGATGAAGCCAATGCTATAGGTGTAATGAGAAAGCCATCAAACTACAACCCTTACTTCAACACATACAATCCTAGATGGAGAGACCATCCCAATTTTTCATGGTCTTAAGGATTCCAACAGAATGGACCAGCAGCTCCAGCTCCAGCTCCATCAATGCAACAAATTCCTCAAAATCCTCAAGCCTCTCAGCCACCATTTAGACCATACAATCAGAACCCAAACTATTCTCAACCTAGACCATGGGAGCATGCATTTCAGAATTTCAAGACTCTTACTCACTTCACAATCGAGTAACAAAAACGCACCACTAATGAACTGTGAAATGAGATGAGAGCAAGTTTTAACTCACAAACCCAATCAGTTTCAAACCTTAAAAAAATAGTAGGACAACTTACATTTTCAATTCAAACCTTGGCAATGACTATTGAGAAAGGCCAATTCCCAAGCCAACCAGTGTCTAATCCTAAAGGAGTGCATGAAGCAAGTACCAGTTCACCTCAGCAGCATGGGGGGGTTAAAGTCGTCATGACCTTGCGAAAAGGAAAAGAAGTCGACAACAAAGTCAAGATGCCAGTGACAAAAACAACTTAAATTACTACGATAAATGCAGAACACTCATCATTAGAAGAGAAAGAAGAAACCAACCCACGAGAATAAGTTCCTAAAGCTCTATTTCCCTAGAGGTTAGCTAAAGCAAAGAAAGAAAAATCCACAACTGAGATTTTTGAAATCTTTAAACAGGTAAGTGTTAACATCCCTTTGCTTGATGCTATAAAACAAATGCCATCTTATGCAAAGTTTCTTAAAGACCTTTGTACTAAAAAGAGAAACATTCATGTTCAAAAGAAGGCCTTTTTAACAGAAAACGTGAGCTCATACTCCAACACAAAATTCTTCTAAAATACAAAGACCTAGGCTCCCTTACTATCTCATGTGGTGTAGGGAACCATATAATTGAGAATGCTTTGTTGGACTTAAGAGCTAGTGTAAATCTATTGCCTTACTCAGTATTTGTGAAACTTGGACTAGGAGAATTACACCCAACTCCAGTGGTGTTACAGCTTGCAGATCGGTTTATGAAAAAACCTCGTGGTATTGTGGAGGACTTGTTTATACAGGTAGATAAGTTTTATTTTCCTGTTGATTTTATTGTAATTGACACTCAACCAATCCAGGATTCAAGGAAGCACATCCTTATTATTTTAGGACGACCTTTCTTGGCAACTGCCAATGCCCACATTCGATGCAGGATTAGAAATATAAAGTTTTCATTTGGCAATAGAATGATGGAGCTAAATATCTTCAACATTTCCAAACATCCTCATAATGCAGATGATGGAATTGTTGATATGGATTTAATAGAAGAATTAGTTGATAATGCTTTTCTTTCAAACCTTAGTGATGACCTTTTACAAACATGTTTAACTCACTTTGATTTGGATTTTGACATTGACAGATCAGTAAATGAGGTTAACGCCTTACTTGATTCAGCACCATCCATGGACAATAACAAATGGAAGTCAAGAGTGGAACAACTAGCACCATCAGAGAAGAAACTAAGTCCATCATCAGAATCACTATAAAAACTCGAGCTCAAACCATTACCCGACACTTTGGAATATGCGTTTTTGGGAGAAGAAAACACTCTGCCAATAATCATTTCATCATCCCTAAATGACAGACAAAAGTAAATTGTTAGAAGTTTTAGAAGTGCACAAAGGAGCATTAGGATGGACCATAGCCGATATAAAAGGTATAAACCCAGTGAATTGTATGCATTACATTCACCTTGATGAAAATACTAAACCTACTAGGGAAATGAAACGTCGGTTGAACTCTAACATAAAAGAAGTTGTTAAAACTGAAGTTCTTAAACTATTAGACACAGGTATCATTTACCCTATTTCTGATAGTTCATGGGTCAGTCCTGTATAAGTTGTACCCAAAAAGTCAGAAGTCACAGTAGTTATTAATGCTGAAAATGAATTAATACCCACTAGAGTGACTACAAGATGGCGTGTATGCATTGATTATAGAAAGTTAAATTTTGTCACACGTAAAGACCATTTTCCTTTACCATTTATTGATCAAATGCTTGATAGATTAGCAGGTCATGAATTTTATTGCTTTCTAGATGGCTACTCAGGATATAATCAGATTCCTATAGCATCGAAAGATCAAGAGAAGATCATTTTCACTTAACCTTTTGGCACTTTTGCATATAGGAGAATGCCATTTGGATTATATAATGCACTTGCTATATTTCAATGATGCATGTTAAGCATTTTTTCTGATATGGTTGAACGATTCCTTGAAGTCTTTATGGATGATTTTTTTATTTTTCGTGATATGTTCGATCAATGTTTACATCATCTAACACTAGTTTTGCAGAGATGTATAGAGAAGAATTTGGTCTTAAATTGGGAGAAATGTTATTTTATCGTAAAACAAGGTATTGTTCTCGATCACATCATTTCGAGCAAAGGTATTGAGGTTGATAAGGCCAAAGTGGATCTCATTTCCAATTTTCCTCCACCTAAAACAGTAGAGAAGTAAGATCTTTCCTTGGTCATGTCGGTTTTTATAGACGTTTCATTAAAGATTTTAGCAAAGTTTCTAGACCCTTATGCAATTTACTTGCTAAGGATATACCTTTTGTCTTTGATGGTTCATGTCTTCTGGCATTTGAGAAACTAAAGCAGTTGTTGACATCATCACCCATCATTCAGCCCCCAAACTGGAACTTACCATTTAAGCTCATGTGTGATGCATCTGATTATACAGTAGAAGCAGTATTAGGACAAAGAGTTGATCGAATTCCCCATGTCATTTACAATGCTAGTATGACATTGAATGATGCACAGTTGAACTATTTAACCACTGAAAAAGAAATGTTAGTAGTAGTGTTTGCATTAGAGAAATTTTTATCTTATCTCATTGGTTGTAAAATAATTATTTTCACAGATCATGCACTCTTAAATATCTTCTCACAAACAAATATATAAAAGTTAGGCTAATTCGTTGGGTGTTACTTTTGCAGGAATTTGATTTTGAAATCAAAGATAAGAAAGACACAGAAAATGTTGTGGCAGACCATCTTTCTTGTCTCAGTTTTGATACAATTACAGAACCATTACCATTGAATGAATAATTTCCGGATGAACAATTTATGAGTGTAGAAGTATTATCATGGTATGTTGATATAGTTAACTATCGTGTTACAGGTAAACTTCTGAAGCATTGGACTAAGCAGGTCAAGGCCAAATTTTTTATAGAAATAAAGAATTTCTTATTGGATGACCCTTATCTGTTCAAGTATTGTGCAGCTTAAATTATCAGACGATGTGTTTCAGAAAGTGAATTTTAAAATATCTTTTCATTCTGTCATAGACAAGCTTGTGGAAGCCATTTCAGCGCTAAAAAAACAGCTACTAAAATTTTACAATATGTTTTTTATTGGCCAACTATATTTCGAGAATCTTATATTTTTTTCTCTTTATGTGATAGGTGTCAACGAATGGGGAGCATTACGTGAAGGAATATGATGCCACTAAACCCAATTTTAGTGGTTGAGATTTTTTATGTATGGGGTATCAACTTCATGGAACCCTTTCCCCCTTCTTTTGGCTATCAATATATATTGGTTGTTGTTGACTACGTATCAAAATGGGTATAAGCAGTTTGATGTAAAACCAATTATCACAAGGTGGCGATCGGATTTTTAAAAAGCAACATTGTTTTGCGCTTTGGATTCCCTCAAGCAATAATCAGTGATAGTGGAGAACACTTTTGTAACAAATCATTCAAAGCTCTTTTGACAAAGTATTCTATTACTCACAAAGTGGCGACCCCATATCATTTGCAAACCAGTTGCGAAGTTGAGATCTCTAATTGAAAAATAAAGCACATATTAGAAAAGACAATGAGACCAGATAGAAAAGGTTGGTCATTAAGATTGGATAATGCTTTATGGGCATATAGAACGGCTTTCAAGACCCCGATTAAGATGTCACCCTACAGGCTAGTATATTGAAAAGCTTGCCACCTACCTGTGGAACTTGAGCATCGTGCATACTGGCCCATCAAGAAATTCAACTTTGACATGCAACAAGCTAGCTCAGAACGAAGATTATAGTTAACAGAACTTAAAGAAATTCGTAATGATACATACGAAAATGCCAAGATTTACAAGCAGTGAATGAAAGTCTTTCATGACAAGAAAATTATGAGAAAATCTTTCAACCCAGGTCAGAAACTATTTTTATTCAATTCTCACTTGCACCTATTCCCAGGTAAGTTACGCTTTCGATGGACTGGTCCATTTATAGTCCACACCATTTTTCCACATAGAGCAATTGAAATTAAGGATCCAAAGAATGGTGTAACTTTTAAAGTTAATAGTCAAAGATTAAAGTCATATCTAGAGTACCAACCACATGAAAAGGACACTGAAATTGATTTGAATGACCCACCAAACTTGAACTGAGATTTGTTCTTTCTTTCTTTATTCTTTCTTTTTTTTGATGATTTAAATTTTTATGAAAGTGTGTTTATTTAATCATTCAATTTTCTTTTATCACTTCTAATCACGTGTGCCTCAATTAGACAGATCCTCTTGAACCTTCTCAGACATTTTCAATGTGTACAATCTCATCTAAGAAGCCAGATGCGATTTTATAAAATAAATCGTATTTGGTATCTACAACCTCTAGAGTTGGTATCCCACGTTCAAGATCTAGAAAGACAACTCAAAGAAATTGAGGGAGGTATCAACAACACCCAAATAAAACTTAAGGTAAATTCAATAAGGGGACGATTGTGAAATTATTATTTTTCTTTTCTTTTCTTCTTTGTGTTCTTTAGTTTGTTACCTCGGTTAAGTGGCGAATAACGGTACTCCGTGACAATCAAAGTCGGTTACTTTAATTTCTCATAATAACTGATATTTTGAGAACAAGGTATGGACAGAAACGTGATTCTAGCAAATCTTCACAAGCGATTTCCTTCACTTCCTCAAAATGTCCTTCTTACAATCTATAAGGCTCGGTTCGAACGCATGAGATTACTTATGATAAATAACATCCCTACTGACATCCGTTGGTTAATCGAGGCCAAAGTGCGTTTGGTAGGTGAGTTGCCTCCTAAATTTATTTCATACAAGCCTGGTTGTGGTAAAGGAAATTACTCAAGAAAATGAAGAGCTAAAAAACTTCATGTTGATTGTCACAAGTGTGCTAGGATGAAATGCAATAAAAATCCTTTTTCTTTAGAAATGATGTCTGATAACAGGGAAGATAAGATTCAATTCATTAGAGATGACTTGAATAAAGAGTTATTGGATGATGTTCTTTTGTCTCTTGAAATGCATCCCAATGGATAGTACAAAGAGCAATTCTCCAGTTATGGCCATTATTTCAGAAAGATCGTGTGCGATATATTCTCAGGAATCTGACTATAAACGACCCTGTTTGCCAGTTTATAAGAAAATTTGATGGGAAGCTTATCCTCGACCCATAGAGGCGTTCAAGCCGTTTCTGGACGTAAAACAAGAGGAAGATGTGAGTCACAATCATAATTACCTATAAATATCCTTTTACTGTTGTTTTATCATTGCATTCTTGTCTTTAATAATTGTTTGCTTGCTTTTGACTATTTTCTTTTTTACTCTCGAGCCATGTGCTTTACGAGTTAATTGACACAGACATGTTACCTTATATACAGCTGTGAACCATTGTCACTAAGATCCTTGATATATGATTTTTTTTACTTACAAATTATTTTTGAGAAGTATCTCAATGGCAGCTACTCCCAATAAACAATTCAAGAACATTTGTGTTCTCTCTGGGTTTAACTATGGCAAACATAAAGAGTTCGTTGAGGCAGCCATAGATCTTGGTTGAAGTATAGCAGAAAGAAATTTACATTTGGTATATGGAGGAGGTGACCGAGGGTTATCAAAATTTATCTCAGAAGCTGCTTATCTTAGAGGGAGACAAGTGTTAGGCATCATCCCAAGAAAACTAAAATCGTTAGGTTGTTCGTCTGACTCACCAACTGGAGAAGAGTTAGTCATCTCAAGTATGCAATAGAGAATAACTGAAATGGTAAATCATGCTGATGTTTTTATTTTTCTACCAGGAGATCTGGCAACTCTAGAGGCATTAATCACACTAGCATCTTGGGCCAATTTGAATATTCATAAAAAACCCATCGGTTTGTTAAATATTAATAACTTTTACGATGGCTTCATCGCATTTCTTAACCATGCAATAAAAAATCATTTCATCCCTTTCACAGCAAAAATTTTTTTATTTATGCTCATATTACTAACAAGTTACTTGATATGTTACAAGCTTATAGACCAGAGCCAGATCCCAGGACCCTTGCCAATTAATGATGGTAACAGTAGCCATAGTAAGAAGTGCAAATTAGATTTAACTCTCCGCTTGTAAATATTTTCTTCTGTGATGCAGCACTCAGGTGATGTCTTTTAAACCTTGTTTTCTTTCAAACATTGAGGACAATGTTTCGTTTTAGTTGGGGGGAGGGAATAGTTGACAATTATGGAATATCTCAATCTTGGTACAGTTTTTACTAATTTTTGTTGTAGAAACTAACTGTGGCTAAATTTTTTAGTCGAAATGGCTGAATATGAAGTGTAGTGACTCTAGAAAAGTATCTTCTTATCTTTAAAAAAAAAATTTGGACATTTCTTTTAAGCTTTAACAGTCATTTTAAGTGTGATCTTTTTAACTTCTTGTACCAATTAGTTTTTCTGTCATTTTCACCGTTCTGGATGCATAATTTTTATGACTAGAATAGGTTTGGTGGTAAAAAAAATAAAATTTGTGTGATCTTTTCAGATCGAATGGTATGATAACTTTTAAATTTTAGTATTTGTATTATCTTTGGTCTTGAGTTATGTTACACCATGTTTGTTACTTTACATGTTGATGATGGAGGCAAATATAAGTTGCTTGAAAGAATGCATATGTCATAATAAATTCCAAGTGAGTTTTTGAGCTTTTCATTTATCTTAAAGAGTAACCCGTTTTTGCCCATTCTTCATTCAGCTTAGAGTTTATTGTTTTATACATTATCTGTATATTTTTTTGAAGTTAACGTTCTCTAAAAAAAAAAGTTTGTGTTGCTACATCTAAAGGCCCATCTAACTAGTAGATATAGATGATTATTTAGAACCCTAAAAGATGACAGGAAAGCCATTTTGGTCCATTTTAGTCTTTCCAGGCAACCCTATTAATATGTATCCATAGTTAACCCCTTTAAGTCTTTAAAAAAAAAAGACTTTTTTTTTCTTTGGTAACCTATTACCTTATCATACTCCAATATGGAGTATCACATTTTATTTTGTATTTCCCACCAATCATTTATGTTTGAAAATAGAGACAATTTTGTATTCATGAAAAATGTGCTATAAAAAAAACAAAAAATATATATATATATATATTTATTTATGGACCCCCGTAAGTTACATGCAATGTAACTTACGGGCGTTGTTGGTGGTTTTTTTTTTGTCAAATTTCATTCAGGCCCCTTATATTTTATTTTATTTATAAATATTATAAAACTTTTTAAATTTATTCATAAATATTTAGAAAATCAAATTTATTCATATAATTTTTAAATTCTAAAAAATTCTTTATTTAATTAAAAAATATAATTATTATTAATGGATTATAATTATAATTATATAATTTTAATTTTAAATAGATTATTATTATTATTATTAACAACAATAAAAAGTATTATAATTAATTAATATATTAAAAATAATTGATAATAGTTTTTTAGTTAAATTGTTAACAATAACAATAATAATAATAATAATAATAATAATCACAATAATTAATATAAAATAATAATCTAAATATACTTAGGTTCAAATCTAATCCATTTGAATTAGATTTTGATACAACACTTCAAATCCAATCAATAATAGGACAATAATTAATAATAATTTTTTAGTTAAATTATTATTAATAATAATTATTTTTATTTATTTATTTATTTATGGATAAGGAAACAGAGGATGAGGCCAATGGAGATGGTGAAAAAGAAGGGGAGTACTTTGGCTCTTTGTAGTAGAGGTGGTGACAGCAAATTTGTTGGTCATATATAAAAGGTATTATAAAAGGTATTATAATATTTGTTGGTCAAATATTAATTAGATAAATAAATAATATTTTTAATTATTATTATAATACCTTTTATAATAACAATTATTATTAATTAAATAAATAATTAATATTTTTAATTATTTTTATTTTTATTTATTTATTCATCAATTATTTTTAATATATTAATTAATTATAATGCATTTTTATTGTTGTTGATAATAATAATAATAATAATAATCTATTTAAAATTAAAATTATAATTATAATCCATTAATAATAATTATATTTTTTAATTAAATAAAGAATTTTTTAGAATTTAAAAATTATATGAATAAATTTGATATTCTAAATATTATGAATAAATTTAAAAAGTTTTATAATATTTATAAATAAAATAAAATATAAGGGGCCTGAATGAAATTTGACAAAAAAAACCACACATATTTATATAGATAAATAAAATAATTTAAAAAAAAGAAAAAGAAAAAGAAAAAGAGAATTCCAGTGAAAAACACCTAACACCTAACGATCTCCAAAATCTTTTAATTTTTAAATATATATTTTATTTTTCCTATTATCCCTTTTTTGTTAGCCACGTCCCTAACCTACGTTACGCCCTAATAAGTCTTTCTTGATTTTAGGGAACTATTGTCTAAAATAGAAACTAGTTATATGGGTTGAAAAGATGTTGTAGTGCATATTAAAAAAAATGATGAAAAAAAAAATGAATGATGAATACATTAGTTTGATTAGCCTTTTGTTTGAATTAAGATCGTACTACATTATAAGCTGGAGGCATATTTCTGTCATCTTGGTGAGAGTGTGTGATATTACTTTTTAATTATTTTCACTCAATTTATCATTCACTGGAGTGATTATTTTTTTGTTTAATTTCTTTATGAGAGTATCACTACTACCGGTGAGATTTTGGGGTTTGACATGTCATTCTTAAAAGTGACTCGATTACTGTAGTTGTGACAAAGTTTTCTGAATTCATTCATGTGGAGAGTTGATGTGGGAATGATATTTCTTTAAACTGGAGAAATGCTTATACTTTTATTTGATTGTTATCATTAGTCTGATTGAATAAATACGACTGTTTTAAAAAAAAAAATTATTTTGGTTTTAATTTTGTTTTCGCTTAATTTGCTAGGGACTAGCAACAAGCTGGTTGGGGGTGTGTTGAGTGCTAGAAAGTGTGTATTTATAAAGGAGAAAATTATCATTTTACACTCCAAGTCTTACTAACATCCCTACTTTTATGTCTTTAAGTCCCTTGTGATTTAATTATGCATGTTTTATTTTAATTAAGTATTTTATGTATTCTAGAGGACATCATGGTCATTTCTCAATGAACTAGAGATCAGATAGAAAAACAGACAGTAATTTTGAACTCAAGACAGTTGAAAACTTTATTAGGAGCCTAAAAAGATAAATGATCTGCTTCACATACGCATGCGATCTTGTTCATGCCTTTGTTCATATATATGATATTGTTCCTGATCTATTCACGTATGTCATTGTGCGATGATGTGATGCATTTACGATGATGTGGTAACATTCGATTGGACGAATGATGTGGCATTGACTAATGATGTGGTGTTGATTGATGACATGCCACGATCCTATTGGACTAAAATGCTTAGGTGGCGTTGACCGGCGACATGGCAGTATGTTAGTGGACAAAAAAAATGTGCGTACGGTACATGCGTACGGGATGACAACAACCCCGCGATCGTTCCATCCAATAAGAACTTGCGACGTGGCGCAATCCTGAGCGTCCAAATTGTTTTAATCCAATGGACATGATTTACTTATTGTATCTATAAAAAGGGGGCTTCCCCCTACTTTGACACCCTTGAATCCATTTTTGAGCTCTTTTTTTTGTAATTCTATCTCCATATTGTATTTTCTAAGTATTTTAATAAAATTTCCATTTTACCCTTAGTTCAATTATGAGTAGCTAATTTTCTTTCAAGTTTAGGTTGAAGGTGATGTCTCAACATGCTCTATGGGCTTAATTTAGTAAATTTAATTTTTCTTCCCCTCTAATTTATGTGGATGTTTTGACTTTTTTTAGACATGTAGTAATAATCATGTTTAGATATTGACTGGTATAATCGTCTCCCTAGACAAGGTTATTACTATTTGGCATGGGAAGCACTTATCACCATATCTATTAGAGTGTTGTTCATGAAGACTGAAAAATCCCCATTTATGATTTAATTGGCACTAATAAGGAATGTTAAGCTGATAGTGCATGTTGAGTACAGATCTAGAGATCTAAGCACTTCATTTTAATAGTTTATTCCCACCGCTTTAATTTAAATCATAAAATAGCCTACGTCACTTTTATTATAAATCGAACCACCAACTCAGAAAATTAATTCTACATACAATTAAAATTCACCTCCTCGTGGGATCGACACTCATCACCGTTGATCTATTCTACAATAAATTCGTGCGCTTACGAGTTCAATAAAATTTACACAATAGAGCCGTGTGAGATACTAGTAAGCCAAAAACACTGCTACAAGCATAAGAAATAAAGCTAGGGCTAGATGATAATCAACTTGGAAAGAACCATTCATAACTTTTCCAAGTAGTCAGTGTTGTAAGACTTTCTCAACAAGGTCCAACTTAGACTTGAGGGTTCTGCATGACCTAATAAATTGTGTTGTTTTAGAATAATTTGTGTGCTTAGATCATATACTTAATTGTAAGTAATCGTAAGCTTAATTTTCAAAGAAGGAATACTTTTGTGATAGGCTTACAAAAATCAAGAACGAACTTAGCTATAGAAGAATTGAAACAAGTTTGAAACAGTACAAATGCTGTAGCCGTTGTTGTAGCAGCATCACAGGAAGCATCAAGGCTTAGACTTTTTTTATTTTTTTTTAGGGATCGAGTATGGGCATGGCTGAGTTCTTTACCACTGACTCCATCCCTACATAGAATGACTTGGCTGATAAGTTTTTAATAAAGTATTTCCCACCCACTAAAAATGTAAAATTAAGGAATGAGATCATATCTTTCTATCAATTGGAAGATGAGAGCTTGTATGATACATGACATGATCAGCGAATTTCCGCTGAAGCTTAAGATTTTAAATTCAAAGAAGCAGGTCTTGTAAGTCTTTTGTACTGTACGGAGGCATTTAAGACTTCTTCATTAGTTGTAGTGATAACAACCAAAGCCATGTCTTGTCCATGGGCACTTTCACTTGCCCGAACACTTTCTTTACAGGCGAATTGATCGATTGCACTAGTATAGTACTGTATATGATATGCCAAAACTGACAGTTTAAAAATAGGCGCGCTCATCGCGCTTGCTTCCGCTCCCGACATGAATGGGATTATCTTATTGACGGTTACATGTTCACTTCTAAGTTGACGTCTACACAGGTTTAAAGAGTTGCTAAAGCGATGTCCTCATCACGATATTCCTTGTTGTATACAGTTAAAAACTTTTTACAATGGCCTTAGTCGAAGTACAAGATTGATGATGAATGCTTCAACAAATGGAGTTTTGTTGTTTAAATCCTACAACAAAGCTTATGAGATTTTATAGAGAATAACTAACAATAATTATTAGTGGCTATCAATTAGGCAAGTTGCAGTAAGAGGTGCAGTTGGAGTGCACAATGTGGATGACTTAACAGTTCTATTTGCACAAGTAATGTCATTGACAAATATGGTGAAGCCTCTAACTATTACTACAGTAAGAGTTTACTAAGTTGCAGAAGTATCATGTGTCTATTGTCGAGAAGAGCATTTTTTTTATAATTGTCTTAGGAATCCAGTTTCAGTCAATTATGTGGGCAACTTCAACAGGCAGAGCCATAGTAATCCATATTCAAACACTTATAATCCAGGATAGAGGCAGCATCCAAATTTTTCATGAAGTTACCATAATCAGCCTACTAGAGCAACCAATAGACAGAACAGACTTGCTCAACCACCAAGATTTCACCAGTAAAATCAAGGGCAAAGAAATAGCAATAATGATCAATTCAGTTCTCTCAAAAATAGTATATTGTGAAGAACAAAGTAGTTATCCAAAGCCAAGTTGTTTCATTAAAAAACTTAGAAAATCAAGTTGGATAGCTTGCTTCAGCATTAAGTAACCGAGCACAGGGAAGTTTGCCTAGTAACACAGAAGATCCAAGACGAAAGGGAAAAGAACACTATAAGGTGATCAAATGGAGATATGGAAAAGATGTTCATATTTCTGTTGGAGTACTAAAAAAAAGGGTGGAACCTACTTTAACTCAAGAGGACACTAAAAAAAAAGAAGAATTATAATAACCTCTTTTCCAAAGACACTAACGAGTAGCCAGCCATACTATAAAGCACTGCGAAAGATATGGAACCGAGAATCTAAAAGAAGATCTTTGCGGCCCAACCACAATGAAGCGAGAATATGAAAAAAGAGAATATGTTGGAGCACCAACCACAGTAAACCAAAATATGGCAAAAGAGAAAATGTTGCAACACCAACCACAGTAAACTAGAATATGGCAAAAGAGAAGTAGTCTGCACAACCTGCTATAGCACAACAATTTAGACATCCACCACCTTTTTCATAAAGATTTTAGAAGTAAAAACAAGACAAGTAATTCAGCAAATTCCTTGAAGTGCTGAAATAGCTATACAGTAACATTCTTTTTGTGGAAGCCTTGGAATAAATGTCAAATTATATAAATTTTTTAAGGATATTTTGACAAAGAAATGAAGGCTTAGAGAATTTGAAACAGTTGCTTTAACACAAGAATGAAACTATATGCTTCAGAATAAGATACCTCAGAAATTAAAAGATCCAGGAAGCTTCACAATACCATGATCAAAAGGAATAAAATACAGTGGCAAAGCACTTTGTGACCTGGGAGCTGGCATCAACCTTATGCCTATTAGCAGTTGGGAGTTGGAGAAGTGAGGCCAACCACTATGACCTTTCAACTGGCAGACAAATCTTATACTTATCCAGAAAGAAAGATTGAAAGCGAGTTAGTAAAAATGGATAAAGAGGTGGAAATCATTTTAAAAAGACCTTTCTTAGCCACGGGGAAGACTTTGATTAATGTGCAAAAAGAGGAATTAACTATGCAAGTGAATGACTAGCAAGTTATGTTCAATGTGCTGAGAAGCGATGAAGAGCCCTAATAAGATTGAAGATTGTAATTTTAAAAATGTTGTGGACCTCGTTGTAGTAGAAAAAGTGAACAGTTGTTGTAGCAATACAGTCTTGGAAACTACAACAAGTTGAAGAAATTGAAGATGAAAAAAAAGCAGCTAACGTAACATGGTTAGAGGAAAAGCAAAAAGTAAGACATAAGAGACATTTTGAAGCTTTAAACCTTTCAAACAAAGAAGTGAAACCATTTGTCCCTTCTATAGAGTCAGTACCTGTGTTGGAATTGAAACTTTTACCTTCACATTTAAAATATGTTTATCTTGGTGACAATAATACACTCTTTATAATTATTTCATCTTCGTTGGATGTAGGTTAGGAGAAAAGTTTTGTAGATGTATTGAGGAAGCATAAGAATTAGTCTTTTTATATGCATGCATAAAATTTTGTTGGAAGATTCCTATATCAACTTAGTGGAGCAATAAAGAAAGCTAAATCTTATCATGAAAAAAGAAGTTGTGAGCAAGGAGATCATTAAATGGTTGGATGCTGGAATAATCTACCAAATATCAGACAACTCATGGGTCAACTTAGTACAATATGTACCAAAGAAGGGAGGAGTAACTAGTGTAGTAAACGAAAAGAATGAGCTCATACCTACAACAACAGTCACAGGTTTGAGAGTTTGCATGGATTACAAAAACGAAACAAAGCCACAAGAAATGATCGCTTTCCATTACCTTTCATAGGTCAGATGCTGGACAAACTCGCTAGAAAAAAGTATTATTGCTTCTTGGATTGGTATTCAGGTTACAATCAAAATGCTATAGCATTAAAAGATCAGGAGAAGATAACATTCGCTTGTCTATGGCACCTTTGCATTCTGAAGGATGCTATTTAGCTTGTCCAATGCTCAAGCAATGTTTTAAGAGGTATATGTTGGCAATTTTCTCAAATATAGTCAAGCAAACACTTGAAATATTCAAGGATGACTTTTCAATCTTTGGAGAATCATATGATGATTGCTTGTATAATTTGGAGAATATGGTAAAAAGATGTGAGGAAACAAATTTGGTACTAAATTGGGAGAAGTGCCATTTTATAGTTCAAGAGGGAATAGTTTTAGGCTACTGAGTTTCGAGAAAAGGCATTAAAGTAGATAAGGCTAAAATAGAGTTAATTGATAAACTCTTACTACCTACCCCAATCAAAGGCATAAAGAGTTTTTTAGATCATGCTGGGTTTTATAGAAGATTCATTAAGGATTTTTATAAAATAACCAAACCATTATGTATGTTGCTACAGCATGACAGACTCTTTAATTTTAATGAAAATTATTTGAGAGCCTTTGTTGAATTGAAGAAAGCCCTTGTCACAGCACTGATTATGGTAACACCAGATTGAATTATGCCTTTTGAGTTGATGTGTGATGCTAGTGAAAATTCTGTTGGAACAATGCTAGGGTAAAGAAACAACAAAGTTTTTCACTCTATTTTTTATGCTAGTAAAACTCTTGCAAATGCTGAGATCACTTATACTACCACTAAACAGGAGTTGTTAGCAATTGTATTTGCATTTGAAAAATTCATAGCCTATTTGGTTGGTACAAAAGTGATTGTGTACACAGATCACTTAGCCATAAAATATTTGATTTCAAAGAAGGATGCCAAACAAATGTTGATAAGTGTGGATCTTCTTGCTATAAAAGTTTGACTTGGAAATGAATGATAGAAAAGGGACTGAAAATCAAGTACGAGATCATCTTCCAAGGCTTGAAGCAAATGCAAGCACTTAAACCAAACAGGACATCAAAGAGACATTTTCTAATGAGCAGCTATTAATATCTACAGCATGCTTAGAGGATGCAGTAGACAGGATTCCCATAATATGCAGACTTTGCTAATTACTTGACAAGTGGACTATTACCACCTGATTTGAGTTACCAGCAGAAGAAGAAATTTCTCTGTGATGTCAAAAGTTATCAGTGGGATGATCCTTACTTATATAAGATGTGTTCAGACCAGATCATTCAAAGATGTGTGCCTGATAAATAAATCCTAAACATATTTCAATCATGTTATGTTACAGCATATGAAGGACATTTTGAAGGCTACAAAACAACAATTAAAGTTTTACAATTACATTATTACTAGCCCTCTACTTTTAAAGATGATTATGAGTTTGTTAAATGTTGTGATAGATGTTAAAGAACAAGGAACATTTCTAAAAAGCATGAAATGCCATTGACCAATATTTTGGAAGTTGAGTTCTTTGATGTTTGGGGGATCAATTTTATAAGTCCATTCCCACTATCTTTTAGGAACCTCTATATTCTGGTTGCTGTAGACTATATGTCTAAATGGGTGGAGAGCTATGCAAAGATTGCCAACAAATAATGCTAAAACCGTAGTGAAATTCTTTCAAATGAATATTTTCTCAAGGTTTGAGACTCTTAGAGCCATCATTATTGATGGAAACACTCATTTTTGCGATAGGATATTTATTGTAGCATTAGCCAAATATGAAATTAAGCATAAGATTGTTATAACATACCATCCTCAATCTAATGGTTAGGCAGAAGTATCAAATTGAGAAATAAAAAGGATTTTAGAAAAAGAAGTGTCCAATACTAGAAAGGATTGGTCTTTTAGATTACATAATGCTTTATAGGCCTACCGTATAGCCTACAAGACACCACTTGACATGTCTCCATATTGAATTCTCTATAACAAAGCTTGCATTTGCCATTGCAGTTAGAGCATAAAACATATTGGACATTAAAACAATTTAACATGGATATACATGCTACAGCATAGTATAAGAAGCTTCAATTATGTGAACTAGAAGAGTTGAGGTTGTTCTCTTATAAAAACGTAAGGATTTACAAGAAGCAAACAAAACAATAGCATGACAAACACATTCAACATAGAAATTTAATGCCAGGTCAACAAGTTTTGCTTTACAATTCATGATTAAATTTTTTTCTAGGAAAATTAAAATCTAAATGGTCAGGACCTTTCAAGCTTGTTAAAGTGTACTGTTGAGTGCTAGAAAGTTTGTATTTATAATGGAGAAAATTGTCATTTTACACTCAAAGTGTCACTAACATCCCTACTTTTATGTCTTTAAGTCTCTTGTGATTTAATTATATATGTTTTATTTTAATTAAGTATTTTATGTATTCTAGGGGGTATCATGGTCATTTCACAATGAACGAGAGATCAAATAGCAAAATGGACAGCAATTTTGAATTCAGGACAGTAAAAAACTTTAGGAGAAGCCTAAAAAGATAAATGGTACTGTTCACATATACACTGTTCATGACACGGTTCACGGCACTGTTCACATATACTGTACGATAATGTGGCAGCATTCGATTAGACAAATGATGTGGCATTTACTACTTATGTGGAGTTGACTGATGATGTGGTGTTAATTGATACCAATATCCTGCAATGGCCACGAAATTCAACTCAAAGGGATGATCTTCTGTAATGCTGGATCTTAGTACCCTTTCTACACTAACAGTTTTGGGAAAGATGACTTCACCTTTCAATGCCATTCTGTTTAAACCATCAGCCAGCAAGTTCTCTTCTTTAGGATCTGCTCAATTTCTACTCCCATAAAGTAGGTCTTCATGTTATTTTTCTTTACTTAGAATTCTTCCCTGACTTGACTCACAACCAATTTGAAGTCATTATTGATTAACGGTTTCTAAACACTAACCGTTCTTCATATTTTTAGACAAATGATGAGAGCCTCATACTTGGTCATCGCTATTCAAAATTTCAAAATCAAGCCTTAGGGCATAATTGATTTCCACTTCATTCGAACTTTAAATCATAATCCCAGCTGCCTACCACTGGTGTTAGAAGCTCCGCCAATATACACTGTACATGCAAGCATCTTTAGAATTTGTGTTAACAAAGATTGCCTCCTATTCTTATATAATCCGTCTAATTCATTGAATTCAATAATTAAATCAATGATGGCATATGTTTTGATTAAAGGATGAGGCTTCAGATAACGTCAACTCACTAAATGCCAAGGATCACTTAATCAACCTCCTTAATTTGTCAAAGTGCAGCAATAGTTATTTAAGAGGATGATTTATAAGTACGACAATTGAATGTGCTTAAAAATAAAGCTGAAGTTCTCTTGTGAACATAACCAAAGTTAAAACAAGCTTTTCACGATTAAGAAACCTTTTCTCAACATCAATCATAGCTTTGCTTGTGTAGTAAATAGGGTACTGCACACCGTCACTACTTTTTTATATTAGCACAGAATTTTTTGCTATCTTTCAGACTACCAGGTAAAGGAGTAATACATCCCCAGGTTTGGGCTTTACGATCAATGGGAGTTACTAAGCTTTTAGCTGTTATAAAGCACCCTCTCACTTGAAGGCTCATTGTATCTTCGTCGGCCCTTTTAAAGCTTTCAAGAAAGGTTGGCATTTGTCAGTAAACCTTTGAAATGAAATGGTTGAAGGCGGCTACTGATGACTATATGAAATAAGGGTTATCATATCATTTTCATGCTTAAATCAAGATTACTTAGAGAATAAATATGATGATTTTATTGCAGTTTAATTGCATTTTGCGTGAACATCCATTCTAGTTTAACTTTCTAATAAATTTAGTGTTTAATACTTAAATTATGTGCTTCATTGTAGGTGATCGAAAGCTCGAGTTTTAGAAAAGAAATGCTACTGCAACAAATAAAAAGAAACAATGAAAGAATTAGGTTTTAAAAGAATTGAAAACAAATATAGAGCAGTGTTGATGTAGTAGCCGTTGCTGTAGCATTCTTAGAGCATTGCAGAGAAGATTTCTCACGAAAAAATTAAAGGATTGCAGTCTAAAGTTTCCAAAAATAGAGGGTGTGTGCCACACACTTTCGATTGCCCTAGTTTCACTTTACAAAAAGGGAGCACGCACAAAAAAGAAGAAAGAGTTGTTACTTAAAGAAATAATACAGAGGAAAAACATAAGAAAACCAAAAAAAAAAAGAGATTGAGGGGCTGCAACAGAGAATTACAGTGAGCAGCAAGGAGTTATCATAAGATCAAGCGAACTTCCACTTCTTCTTTTATTTTCTTGTCTTTCTATCTATTAATAGGATTATATTTGATGGCTGAATCTTTTTTATTTACTATTTATTCACAAATCATTAACCAAATTCAATTGCAGTTGAGTGATAAGCAATCTTAATGAATGTTTGACTAATATAAGCATGTTGCTTTGTGTTTGTTATAACATTTCTCTTAATTGTACTTGTTTTAATTTTCTATTTCAGCTAACCACCCATTTAGTGGATACTAGCTAAGGAAAAGCCTTAAAGAGGTTTGAATTAATATAACTAATTAGGACAATACTTGATTTTAGATTAAGTTTCTCAAGTTAGGTAAATCTCAATTTGAGAAAGGCAATGCTTAATCTAAAACTAGTGAAGAACTAGACATAGAGATTCAACGTGTAAGGTAAATGGAACTTAGAACGGTAATGCTATATTTAATATGAGCATAAAAAATGGTTACTGTTAGGTTACATTAGATATAAGATATCTAGCAGGCGATAGTTGAGGAAGCATAAATGATTCTACCCAGTACTGTAGTAAATGTTGTAGCAAAAATTTTGTAATTACATAACAAGTTAATGCCATTAAGAGAATTTATCTACTCGACTACTCTATTCTCATTAATTTTGTTCTTGCATTTAATGTGATAATTAATATAATGCTCTGACAGCTCTATTAGCATAAGTAACCTCATTGACAAACATGGTAAAAGCTTTAACTATTGCTCTAGCAACAGTTAACCAAGTTACATAAATGTTATGTGTCCATTGTGGAGAAGGGCATTTGTTTGATAATTGTCCCAGAAATCCAGCTTTAGTCAATTACGTGGGCAACTTCAACAAATAAAGCCATAATAATCCTTACTCAAACACACATAATGCAAGATGGAGGCAGCATCCAAATTTTTCATGGAGCAGCCAAAGTAAACCTGCTGCAGTGACCAGTGGACAGAATAGATCTACTCAACCACTTGGATTTCTCTATCAAAATCAAGGGCAAAGAAAAAGTAATAATGATCAGCTTAGCTCTATTGAGTCGTTGATTAAGGAATACATTGTTAAAAATGAAACAGTTGTCCAAAGTCAAGATGTCTCCTTAAAAAACTTAGATAATCAGGTTGGATAGCTTGCTTAAGCATTAAGCAACAGATCTCATGAGAGTTTACCAACGACACATAAGACCTTAAAAAAGAAGGAAAAGAGTAGTGTAAATTGATTAATCTAAAGTTAAGAAAGGATGTTCATATCCTAGTTGGTGTGCCAAAAAAAAGAGTTGACCTCAATTCAATTGGAAATGGAACTCAAATTGAAGAAAATCCACAACCTGCCACAATATAGCACATTGTTGTGAACAATCTAACCACAACACCTATAGAAAATTATGAACCAGAATATATAAGAGAAGATGATATAGTACCAACCACAGCAAAATAAAACATGACCAAAGAGAAGCGGTCTACACAACCTACTACAGCACAGCAATTCAGACATCCACCACCTTTCTACAAAGATTTCAGAAGCAAAAATAAGACAAATGATTTAACAAAATTCCTCGAAGTGATGAAACAGCTACACGTTAACATTATTTTTTGGAAACATTGGAACAAATGCTAAATTATGTGAAATTTTGAAAGATATTTTGGCAAGAATAATAAGGCTTTAGAGAATTTAAAACTGTTACTCTAACACAAGAATATAGCCACATGCTTTAGAATAAGATACCTCAAAAGTTGAAAGATCTAGGAAATTTCACAATACCATGTTCAATATGAACAAAATACAATGGCAAAACACTTTGTCACTTAGGAGCTAACATCAACCTCATGCCTCTTTTAGTTTTCAAGCAATTGAGAGTTGGAGAAGTGAAGGCAACCACTATGACCTTGCAACTCGCAGACATATCTCATGCTTATCGAGAAGGAAAGGTTGAAGACATGTTAGTAAAGGTGGATAAATTTATTTTTCCAGTGGACTTTATAGTGTTAGATTTTTGAAGCAAACAAAGAAGTGTCGATCATTCTAGAAAAACCTTTCTTAGCTATGGGAAAGACTTTAATTGATGCGCAAAATGGAGAATTGATTATACGAGTGAATAACTAGCAAGTTATATTTAATCTGCTTGAAGTAATGAAGAGCCTTGATGAGATTAAATATTGCAACTTAAGAAGTATTGTTGACCTCGTTGTAGTAGAAAAAGTGAACAATTGTTACAGCAATATAGAATTTGAAACATAATAGTTGAAGAACTTAAAGATGAAGAGGATCATAAGGATGACATAGCATGGCCATGAGAGAGAGAACCTTTCAAATCAGACAAACACTTTGAACCTCTTGATCTCTTAAACAAGGAAGTAAAACCATCTGTCCCCTCTATTGAGTCACCATCAGTGTTAGAATTGAAATTTTTATCTTTACATTTGAAATATGCTTACCTTGGTGACAATGATACGCTTCCTATAATTATTTCATCTTATTTGAATGCAGATCAGGAGAAGAGGTTGGTAGATATTTTGGGGAGACATAAGAAAGCCATTAGATGATGGTAGACATTAAAGGAATCTGCCCTTCTGTATACATGCATAAGATTCTATTAGATGATTATCAAATTGTTTGAAGAAAGAGATCATCAAATGGTTGGACGTTGGAATAAACTGCCCAATATTAGATAGCTCATGTGTAAGCCCAGTACAATGTGTTCCAAAGAAGGGAGGAGCGATTGTTGTAGCAAATTAAAGGAATGAGCTTATTCCCACAAGGACAATCACGGGTTGGGAAGTTTGTATGAATTACAAAAAATTAAATAAGGCAACAAAGAATTATCGTTTTTCATTACCTTTCATAGATCAAATAATAGACAGACTCACTAGAACGGAGTATTATTACTTCTTTGATGGATACTCAGGTTACAATCAGATTGCTATAGCACTAGAAGATCATGAAAAGACAACATTGACTTATCCTTATGGCACATTTGCCTTTAAAAGGATCATACTTGGTTTGTGTAATGCTTCAATAATGTTTCAGAGGTGCATGATGGCAATTTTATCAGATATGGTCGAGCAAACGTTGGAAGTATTTATAGATGACGTTTCGGTCTTTGAAGAATCATATGATGATTGCTTGCATAATTGAGAAAATGTGCTCAAAAGATGTGAGGAGACAAATTTGGTGCTAAATTGGGAGAAGTGTCATTTCATGGTACAAGAGAAAATAGTTTTAGGTCATATAGTTTTTAGAAAGGGTAATGAGGTTGATAAGACAAAAATAGAGGTAATTGATAAATAGAGGTAATTGATAAACTCACACCACCTACGTCAACCAAAAGCATGAGCGGTTTTTTAAGACATGTCAGGTTTTGTAGAAGATCCATTAAAGAATTTTCCAAAATAGCAAAATCCTTATCCATATTATTAGAACAGGACAAACCCTTCAATTTTGATAGAATTGTTTAAAGGCCTTAACTGAATTGAAGAAAACTCTTATCACAAAGACCACCGTGGTAAAGACCAGACGTGAGTATACCTTTTGAGTTGATGTGTGATGCTAGTGACCATGCTATTGGAGCGGTGCTAAGACAGAGGAAAGAAAAGATTTTCACTCTATTTATTATGCTAGCAAGACCTTATCCAATGCACAACTCAATTATACCACCACTAAGCATGAATCACTAACAATTGTTTTGGCATTTGACAAGTTCAAGGCATATTTGGTTGGCATAAAAGTGACTGTTTACACAAGCCACTCAGTAATTAAGCATTTAATATCTAAGAAGGATGCCAAACTTAGGTTGATAAGGTGGATTCTTTTGTTATAAGAATTTGACTTGGAAATTAAGGATAGAAAAGGGATAGAATCAAGTAGCAAATTATTTATCCTAATTAGAAGTGGATACAAGTACTCTACCTAAGCAAGACATTAAAAAAAATTTCCTGATGAGCAGTTGTTAATGCTACAGCATGTACAGATGCTGCAACAGTCAGGGTTCCTCTCGTATACAGACTTTGCCAATTATTTAGTAAGTGGACTACTGCCACTTGATTTAACCTACCAACAGGAGACGAGATTCCTTCATAATGTCAAAAGCTATTAGTAGGATGAGCCATACTTATATAAGCTGTGTTCAAACCATATAATTCAAAGATGTATACCAAACGAAGAGATTTCAAGTATTTTACAATCCTGTCATGTTGCAGCATAAGGCAAACATTTTTGTGGACATAAAACAACAGCAAAGGTTCTATAATCAGGTTATTATTGGTCCTTTATTTTTAAAGATGCTTATGAGTTTGTTAAATGTTGTGATAAGTGTTAAAGGGTAGAGAACATCTCTTAAAAGCATGAGCTACCACTCAACAACATTTTAGAGGTATAACTTTTTTATCTATGAAAGATAGATTTTATAAGACTATTCCCGCCTTCTTTTAATAATCTATATATACTTGTGGCAGTAGACTCTGTCTCCAAATAAGTGAAAGCGCTAGTATTACCAACTAACGATGCCAAGGCAATAGTGAAGTTCCTTCAAAGAAATATCTTCTTAAGATGTGTCACTCTAAGAGACATTATTAATAACCAAGGAATACATTTTTACGATATAATGTTTATTGAAGCATTGACCAAATACATATCATCCACAAATAAGTGGACAAGCAAAAGTCTCCAATAGGGAGATAAAGAAGATTTTAGAGAAGTTTGTGAGTCCCAACAAAAAGGATTAGTCACTTAGATTGCATGATTCTTTATGCGCTTATAGAACAACTTATAAAACTCCACTCGGCATATCTCCATATAGAATTGATTATGGTAAAACAAGTCATTTGCCATTAAAACTAGAGCACAAGGCCTATTGGGCAGTCAAATAATTGAATATGATATAACTGCTGCAGCAGAGCAAAGAAAGTTATAACTTTGTGAGCTAGAGGAATTTAGATTGTTTTGTTATGAAAATTGCAAGAATTTATAAGGAGAAAACGAAGCAATGGCATGACCAAAAAATCCAACAAAAGGAACTTATTCCAAGCAATCAAGTTTTGCTTTATAACTCATGATAAAAACGTTTTCTAGGAAAATTGAAATCTAGATGATTAGGACCTTTCAAACTTGTTAAAGTGTACCCCGATGGGCTATCGAGCTTTTAGATGAAAGAACAGGGCAAGTATTCAAGGTTAATGGGCACAAAGTGAAGCATTACATGGGAGCTAAGGTAACTCACCCCCAAGGGAAGACCTGTTGTTGTGCAAATTTTATTGAACTCGCAAGTGCACGAATCTATTGTAGAATAGCTCAATGGTGACGAGTGTCGATCCCACGAGGAGGTGGATTTTAATTGCTTGTAGAATTAATTTTCTTAGTGGGTGATTGGATTTATAATGACAATTATGTAGGCAATGTATTAATTTGAATTAAAGCTATTGGAACAAACTATTAAAATAAAATGCTTGGATCTCTGGATCTGTCTCAACATGCACTATCGGCTTCACATTAATTATTAGTACCAATTAAATCATGAAGGGGGAACTTCCACTCATCATGAACCACACTCTAATAGATATGGTGCTAAGGGCTTCCCGTGTCAAATAGTAATAACCTTGCCTAGGGAGGCGGTTATTACAGCCGATATCCAGACAAGATTATTACTATCTGTCTACGAAAAGTCAAAACAACCACATAAATTAAAGGGGAAGGAAGAGTAAATTTACCAGATTAAGCCCATGGAGCATGTTGAGACTTCACCTTCAACCCAAGCTTGAAAGGAAATTAGCCACTCATATTTGAACTAGGGGTAAAATGAGAATTTTAATAAAATACATAGAAAATACAAGATGGAGATGGAATTACAGAAAATGGAGCTCAAAAATGGATTCAGGGGTGTCAAATTAGGGAGCCCCTTTTTAGATACACCTGAGAATCATGGCCATCGATTAAATCAATTTGACGCTCGATTGCACCACGTGGCAAGTTCCTATGGATAGAACACATCATCGTGGCTGTTATTCTCGTATATGCATGTACCGTACACACATTTTTTTTCCGTCCCACTAACATTCTCGCCACGCCACCGGCAACATTTTTGGTCCAATAAGCTCGTGACACGTCATCAGTCAACACCACATCATCAGTCAATGCCACATAAGCGGTCAATGCCACATCATTCGTCCAATCAAATGCCGCCACGTCATCGCATGCCACATCAAAGAAACAATGCACAGTGAACAAAGGCAGTGAATGATGTCGCGTGTATAGTATCGTATATATCAACCGTACCGTATGTGTAAACAGTACCGTATATGTGAACAATATCATTTTTCTTTTTATGCTCCTCCTAAGGTTTTCGACTGTCCTGAGTTTAAAAGTGCTGTCCGTTTTTTCATCTGATCTCTCGTTTATTGTGAAATGACCATGATATCCCCTAAAATACATAAAATACTTAATTAAAATAAAACATACATAATTAAATTACAAGGGACTTAAAGACATAAAAACAGGGATGTTAGTGAGACTTGGAGTGTAAAATGATGATTTTCTCTACTATAAATACACACTTTCTAGCACTCAACACACCCCCCAACCAGCTTGTTGCTAGTCCCTAGCAAATTAAGCGAAAACAAAGTCAATTTTTTTTTTTTTACTGGGGTATTTATTCAATCAGACTAATGTTAATGATCAAATAAAAGTATAAGTATTATCTACAGTCTAAAGAAATATCATTCCCACATCAATCAGTTTAGAAAACTTTGTCACAACTTTAGTAATCGAGTCACTTTCAAGAATGACATATCAACCCCAAAATCTCACCGTTAGTAATGATACCCTCACAAAGAAATTAAACCCAAAAATAATCACTCCAGTGAATGGTAACTTGAGTGAAAATAATAAAGAAATAATATCACACACTCTCACAAAGGTGACAAAAATATGCCCTCAGCTTAGAAATAGTACGATTTTAATGCTAATCAAACCAATACATTCATCATCCTTTTTTTTTTTTTCTCGTATGCATTGCCACATCTTTTCAACCCATATAACTAGTTTCTATTTCAGACTATAGTTCCCTAAAATCAAGAAAGACTTTTATTAGGACGTAACGTATGCTAGGGACGTGGCTAACAAAGAAAGGATAATAGGAAAAATAAAATATATGTTTGAAAAATAGAGAACTTTGGAGATTGTAAGGTGCTTTTCACTTGATTTTTTTTTTAATTTATTTATTTGTATACATATATTTTTTTTTCTTTTGTTTCTTTTTCTCTCTCTCTTTTTTTTTAGCATCTTTTTTTTTAATGCAAAATTATCTCTATTTTCAAACATAAATGGGTGGTGGGAAATAAAAAATATAAGGTGATACTCCACATTGGAGTGGGACAAGATAATAGGTTGCCAAAGAAAAAGTCTTTATTTTTATTTTATTATTAATTTTTTTTTAAGGCTCAAAGGGGTTAACTATGGATACATATTAATAGGGTTGGCTAGAAAGGCTCAAACGGACCAAATATGGCCTTTCTGTCATCTTTTAGGGTTCTAAATAATCTTCCATATCTACTAGTTAGATGGTCCTTCAGATGTGGCAACGCACACTTTTTTATTTTATTTTATTTTTATTTTATTTATTTTTTACAGAAATTTGGAGATAATATATAAAGCAATAAACTGCTAAGCTGAATGAAAAATAGGCAAAAAGGGGTTACTCTCCAGGAAAAATAACAGGCTCAAAAACTCACTTAAAAATTATTATGACATGTGCATTCTTTCAAGCAACTTATATTTGTCTCCAACATCAACATGTAGAGTAACAAACATGGTGTAACATAACTAAAGACCAAATAATACAAATACTAAAATTTGAAAGTTATCATGTCATCTAATTATGAAAAGATCACACAAAATGCCTTTTTTTTTTTTAATAAGAAGATGCGTTTCTAGAGTCACTACACTCCATATTCAACCATCTTCGACTCAAAAATTTAGCCACAGTTAGTTTTAAAAATTAGCCACTACACCAAGATTGAGATATTCCACAATTGTCAATTATTCCCTTCCCCCAACCTGAATGGAACATTGTCCTCAATGTTTGAAAGAAAATAGGGTTTAGAAGACATCACCTGAGTGCTGTATCACAGAAGAAAATATTTACAAGCGGAGAGTTAAATCTAATTTGCACTTCTTACTACTCATCATTTACCATCATTAGTTGGCCATTCCAACACAAGGGTCTTGGGATTTGGCTCTGGTCTATAAGCTTGTAACAGATCAAGTAACTCGTTAGCAGTATGACCACAAATAAAGATTTTTTTCACTGTGAAAGGGATGAAGTGGTTTTTTATTGCATGGTTAAGAAATGCGATGAAGCCATCATAAAAGTTATTGACATTTAACAAACCGATAGGTTTCTGATGAATATTCAGATGGGCCCAAGATGCTAATGTGATTAATGCCTCTAGAGTTGCAAGATCTCCTGGTAGGAAAATAAAAGCATCAGCATGATTTAGCATTTCAGTTATTCTTTCTTGCATACCTGAGACAACTAACTCTTCTCTAGTTGGTGAGTCAGACATACAGGCCAACGGTTTGAGGCTTCTTGGGATGATGCCTAACACTTGGCTCCCTCTGAGATAAACAGCTTCTGAGACTAGTTTTGATAACCCTCGGTCACCTCCTCCATAAACCAGATGCAAATTTCTTTCTGCTATGCGTTGACCAAGATCGATGGCTGTCTCAATAAACTCTTTATGTTTGCCATAGTTAAATCCAGAGAGCACACAAATGTTCTTGAATTGTTTATTGGGAGTAGTTGCCATTGGGATGCTTCTCAAAAACAATTTGTGAGTCTAAAAGAAAATGATCATATATCAAAGATTTTGGTGACAATGATTTACAGCTGTATAGGAGGTAGCATGTCTATGTCAAGTAACGCGTAAAGCACATGGCTCGAGAGTCAAAAAGGAAATAGTAAAAGAAAAAGCACTCAATTATTAAAGACAATAATGCAATTGATAAAACAACAGTGAAATAAAACAACAGTAAAATAAAATAACAGTAAAAGGATATTTACAGGTAGTTGTGATTGTGGCTCACATCTTCCTCTGGTTTTACGTCCAGAAATGGCTTGAACGCCCTCTGTAGGTCGAGGATAGGCTTCCCATCCAGTTTTCTTATAAACTGGCAAACAGGGTCGTTTATAGTCAGATTCCCAAGACTATATCGTACCTACTCTTTCTGAAATAATGGCCATAACTGGAGAATTGCTCTTTGTACGTATCCACTGGGATGCGTTTCAAGAGACAAAAGGAAATCATCCAATGACTCTTTATTCAAGCCATCCCTAATGAATTGAATATTATCTTCCCTGTTATCAGACATCATTCCGAAAGAACAAGGATTTTTATCGCATTTCATCCTGGCACACTTATGACAATCAACATGAAGTTTTTCAGCTCTTCATTTTCTCGAGTAATTTCCTTTACCACAACCAGGCATGTATACAATAAATTTAGGAGGTAACTCACCTGCTAAACGTACCTTGGCCTTGATTAACCAACGGATGTCAGCAGGGACGTTATTTCTCATAAGCAATCGCATGCGTTCGGACCGAGCTTTATAGATCGTAAGGAGGGCATTCTGAGGAAGTGAAGGAAATCGCTTGTGAAGCTTTGTTAGAATCGCGTTTCTGTCCAAAACTTTGCTAGAATCGCGTTTCTGTCCATACCTTCTTTTCAGAATATTAGTTATTATGGGAAACTAAAGTAACTAACTTTGATTGTCACGGAGTACCGTTATCCGCCACTTAACCAGGGTAACAAACTAGAGAACACACAAAAAAGAAAAGAAAAGAAAAGAAGAGAAAAATAATAATCTCACAATTGTCCTCTTATTGAGTTTACCTCAAGTTCGATTTGAGTTTCGTTGATACCTCCCTCAATTTCTGTGAGTTGTCTTTCTAGATCTTCAACGTGGGATACCAACTCTGGAGGTTGTAGCTTCCAAATACGATGCGTTTTACAAAATCGTATCTGGCTTCTCAGATGAGATTGTACACATTGAAGTTGTTTGAGAATGTTCAAGAGGAACTGTCTAGTTGAGGCACACATGATTAGAAGTGATAAAAGAAAACTGAATGATTAAATAAACACACTTTCACAAAAATTTAAATCACTGAAAAGAAGAAATAAATAAGAAAAATTCTTAATTTAAATTTGGTAGGTCACTCAAATCTATTTCGGTGCCTTTTTTCACGTGGTTGGTACTCTAGATATGGCTTCAATCTTTGACCATTAACTTTAAAAATTACACTGTTCTTTGGATCCTTAATTTTAACTGCTCCATATGAAAAAACAGTGTGGACTATAAAGGGACCAGTCCATCGATAGCGTGACTTACCTGGGAATAGGTGTAAGCTAGAATTGAATAAAAGTACTTTCTGACCTGGTGTGAAAGATTTTCTCATAATTTGCTTGTCATGAAAGACTTTCTTTCGCTGTTTGTAAATCTTGGCATTTTTGTATGCATCATTACGACTTTCTTCAAGTTTTGCCAGCTGTAATTTTCTTTCTGAGCTAGCTTGCTGCATGTCAAAGTTGAATTTCTTGATGGCCCAATATGCACGATGCTCAAGTTTTGGTGATGATTCTGATGATGGACTCAGTTTCTTCTCTGATGATGCTAGTTGTTCCACTCTTGACTTCCATTTGTTAATGTCCATGGATGGTGCTGAATCAAGTAGGGTGTTAACCTCATCTATTGATCTGTCAATATCAAAATTCAAACCAAAGTGAGTTAAACATGTTTGTAAAGGGTCATCACTAAGATTTGAAAGAAAAGTATTATCAATTAATTCTTCGATTAAATCCACATCAACAATTTCATCATCTGCATTGGAAGGTTGTTTGGTGATGTTGAAGATATTTAGCTCCATCGTCATATTACCAAAGGACAACTGCATATTTCCAGTCCTGCATTGAATGTGAGCATCGGCAGTTGCCAAGAAAGGTCGTCCTAAGATAATGGGGATCTGCTTCCTTGAATCCTGGACTGGTTGAGTGTCAATTACAATGAAATCAACAGGAAAATAAAACTTATCTACCTATATAAGCACATCCTCCACAATACCACAAGGCTTTTTCATGGACCGATCTACAAGCTGTAACACCACTGGAGTTGAGTGTAATTCTCTCAGTCCAAGTTTCACAAATACTGAGTAAGGCAACAGATTTACACTAGCTCCTAAGTCCAACAAAGCATTCTCAATTGTGTGGTTCCCTATACTACATGAGATAGTGGGAGAGTCTGGGTCTTTGTATTTTAGAGGAAGTTTGTGTTGGAGTATAGAGCTCACGTTTTCTGTTAAAAAGGCCTTTTTTTGAACATGAATGTTTCTCTTTTTAGTACAAAGGTCTATAAGAAACTTAGCATAAGATGACACTTATTTTATAGCATCAAACAAAGGGATGTTAACACTTACCTATTTAAAGATTTCAAAAATCTCACTTGTAGATTTTCCCTTCTTTGCTTTAGCTAACCTCTGAGGAAATGGAGCTTTTGGAACGTAATCTCGTGGGTTGGTTTCTTCTTTCTCCTCTGATGATGAGTCTTCTTCATTTACCGGTACAATTTGAGTTGTTTTTTCATTCTGCATCTCCACTTTGTTGTCGACTTCTTTTCCTTTTCGCAAGGTCATGACGGCTTTAACCTCTCCATGCTGCTGAGGTGAACTGGTGCTTACTTCATGCACTCCTTTAGGATTAGGCACTGGTTGACTTGGGAATTTTCCTTTTTCAACAGTCATTGCTAAGGTTTGAACTGAAGAGGCAAGTTGTCCCACCATTTTTTCAAGATTTGAAATTGATTGGGTTTGTGAGTTGAAACCCGCTCTCATATCATTTCGTAGTTCATCAATGGCGCGGTTTTGTTGCTCGATTTTGGAGTGAATAAGATTCTTGAAATTCTGAAATGCATCCTCCCATGGTCTAGGCTAAGAATGGTTTTGGTTTTGATTGTATGGTCTAAATGGTGGTTGAGAGGCTTGAGGATTTTGAGGAATTGGTTGCACTGGTGGAGCTGGAGCTGGAGCTGCTGGTCCATTTTGTTGGAATCCTTGAGACCATGAAAAATTAGGGTGGTCTCTCAATCCAGGATTATATGTGTTGGAGTAAGGGTTGTAGTTTGATGGCTTTCTCATTACATCTATGGCATTGGCTTGATATGGGTATGAGTCCTGGTCATATGGTTCCGTTAATTTAGCAGCGGTTAACGATGCTATTTGTCGGGAAAGACCTTCAACTATCTCTTTGACTTCTTTAATTTCTGAACTTGACTCGCCAATGTGAACCTCATTCACTCCCTTAACTCTTCTAGTACTCCTGAGTGAACGACTCCGTTGTTGGGAATTCTCCGTTTGTCGCTGAAAGAAATCCCAAATCTCTAATGCACTTTTTGACATTAGCTCTCCTCCACTTGTTGCCATTAGCCATTCTTGCACATTCGGCAATAATCCCTCCAAAAAGTATTGGCATTGGTGCCATTTTTCGTACCCATGATGTGGACACTTTAAGAGAAGCCCATTGAATCGCTCCCATGCTTCGAAAAATTGCTCGTCTTCTCTTTGGGTAAACTCTGAAATTTCCCTGCGAATAGCATTGGTTTTATGTACTGGGAAATATTTATTAAAAAATTTTGTTATCATTTGTTCCCATGATGTAATGCTATTAGCAGGTAATGCATTGAACCATGAACGAGCTTTATCCTTTAAAGAAAATGGAAATAATCTAAGCTTAACATCATCATCTGAAAAATTCTCATATTTAAAAGTTTGACAAATAGCATGAAAATCATTCAGATGATTATATGGATCTTCATTTTCTAGGCCATAGAATGTTGGGAGACAATTTAGCACACTAAGTTTTAATTCAAAACTCATAACAGTTACATTTGGGTATCGTATGCATGATGTGCTCAAGTTAGCTAAGGGACTGAAGTAGTCCTTAAATGGCCTCTCTTGTGGTGCTGGTTGCAAATCCATCCCAATTTTATTATTAATTTCAACGTGTTTGTGTGTGCGAAGTGTTTTTTCTAATTCAAAGTCTATAGGCTCAAAATTAGGTAATTTTGACCTACGACCATGCATGCAAATAAAAAAAAATGATAACAAAATTAATAAAGATAAATAAGAGGGAGAAATTATAATACTAACCTTATCACGCTGTTACAATTTGTTATGAAAACAACTCAAGTGCTATATATAGAAAAGAGAATACGTAGAACAAATTAGAATAAATTAAGAGGTGGTTGAACCTGCTGATTTAATAAAATAAATTAAAATAATAATAACATGAAAATTAAATTACAGAAATTTAAAGAAGAAAAGAAAAGAAAATAATATCTACTTCAAAATGTGAATTCACTTTTTTTTTTCTTCCTTTTTTTTTAATAATAAAAAAAAATAAAATATTATAAGGAAATAACTAATCAAAAGAAAAAAAAATAAAGAAATAAAAAAAAATTCTACGAATTAAAATACTTACCTCCCCGGCAACGGCGCCAAAAACTTGTTGTGCAAATTTTATTGAACTCGCAAGTGCACGAATCTATTGTAGAATAACTCAATGGTGACGAGTGTCGATCCCACGAGGAAGTGGATTTTAATTGCTTGTAGAATTAATTTTCTTAGTGGGTGATTGGATTTATAATGACAATTATGTAGGCAATGTATTAATTTGAATTAAAGCTATTGGAATAAACTATTAAAATAAAATGCTTGGATCTTCGGATCTGTCTCAACATACACTATCGGCTTAATATTAATTATTAGTACCAATTAAATCATGAAGGGGGAACTTCCACTCATCATGAACCACACTCTAATAGATATGGTGCTAAGGGCTTCCCGTGCCAAATAAGAATAACCTTGCGCTTGGAGGCGTTATTCCAAATTCGATATCCGCACAAGATTATTACTATCCTGCTCACGAAAAGTCAAAACAACCACATAAATTAAAGGGGAAGGAAGAGTAAATTTACCAAATTAAGCCCATGGAGCATGTTGAGACTTCACCTTCAACCCAAGCTTGAAAGGAAATTAGCCACTCATATTTGAACTAAGGGTAAAATGGGAATTTTAATAAAATACGTAGAAAATACAAGATGGAGATGGAATTACAGAAAATGGAGCTCAAAAATGGATTCAGGGGTGTCAAATTAGGGGGGGAGCCCCTTTTTTATAGATACACTGAGTAAATCATGGCCATCGGATTAAATCAATTTGGACGCTCAGGATTGCGCCACGTGGCAAGTTCCTATTGGATAGAACACATCATCAGGGCTGTTATTCTGTGTATATGCATGTACTGTACACACGTTTTTTTCCGTCCACTAACATTCTGCCACGTCACCGGTCAACATTTTTGGTCCAATAAGCTCGTCATACGTCATCAGTCAACGCCACATCATCAGTCAATGCCACATAAGCGGTCAATGCCACATCATTCGTCTAATCAAATGCCGCCACGTCATCGTATAGTGCCACGATAAGGGAAATCTTAAATTTATACCATCGGGTAGGCTAACATGCTGATGTTAGCAGAATATCAATCACGATAAGGGAAATCTCAAATCCCTACATTATCATGACACATGCCACTTTCCTTTTAAATTAAGATTTGATTTTAATTTAATCCCGAATTATCTCTTTGATTGCTTTCCTCTTTTTACTCTTCTCACATTATAAATTAGGTATTTCCTTTCTTACAATTTTATTTTCACTACAATTCTTTTCTCTTACTTAAAACTCTTGGCATTACTCTTTATACGTTGCAAATTTTCTTAACTATTTTCTAGTGATCGTCCCTCTCGCGTATTGATGTAACAATGGTGAAAATTAAGTCACAAGCCATGCGATTAAAAAATGCAACCCATTTTCATAATTACACAACTGAGGATAAATTTGAAGAGTCTATTAAACCACACAAGCTTTTAGAAGAAAAGGGTTTTATATTCTTGAAATAGCCAACAGGAGTGATGAGAACCATACACACTACTACAGCACAACGAGGATGGTTGCGATTCTGTTATCACCTAAAAGACACTATTGTTTCAGTCGTTAAAACGTTTTATGCCAATATGCTATAGTAAGAACAACAAAACATATTTGTGATGAACGTGCAGGTACTTTTAGACTCACGTGTTATCAATGCTTTTTATGATTTACTTACTTCTATTGAATGAGAGTACACGAGGTTTGCTGAGAACATGACCATTAAAAAGTGGGGGGAGGTCTTTAGGATAGTAACTGTACAGGGTAGTGAATGGGCAAATAAAGAAGGGAAAGTAGTTAATCGAATTGACTTGAAACCCATGGCCAAGGTTTGGGTTAAATTTTTAAAATCCACACTCATGCTTACCAATCATACCACCACAATTTCCCAAGATAGACTCATCTTTCTATACAACATTGTCAAATGGTTAATAATAAATGTAGGAAAAATAATAAAAAAATTTGAGAATGTGCCACTCGAAAACAAAAATCTAATGCTCTGTTATTTCCTTCCTTAATCACTGGCATATGTGAGGCCTTGAGAGTGAGGTTTGTAAAAGATTATGAGAGAATAAAAAATAAAAGGGCCATGACAATGAGGACAGTGAAGAGAATTGCTGGAGAAGCTACTGATGAAACAACCTCAGAGCATCATGCTATAGCTTAAATAGAACAGCCTACATGCCTTATAACTATACTATAGGAACTCAATATGACGGTTAAAAAGTGCGTCCGGGCACAAACAAAGGAGAATTAAAGATTCTGGGCCTACTTACAACACTTAAAAGCATAAAAGCATAAAAGCATCAACTTGTGTTGTACCTGAAAAAGTAAAGATGCCAACATCCCAAAGTCATTCTACAACAGTTCAACTTTAATATTGTAGAAAAAGTAGCTCCAGGCGAAAGAAAAGTAAAGGTAGAAACTAAAGCAGAAGTTGAAGAAGAATAACAAGAACAGCGAAAAGTAAATGAAGAACAAGAAGAAGGATCAGAAGGAGAGGAACAAGAAGCAGATAAAGAGGGATAGAAAGAGGATAAAGATGAAGATAAAGAAGAAGAGAGGGAGGAAGAACTACTACAAGTGCCTTCAGTAAGCAAAGGCAAGGAAAAGATGGTAGTTGAAGAAAAATCAAATACTGAATGAGAGGAGGATGTAGATACGGCCATTGAGGAAACCATTAGAAGAGTGGCCACAATAGAGGAAGCTCGAAGAAATTTACTACAAATTATAACCAGTATTACTGTTGAGGAACCAGCAGCAGAACCTACACAACAACCAACACTAACAAAGTTTACAGCTCCAAATGGCTCCAGCAAATGCAAATGGGCACAGTTGTCTGGAGCTACTGCAGCACCAAAAGAGCCAGGCAAAAAAAAATTGAGACAAATTCAGCCCAAAGCGAATGAACCTGTTAGAACCCCTTCCATTAGCCCAACACCCATTAAGAAAAAAAAGCATTTAGCTGCTACTCCAAAGGGTTCACCTAAGGAGCGCTTGAAGAGCAATTCTCAAAAGAAGTGACTTTTTGCCAGCTTATGCTACAGCAATAAAGCCAACAATAGGGGAGTACCACCTACTAGCCAAATTTCAATTATTCACTCTTAAAAAATTTTTCTTTTATTTCATTATGTTATTTTGCTTATTTGGCATTTTTTTTTATATATAGCCAGTTTCGTCTTGCATTGTTTTGTGAGCATGTGAGGGCACAATAACTCTCAAGTTTGGGGGGGTTGTGTATGTTGTTTTGAGATGGTGAATTCACTAATGTGTATATGTATAGCTTTGTCCTTTAAATGATTGTAGCAAGATTAGGAAACCTAATGAGGATGAATTGAGAGTGGACATAGAGAATGGATGAAGGCCAAGAAGAACCAATGTCTAGATAAGGGTTGAACTTCTATCTTGACACTTATTGTTTGGTTGAGTTTCGTGAGTTTGTTGTAGCAGAACTAGGTGGAATATAGAGGAGAATAGTAACACTGTGAAGTTGGAAATTAACTCAAGTTTGGGGTGGGGAAGAGGCTGTAAAATTTTCATGATTGTTATGCATATGTTAAGCATTGAATAAAGTTGTGCTCTAATGACTTAGTTACTAAGTAACCAGGGTTGAGTATATACCCCATATGCAGACTTGTGTAAAAAGATAGCAAAGGTTATAAGCATTGTTGCAGCAACTGAAAAAAAAATGATATAAGAAGAGGAATAAGAGGGTCCATTGTCTAGATTACCGAGTAACCAGGTCTGTTCATGAGCCTTATGTTCAGCCTTAAGTTAAAGGATCCAAAGATACAACTTAGATATAGCATCATAATTATTATTGCTGCAGCAACTCTAATAGGTATTTTGAGTGAGTAATTAGGTGCCATCATTACAAGTGACTGTCATTCACATGAAAGCTCAATGTTACATTGAAGAGTGACTGAAAAAAAGAATTGAGGTTGATTGCCATAGCATAGTTTGACTTTGTTTAAAACCTTGTGGGTCTCGCACAAGATGGAAGTATTTATCATGTTTTCATAAAAGTCCATCCCATGCTTGAGTAACGCTGCAGCATCTCTGAGACTTTATCAAAAATACACACACACACTTACGACATAACAACACTTAAGTCTAGAACTAGAACTGCTATGGCAGTCTTGCATGATAAAGAGTATGATCCGAGGGTTGATGAATCCTAATAATGTTAAAGACAAAGTTAAGTTATTTATTGCATAAGTACATAGTTGAGGTGTTTGTATTGTTACATTACTTGAGAACAAGTAATGGTTTAAGTTTACGGGCATGATGACTCTATAAAATGAGGGTTATCATAGTACTTTCCAACTTAAATCAATATTACTTAAAGAGTAAATATGGTGCTTTTGTTTTATTTTAGTTTTATTTTGCATAAACATCTATTTTAGTGGCATTTTGCATGAACATCCCTTCTAGTTTAATTTTCTAATAAATTGAGTGTTTGACATTGATTGGTACTTAAATTATGTGTTTAATTGTAGGTTATCAAAAGGTCAAGTTTTAGAAGAGGAATACTGCTGCAATAAATTAGTAGAAAAAATGAAAGAATTAGGCTATAGAAGAATTGTAAACAAATATGAAGCAGTGCTGATGCTATAGTCATTGTTGTAGCATTCCTAAAGTATTGCAGAGAAGATTTCGCACAAAATCATTAAAAGATTGTAATATAGAGTTTTCAAAAATGGAGGGTGCATGCCACATGCTTTTGGTTGCCCTAGTTTCACTTTATAAAAAGGGAGCACACACAAATAAAAAAAGAAGGAGCCATCACTGAAGGAAAAAATACAGAGGAAAAACATAAGAAAACTAGAAAAAAAAATGAGATTTTAGGGCTGTAACCAAGAATTACAGTAAGTAAGAAGGAGTTATCATAAGATCAAGCATACTTTCACTCATTTTATTTTCTTATCTTTCTATCTATTCATGAGATTGTATCTAAACCTCTTTTATTTACTGTTTATTCAAAAATCATTAACCAAATTCAATTGTAGCTGAGTAATAAGCAATCTCAATGGATGTTTGACTGATATAAGGGTGTTGGTTTGTGTTTGCTATAAAATTTTTTTGTAATTGTTCTTGTTTTAATTCCCTATTTTGGCTATCCACCCACTTAATGGATACTAGTTAAGGAAGAGCCTCAAAAAAGTCTGACTTAGTCGAACAGATTAGGACAATACTTGGTTTTAAATTAGATTTTCCAAGTTGGGTAAATCTAAATTTTAAAAAGGGCTATACTTGATCTAAAACTAGTGAAGAACTAAATATAGGGATTTACCGTGTAGGGTAAATGGAACTTAGAACGGTAATAATCTATTTAATATGAGCATAACAATTATTCACTGTTACGTTACAATATATATAAGATATCCAACAAGTGACAACTAAGGATGCTTAAGTGATTCTATCCAGTGCTATAGTAAATGCTATAACAACAGTTTTGTAATTACGTAACAAGTCAATACTATTAAGAGAGTTTATCTACTCAACCACTCTATTCTCATTGATTTTTTCCTTGCATTTGACGTGATAATTTTCTTTAGCACATTTTAATTATTGTCATTTTAGTTATTTAATTCATTCACAAATTGCTGTGTTTTAATTAGAATAACACTGCATTGTAAAGGTTGTTGTACCAAGTCTCGTAACATCAATCCATGTGGACACGATCTAAATACTCATCATTATATTACTTGTTTTGTACACTTGCACATTGACATTCATAGCAGTAGATTAATCATTCAATAGCTACCTTCTTGGCTAGGCTTTAAACTTCATTGACAGTGTGCAGAGTTTGCATTTTTAAGATCGCCCTGATTTTATCGAGGTTGGCCTCGATGCCTTTGTGTTGCACAATAAATCCTAAGAACTTCCTCAACAATACACCAAATGCGCATTTCTAAGGGTTTAATTTTATGTGATTATCCTGTAAGATTTGGAAAGTAATTCAGAGATCCCGTATATAGTTTCTAGTGCAAACAAATTTGGTGATCGCATCATCAATATAAACCTCCATTGCCATCCCTAACTAGTCACTAAATAAAATGTTTACCAAGCGTTGATAAGTGGCACACGCATTCTTCAGGACAAACAGCATGACTCAATAATAATAGAGCCCCCCATGAAAGATAAAAACTATCGTCTCTTCATCTATTTGGTGCATCCTGATTTCGTAGTATTGGGAGAAGGCATCCAAGAAGCTTAGCAACTCATGTACTATTGTGGTATCCACTAATTAGTCGACTTAAAGAAGTGGAAAGCTATCCTTAGGACAAGCTTTGTTAATCTATGAAGTCAATGAGCACCATTTGATCCTAGCCTTTTTCACCAAGATAATATTAAAAACCAATTTGAGGTACATTGTTTTTCAAATGAGCTTGTCAATTTCAATGTCTATTGTATTGTAGCGTTTTTAGTCAAGTGCACGGGGCTTCTACTTAACAGGATGAAATGAGGGTTAACGCTAAGCCTGTGGAAGATATCTTAAGGTCGATCCTTGGTACATCCTCGTGGGAACATGTAAAGACATCCTTGCACGCCTGGGGTATGCTGATGAGACTTTTGGTATCCAATTTAGTCATGTTGGTATCTAACATGACTCAAAAGTGTTATTACTTCCAAGTATAAGAGTGCATAGTTATAATATAACCCCATGAGTCCAAGGATGAACTACAATGAATTTAAAATCTAGTTGTCAATTTGTTGTAATAAAGAAAATTAACTGGGGGAAAAATTAACAAAAATTAATCAAAAAATATGCTAAGGTTATGAGATCCACTCTCAAATTTCAAATTATGAATATAATAGCTCTCTCATATTTATATTTTGCATTTATCTTATTAGTTAATTATTATGCCATTTAATTCTTAACTAACTATTAGTATGATAAATATGGGACTAAGTACCTAAAGTGCCACAACTATATTGAAGTGTTGACATTATGTCAAAATACTATATAAATAAAAAAAGATCTAGATCTCTAAATTAACATGACATAAAAGAAACTGGTAAAAAAAATATACCAAATAAAATAAACTTTAAGACTCACTTAAGAGAGCAGTTTAAGTAAAAAGTTGAATCCTTAAGCTTCATCTTTCACCTCAACTCAAAAAATTAGCCACTCATAATGAAAAACAAGACACTCATTTTATTTAATAAATTTTCTGAAATATATTATAAGAAAATTGATTACACAAAAGAAATTTCACTAAATCCTCAGTCTCAGCTCTCACCCCATTTCTCTCTTTTCTTCTGATTTGCTCCCCAACTCCTCTACGTTTTTTTCTTTTCTCCCCTCCTTCTCCTGCATCTGCTTGCCTTTTTATAGGCAAGGATGCATTCACTCTTTTTTTTTTAAATTTATTATTTATTTTATTTTATTATTATATATTTTTTATATTATATAAATACATCTTAAAGTGTGTGATGGTCAGATGACCATTTTATCTCTTTTTTCTTCTTTTTTTCTTTTTTTTTTATTTTTTTAATTATATTTCCAAATAATGCACTCCAAATGAATTCAAAAATTTCTTTCTGTCTCCTACTTTCAATTCTAATTCTCTCTTTATTCCTGAAATATTTACAATATATAAAAAATTTAACATACTACAAATTAATTTTAACATAAAAATTTATTACGAGAGCGTTAGATAATTTAGGAATAATGAGTGTATTAATCAACATTGTATGTGAAAAATTAATAATTTTAAACTTGTTAAATATACATTTTTTAATGTTAATCAGCATTAATCTTAACTGTTCGAGAGGGATCATCTGCACAAACTTGCACACATGTCATTGGCTCGACTAGTTCCCTCATTGTGACATCTTTGGAGAGCTTTAAATCAAGTGTGGAGTCCATTCCTTACTATACCAAGGTGGTGGCGGTTATCTTTAACATTGGGCTGGTCCTATATGAGTAAGTGATGATCTCAATAAGTGCAGGGTGAATGGTCATAAAGTGTGTAGGAAGGTTCTCTATAAGTGGGCAGGGTATGGTTTTAGTATATGTGGGGAGGTTCTTTATCAGAGGAAGGATGATTTCAACATATGTGAGGATGTTCTACATACGTGAGGGGATGGTTTCAGCATGTACGAGGAGGTTCTTGATATGTGGATGAATGGTTTAAGTGTGTGAAGGGGATTCATTATAGGTAAAATGATGATTTCAACATGTGCCGGAATGTTCTCTATAGGCAAATGGATGGTTTTAGCTTGTGCGAGGAGGTTCTTTTGAGGTAGACTTGAAAAAAATGAGTTCCCTTGATTGACTATGTTTCGACGAGGTTTTTTCTTTATCAAATGTCTTAGTTCTCTAGGAATTTATCAGTGCCGACAATAATAAGACTTTGTTTGTATTGTAGAGGCAATACGAAATGTCCTTTTGGTTGCATTGGAATAACATTTTTGAGCTATTTTTTTTACAACCTTTGATGGTCACAATCCTTGTTGGGTAGAGACCTTCATAGCCAAATAATGCATAATGATGGCATATTAAGCTGTAGCCATGTATGAGCAGTCGATGATGCAGTTGTAGGCACTTTCCTTATGAACAATCAAAAAATTAACAAGGTGAACATATATGATGATAATTGTTAGTGATAATAACCAATAAGGATATGATCCCTTCATACATGATCATCTTGCCTGCAAATCCCACCAGTCGGGCCCTTCATGGGCACACCTTTACTGACTGGATATTTATGCCTCACAAGGCATCAACAAAGTTATATCTACTAAGCTTTCTATGTCAACCATAATTCTTGCCACGTTATGCAAGTTGTTGAGTGTAGGAGAATGCATATTTATAGGGTAAGATTGTTATTTTGAGCTTCAAGTCTCATTAACATTTTTACTTTTATGTGTTTAATTTCTCTAAGCTTTTATTATATATGTTTTATTATAATTAAAGTACTTTATTTATTTCAGGGATATTTTATTCATTTCATAATTAACGACAAGTTAAACAACAAAACAGATGGCCTTTTTTAACTCGGCGTGATTGAAAACCTTAGAAGGAGTATAAAGGGGGATTAGGTGCTGTTCATGTATACAGTACTGTTCACATATACAGTACTCTTCACATGTATGTCATTATTCATATATAAAGTATGATGAAGTGGCATTGACCGATGACATCCAATTAGAACTTGAGGTAAAAGCAATAAGAAGACGACAGTGAGTTAACATCTTACTTTCTATACTGTGTATTTTTATTTTATTATTTGCTTTCACATGTGTTTTGCTTTTGCTAGATTTATTTTTTCTTTAGTGAGTTATCATTTGTCACACCAGTTAAGTGGCAGATAATGGTACTCCATGACTATTAAAGTTGATTTCTTCTGTTTCTGACAATAACTGATATTCTCCAACCAAGGTACGGATAGAAACACAACTTCTACAAAGCTTCATAGGCAATTTCCCTTTCTTCCTCAAAATGCACTCCTAAAAATTTATAAAGCTTGGTCTGAATGTATGCTGCTTATGAAGAATCACATCACTATCAACATTCCTTATTGTGAGAAAGGAAATTATACAAGAAAACGAAGAGTTGTACGACTTCTAGTTTCTTATTATAAGTGTTCCAGAATACAATGTTACAGAAATCCTTGTACATTAAATTCATTTAAAAAGCCGTTAATAAGGAGTCATTAATGATATCCTTTTGTCTCTTGAAACGTATCTCAGTGGATACATACATCATGTAATTTCCCAGTTATGGTCGTTGTTTCAAAAAGAACGTACATGATACAATCTTGGGAATTTGACTATAAATGATCCTATTTGCCAGTTTATAGGAAAATTGGATGGGAAGTATATCATCGACTCATAGACGACGTTCAAGCAGATTTTGAACAAAAAACCAGAGGAAAATGTGAGCCACAATCATAACTACCAATACGTATCCTTTTGATTTATTGTTTGCATTATTACTTTTAATGGTGTGATTTCTATCTAACTATTGTTTGTTTCTTTTTACGGTTTGCTTTTGAATAATTAAGCCACAAGCTTTACACATCATTTGATAAAAACAACTCAATTACAACTATATATCGTTATATCTGTCACCAAAATCTTTAAATATGAACATTTTTTTTTCAAGCATGCGCAGATTGTCTTTAAAATTTTCCAAATTATAGCCACTTCATGTAGAAAACTCAAAAACATTTGTGTGATTCCTGGGTTTCACTATGGCAAATATAGAGAGTTTGTTCAAGTAGCTATAAATCTTGGTTGATTACTAGCAGAGAGAAAGATAAACCTAGTATATAAAGAAGGTGACGGGGGGTTATCAAGACTTGTCTCAAAAGCTTCTTTTACTAAAGGAAGCCAAGTGCTAGGCATCATCTCAAAAACCCTGAAAATGCTGGGATGCTTGCTTGGCCCACCAATTGGAGAGGAATTATTGTCTCGGGTATGCAAGAAATAATAACTTAAACGCTAGAACATGCTGACGCTTTCATTTTTCTACCAAGGGATTTTGCAACTTTAAAGGCACTAATTATATTTGCTTCTTGGGCCTATTTGAACATTCGTAAAAAATTCATTTGTTTTTTAAATGTCAATAACTTTTATGATGGTTTTATAGCATTTATTAATCACACAATTAAAAATCATTTCATTTCATTTCATTTACAGCGAAAAAATTATTTATTTATGCTCATATTACTAATGAGTTACTTGATCTTTTAAATGCTTACAAAGTAGAACTAGATCCTAAGACTCTTACTTTGGATTAGTCAATTGATAATAGTAGTGTAGTAGTAAGAAGTACATATTAGATTTAACTCTTCTTTTGTAAATATTTTTTATTGCAACATTCAGGTGATTTCTTTTAAACCTTACTTCTTTCTTTCAAGAAATTGAGGACAATGTCTCATTCTGGTTGAAAGGGGAGAATAGTTGACAATTGTAAAATAAATAATAATTGTGTTCTCATATTTTTACTAACCCTTTTTAAGGATGGCTTAATAAATAAAAGCATCTTTTCAAAAGATAACTAAGTATAGAAATACATCTTTTCAGTCATGGTGATGTTTTACTAACCATTTCTCAATTTTTAAGTTTAAGATGGCTACATATGAAGTTTAATTACTCAAGAAACACATCTTCTTAGTCTTGGTGTTTAGTGAAAAAAAAAACCAAATTTTGGAATTTTTTCGATATTATTGACGAACCATTTTTCTCTACCTTGTCTATCTTGAGAGATTCAACAAACCAGTCTAGACACACACATATAACAAGTGACGGTAGTGGTAAGTTGAGATTTTATAATACTTAATTCTTTTATTACATTCATGAGCAACATATAAAGGTAATGGTCATTTTACCAAAAGAAAAGAAAAAAAAGAGAAAAAAATTAAAAAAAAAAAAAGACAAGACACTCTCATTTAGTATTCGGGTTTTCTACCTTAGCAAGCAAAGAGTGTTCATGCCGAACAGTGAGAGTTTGATTTGTCCAACTAGCTCTTTTTTAGTAACTGGGCCTCTTGTCTTAGCAAGCAGAGAGTCTTTGCGCAAAGCCATTAGAGTTAGTTAGAGATAAAATATAAATAAACCTATTGTTTATAGAAGAAACTCTGATAGGACAATAAGAAAGAAAGTATTACTTTGTTTTAACCAAACCCTATAATCATTATATTAAACATTACTAAGCACTTAAGACAGTTTGTAAAGTTTTTATTGATGGTTAAGTACCAAAGGGGAAGAATAAGATTTTCAGAAAGTTAAGTTATTTGGTAAATAGATTTCAATTTGCACTTTGTTGCTTAATTTGCTAGGGATTAGTAATAAACCGGTTGAAGGGTGTTGAATATTGGAGAATGCTTATTTATAAAAGATAAAATTGTCATTTTATGCTTTAACTCTCATTAACATTTCTACTTTTATGTGCTTAAATCCTATAATCTTTTATTATATGTGTTTTATTATAATTTAAGTATTTTATATATTTTAGGGATATTTTATAATACTATTTTTGTGCATAGTATTATTCACAAGTACGACATTGTTCACATATACGAAATGATGATGTGGTATTAACTGATGACATGGTAGCATCTTATTGGACTAATGATGTGGCATTAACTGATGATGTGGCATTAATCGATGATGTGGTAGGATGTTGTTGAACTGAAATACTGATGTGCTAATCATGTGACAGGATCTTATTGGACCAAAATGATAATATGGTATTGACTGATGATGTGTTCTAACCAATCAAAGCTTGCCACGTGCCGTCATCCTAAACATCTGAATTGTTTTCATGCGATGGCCATAATTTATCATTTTATCTATAAATAAAGGGCTCCACCCCAATTTGACACCCTTAAGTCCATTTTTTATGTCTATTTTCTATAATTCTCTCTCCATCTTGTATTTTATACGTCTTTCAATAAAATTACCATTTTACCTTTAGTTCAATTATAAATGGCTAATTTAGTTTTAAACTTAGGTTGAAAGTAAAGCCTTAACATAATCCATAGGTTTAATTTGGTAAGTTTATTCTCTTTTTCTCTCTAATTTATATGATTATTTTGACTCATTGTCGACAGACAGTGCATCTTGTTTAGATTTTGCACGGTATATCGACTTCTCAGTGAAAGATTGTTAGTGTCTGACACAATGATCACTTAAGACCATATTTATTAGAAAGAAATTCCCCTATACTATTTTATTGGTCCTCTTAACTCAGTATCAACAGAGAATGCATCTAAGCTATTTCGTGGACGGTCTTGCCATGCTGTCGACAGAAGGATTATTATCGTCTAGCACAACGTATTCTTGACACCACACTTAGTGGAAGATCATTACCTTTTGGCACACTGAGCGCTTGATATCATATTTATTAGAGCAAGGTTTATGAGTGAAAATACCCCCATATAAATAAATTGGTACTAAAAAGAAATATAAAGCTAATGGTGAAATGTTAAGTGTGAATCTAGAGACTTAAGCACCTCATTTACATTGTCTCATCTATAATTCAATCCCGCCTTTTTGTTTTAAATCTTAAGATAAAAAAATTCACTTCCAACCAACTCACATACCCACTTAGAAAATTAACCCTACACATAATTAAATCTACGTCCTTGTGGGATCAATACTCGTTACCATAAATCTATACTATAATAGATTTGTGCGCTTATGAGTGCAATAAAATTCGCACAAGGTTTTGGTGCCATTGCCAAGGTGGTAAGTCATTTTAATTCGTAGCATTAATTTTCTTTGTAAATATTGTGTAAATAATTTTGTGTTTGGGTTTTAAGTGTGTTTTCATATTAATTGTGTAGCAGCATCATAAGGTCAATATCGTAACTTCTCCCTTATCTCTTTATTTTTATTAGTTTTGTTCTTAATTCTTACGTGTTCTTTGCATGCCATTGCCAAGGTTTTGGTGCCATTGCCAAGGTGGTAAGTCATTTTAATTTGTAGCATTAATTTTCTTTGTAAATATTGTGTAAATAATTTTGTGTTTTGGTTTTAAATGTGTTTTCATACTAGTTGTGTAGCAGCATGATAAGGTCAGTATCGTAACTTCTCCCTTATCTCTTTATTTTCATTAGTTTTGTTCTTAATTCTTACGTGTTCTTTGCATACATAGTCAAAAGTCACATTCACCTAATCTAGAACTTGTAAACATTGAATTGAAAAAAAACACTTTGCATATTAAGACGCATTGCATCACAGAGTAAAATTAAAGATAAAATTGAAATAGATTTAGTAGAATAATAGCCACAACCACCACAAAAGAGACCATTTAAGGATTATTTTAGTTCGTTAGCTAATTTGAGCACATCATGCATAAGATACCCAAATGTAGTTGCTAGTTTTGAGTTAAAACCTAGTTTGCTAAATTATCTCCCATCATTTTATGGCCTAGAAAATGAGGATCCATACAATCATTTAAATGATTGTCATGCTATTTTCCAAACTTTCAAATATGAAAATTTTTCAAATGAGAATGTTAAGCTTAGATTATTTCTATTTTCTCTAAAAAATAGAGCACGTTTCTGGTTCAATACATTGCCTATTATTGTGCAAACTTTTTTGTACTCGCAAGCTTATGAATCTATTGTAGATAGATTTATGGTAACGAATATTGATCCAATGAGGAGGTAGATTTAATTATGCATAGGGTTAATTTTCTAAGTGTATATGTGAGTCAGTTGGAAGTGAATTTTTTTTAATCTTAAGATTTAAAATAAAATGATAGGAATGAATTAAAGATGAAAACAATGCAAATGAAATGCTTGAGTCTCTAGATTCACACTTAACATATCACCATGGGCTTAATATTTCCTTTTTAGTTTTAATTAATTCATGAAGGGGGTATTTCCATTTTAAAGTTAGATATATTGTGTTGTTTTCTCCAAGTGATTGGTACTCAAAATATGGCTTTACATTTCTTATCATTTACACCATTTGTGGTTTAAAAAGAAGACTACAGCTGATAGAACTTGAGGAGATTCGCAACAATAAAAATGTTAAGGATCACAAGAAGCAGATGAAAGTATTTCATGAGAAAGAAAATTATGAGAAAATCTTTCACACTAACTTAAAAAATACTTTTATTCAATTCTTGCTTGCACGTTTCCTTAGGAAAATTACACTCTTAATAGTCTGGTCCATTTATTGTGCACACTATTTTTTTCATATGGGGCCATTAAAATTAAGAATCCAAAAAATAATGTCATTTTTAAAGTTAATGATTAGAGATGTAAAGCCATATCACGAGGACTAATCACATGGAGAAAACAGCAAAATATATTTAAGTGACCCACCGAATCTTGACTAAAATTTTTTTTTCTATTTATTTTCGGTGATTTAACATATTGTTTTTTTTATTATTTCTTTGCTAATTGACATTGTTTGTTAAAGTGTTTTTGTTTAACAGTTGTTTTCTCTCTCATCACTTGTGCTATACATCATGAGTACCTAAGTGAGGCAAATTCTCTTCAATCACCTTAAGCGACTTCTACGTGTGAAGCATCACCTAAACAGCTTGATCTAATTTTTTCAATCACATCCTGTTTAAGATCTACAACTACCAGCGTTACTACCCCATGTTGAAGATATAGAAAGACAACTAATGGAAATAGAAGGTGGTATCTATGAAATCCAATTAAACTTTAGGTAAACTCAATAAAAGGACGACAGTGAGTTAACATCTCACTTTCTATATTATGAGTTTTTATTTTATTTTTTGCTTTCAAGTGTGTTTTGTTTTTGCTAGATTTATTTTTTTCTTTGGTATTTTTTCATTTGTCACCCCAGTTAAGTGATGGATAATGGTACTCCGTGATTATTAAAGTTAGTTCCTTCAATTTTCCACAATAATAGATATTCAAGGTATGTATAGGAACACAAGTCTTGTAAAACTTCACAACGATTTCCCTCTCTTTTCTTAAATGCACTCCTCACAATCTACAAAATTCAGTCCAACCATATGCGCCAGCTTATGAAGAATAACATCCATGTTGACATTCATTGGGTAATCAAAGCCAAAGTACGGTTAGGAAAGGAATTACTTGCTAAATTTTTTTGCCTACATGCCTAGTTACGAGAAAGGAAATTATGTAAGAAAATGAAAAACTAGACAACTTCCAATTTCTCGTTATAAGTGTGCCATAATGCAGTGCTATAAAAAACCATGTACTTCTTTAGGAATGGTGTCTAATAACATGGAATATGAGATTAAAATTCGTTACGGATGGCTTGAATAAACAGTCATTGAATGATAACCTTTTGTCTCTTTAATCGCATCCTAATGGATATATACGACGTGTAATTTTTCAGTTATAGCCATTGTTCCCAAAAGAACATGCACAATACAATCTCGAGAATCTAACTATAAACGACCGTGTTTATCAGTTTTTAACAAAACTGAATGAGAAGCATATCCCCGACCCATAGAGGGCGTTTAAGTTGTTTCTGTACATAAAACCAAAGGAAGATGTAAGCCACAATCACAACTACCACCATATATCCTTTTGATTTACTATTTGCATTATTGCTTTTGATAGTGTGATTTCTATTTAATTATTGTTTGTTTCTTTTTACTATTTACTTTTGAATAATTGAGCTACAAGCTTTATACGTCATTTGATAAATACACCAACAATTTTTTTTAAAGCATTCATAGATTGATTTTGAGATTTTCCCAACGGCAGCACATCAAGCAAATAACTCAAATACATTTGTGTGCTTTATGGGTTTCACTATGGCAAACATAAAGGTTCGTCATGGCAACCACAGATCTTGTTCGAGCCATAGTCGATGTGAAATTGCACTTGGTATATAGAGGAGGTGATCGAGGGTTCTCAAAACTAGTCTTAGAAGTTCTTTTTACTAGAAAAGGCCAAGTGATAGGCATCATCCTAAATGCCCCAATACTATTGGGATGCCCGCTGGTCCACCAATCGGAAAGAAGCTACACTCGGTATATGAAGGAGGTGATCAAGGGTTATCAAAACTAGTCTCAAAAGCTACTTTTACTAGAGAAAGTCAAGTGCTAGCATCATCTTAAATGCCCTTAAACCATTGAGATGCCTACCCAGTCTACCAATTGAAGAAAAGCTAGTTGTCAAAGGTATGCAAGAAAAGATAACTGAAATACTAAAACATGCTGACACTTTCATTTTCCTACAAAGAGATCTTGCAACTCTAAAGGCAATAATTATATTTGTTTCCTGTGCCCATTTAAGCATTCATCGAAAACTTATCAATTTGCTAAACATCAATAGCTTTTATGATGGTTTTATAGCTTTTATTAATCACACAATTAAAAATCATTTTATTTCGTTTATAACGAAAAAACTCTTTATTTATGCTTCTACTGCTAATAAGTTATTTGATCTATTAAAAGCTTACAGACCAGAGCCTGATCTTACGACTCTTACGTTGGATTGGTCGACTGATGATGGTAACAATAGTAGTATAAAGCAAAAATTAGATTGAATTCTCTATTTGTAAATATTTTTATTAGAGTGTTTATAAAATATTGATTTGTTAGAAGCTTACAAACCAGAGCCAGATCTCAAGACTCTTACATTAGATTGGTCGACTGATGATGGTAACAATAGCACTAAGAAGCCAAAATTAGATTTAATTCTCCGTTGGTAAATATTTTCTATTATAGTGTTTGGGTGATGTTTTCTAAACTTTACTTTTTACCTTCAAGACATTGAGGATAATGTCTTGTTCTAATTTAGGAGAGGTAATAGTTGACAATTATGGAAAAAATAATAGTTGTGTTCTTGTAATCTTACTAATCATTTCTGAATTTTTTAGTCGAAGATGGAGTTTAGTTATTCTAAAAAATGCATCTTCTTAGCCTTAGTGTTTAGTAAAAAAAAAACTCAATTTTTGAATGTTTTTCGATATTATTGACTAACCCTTTTTGTCTACTGATAACTCTATAAAATAAGAGTTATCATAGCACTTTTAGATTTAAATCAAAAGTGCTTAGAGAGTAAACGACATATTTTTATTGTATTTTAGTTATGTTTTGCGTGAATATCCACTCTAGTTTATTTTTAATAAATTGTGTTGTTTTAGAATAATTTGTGTGCTTAGATCATATGCTCAATTATAGGTAACTGGAAGCTAAATTTTCATGGAAGGAATGTTGTTGTGATAGGCTTGCACAAATAAGGAAAGAACTTGGCTGTAAAAGAATGGAAACAAGTCTAGAAACAAGTTTCGAATGGTGCAAATGTTATAGTCGTTGTTGTAGCGAATATTACTATAACAACCCTGGGGCATTGACAGAGAAGATTTTGCGCAAGATACTTAGAAGATTGCGATCTTGAGTTTTCAAATCTAGAAAATACATACCCTAGACTTTCAGTTGCCCTAATTTTCAACTATAAAAGGAGCATCCACACAAGGAAAAAGAGAGTCGTCAACCCAAAGAGAAAAACTGAAAAACAAACAAGAGGAAAACAAAATTTGAAGAGCAAGATTGAGGGCTATATTAGAGGAGAACATGCAAAGATTATTTGGGAAATTAGTCCTTCTTGTTCTATTCTTGTTTCCTTGTTTTCTATCTAATCATGGGGATGTATTTGATGAATTAATTTCTTTTATTTATTTTTCTTTCGCAAGTTATAACTAAATTTATTTATAGTTTATTGACAAGCAACCTTGATGGTTAATTGACTGATTTTATGCATTGTTGCATGCTTACTTACTATAGCATTTTGTTTTGATAATACTTATTTTAATCCACTATTTTAGCTGACCACCCATTTAGTGATACTAGATAAGAGAGAGCCTAAAAATTATCTATCTTGGTGGAACATATCAAAGCAATACTCAGTTTTATATTAGGTTTCATGAGTTGAGTTTAACTTGATTTCAAAAGGGCCATGTTTAATCTAAAATTAGTGATGAACTAAACATAGAGATTCACCTTATAGGGTAAATAGAACCTAAGCGTGTAATGTTATGTTTTATGTCAGCATAGTAATTGGTCACTGTTAAATAGCACCAAGATATATGATATCCACAAGCGACAAGTAAGGATACTTAAGGATTCTGTCAAGTGATGTAATAGATGTTGTAGCAACTGAACCTAAAAATTGAAGAAGTAATCAAAACCATTAGGGGAGTTTGATCACTCAACTACTCGTTTCCTATTAATTTCATCCTTAAGTGTGACTTGAAAATTTTCTTTACTGTATTTTTGGTTTAAATAGTTTATTAGTTTTATTATTTGTTTTAGTTTTAATTAAAGCAAAAAGACACTATTAGGATTGCTGAAGTAAATCTGATAACATCAATCTCTGTGGAATAATTTTGAATACTTATCATTATATGACTTCTTGTGCACACTTGTACATTGACATCCATCAAACGACAATCACTCAACAAGTTTTTGGCATTGTTGCAGGGATTGATTGTTCATTGTGATTTATGAAATTACTCTTAAATGGTGCTACTTTCTATTTAATTTTAATTGATTTATTTTGTTGATAGGAAACCTTTGCATGTGCAAATACAATCATGTTGAATTTCAATTTGATCCAGAAATTAAAAGAACTGCAAGGAGATCGAGAAAAGGTTTCCTATCAAATTGGCAGATGATACAACCAATGAATGCACAAAAAGGTCAAAATAGGCAGCATGTTTATGGACAACTAGGGAACAATAATATTATCCACTTGGCAGATGATAGAGATAGAGCCATTCGAGACTATGCAGTATTGGCTCCTCAAGCCATACATCGAGGAATAGTTAGACTAGAGGTTCAAGTTGACAACTTTAAGCTCAAACCAATTATGCTTTAGATGTTGTAAACAGTTAGGCAATTCAATGGATTACCATCAGAAGATCCTTAACTTCATCTCAAGTTGTTTTTAGAGGTTAGTGATACTTTCAAGATTGTTGGAGCATCACAGAAAGCATTGACGCTCAGACTTTTTCCATTTTCTTTAAGGGATCGAGCAGAGGCATGGCTAAATTCTTTACCACCAGACTCTATCACTACATGGAATGACTTGGCTGATAAGTTTTTGATGAAGTATTTCCCGCCCACTAACAATGCGAAATTAAAGAATGAGATCACATCTTTCTATCATTTTGATGATAAGAACTTGTATGATGCGTGGAAAAAGTTTAAAGAGTTGCTAAGACGATATCCTCAACACAGTATTCCTTGCTATATACAGTTAGAAACTTTTTATAATAATTTTAACTCAAGTACAAGATTGATGGTGGATGCTTAAGCAAATGAAGCTTTGTTATCTAAATCCTACAACAAAGCTTATGAGATTTTGGAGAGAATAACCAAAAATAATTATCAGTGGCCATCAACTATGCAAGTTACAGCAAAAGTTAAGTTGGAGTGCATAATGTAGATGCCTTAACATCTCTATCAGCACAAGTAACGTTATTGACAAATATAGTGAAGGCTTTAACTACTACTCTAGCAATAGTTAACCAAGTTGAAAAAGTGTCATATGTTATTATGGAGAAGGGCATTTGTTTGATAATTGTCCTAGTAAGCCAACTTCAGTCAATTACGAGCACAAATTCAACGAGCAGAGTCATAACAATCTATATTCAAACACCTACAATTCAGGATGAAGGCAATATCCAAATTTTTCATGGAACAATCAGAATCAGCCTGCTAAAGCACCCATGGACAAAACAGACCTGCTCAACCATCAAGATTTCACCAGCAAAATTAGGGGTAGAGAAATAGCAATAACGATCAATTCAGTTCTTTCGAAGTCTTAATTAAAAGTATATTGTGAAGAACAAAGTAGTTTTCCAAAGTCAACATTAAGTAACCAACCACAGGAAATTTGCCTAGTAACACAGAAGATCTAGGACAAGAGGGAAAAGAACACTATAAGGTAATCAATTTGAGATTTAGAAAAGATGTTCATATTCTTGTTAGAGTAACAAAAAGAAAGGTGGAACCTATTTTAACTCAAGAGGACACTCAAACAAAAGAAAAATTACAACAACCTCTTTTCTAGCACACTAGTGAGAGTAGCCAAGCTACAACACATACAAAAGATAATGGACCAGAATCTGTGAGAGAATATGCAGCAGTACCAACCATAATAAACTAGAATGTGGCAAAAGAGAAGCAGTCTGCACAACCTGTTACAGCACAACAATTCAGACATCCACCAACTTTTTTATAAAGATTTCAAAAGCAAAAGAAAGATAAACAATTTAGTAAATTCCTTGAAGTGTTAAAACAGCTACACATTAATATTCGTTTTGTGGAAGCCTTGGAACAAATGCAAAATTTTTTAAGAATATTTTGGCATGGAAAAGGAAGCTTGGAGAATTTGAAACAGTTGCTCAGACATAAGAATGTAGCCACATGCTTCAGAATAAGATACCTCAGAAATTGAAAGATCTAGGAAGCTTTCCAATACCATGTTCAATAAGAACAAAATATAGTGGCAAAGCATTTCGTGACCTAAGAGTTGTTATCCTAAAGGGCTATACAAATTGTAATTTTGATGATAACAAACATGTGTTATTATATTTCATAATTTCACTAGTTTTTTAAGGGCAAAATTTATTAAAATGAATTAAGTGAAATCAAGCTCAAAACACTCAATGGACAATGGCACAACCAAGAACTTCATTGTTACAATTTTTGTAAAGCCAGTATGATTTAATGCATGTATGATTTAGCATTTGGAATAGCTCAAGATTTTGTTTAATAAATCATTATTTTTCATAAACCAAAGATTTTATAATTATAACCTAAGTATTTTATGGAATTAGTTATTTTTTAAGATATTGATTAAAATGAAAAGGTTTGATTTCAATAAGTATTATTTTAAATTCTGGATTTAGACCTGTTTGCAAAAATATATAACACTTTAGGCTAATTTATAATTTTTAAAAAATAGTATACCATATTATAATTTCTAAAAGTTTTAGAGCCAAATCAGAAAAATTAAAAATATCTTTGGGAAGACAGAAGGTAATTAATCACCTAAGGCAAATTTTCAAATTTTCAAAGCCAAATTTATAACGGTAACTTACAATAAAAGTCTAAGCAGCTAATCACAAATTCAAGCAGCGATCCGACTATTCTCTTTAAGGTCAATAACGGCTAGTTTACTTGTCTAAACTATATAAACTCAAATCAAAATCAAATCTAACAAGTTTTTCAAGCAAAACTCGGTTCACACAACATCTCTTGATCTTCGATTTTGCAAATCTTCATATATTGAGTTATCATTGAGCTATCATTTCTACATCTATTCTAAAAGAGAGTATTTGTAGTAATCTTTAAATTCGTTATCAAATTTATGTAGTATAAGTGTGGGAAGCACTTGTGAAAGGTGTGTGTGAGTGAAACATCATTTGTAAAGGTTTATTGTAACCTTGGAAGTCAATTGTAAGAACTTAAAGCCTTGGAGGCTTAGATAGTGAAATCCTCAAGCTTGGTTTACTTAGAGCGTGGACGTAGGCGATTTTTTGAACCACATAAAAATTCACATGTTTGATCTCTATTCCCTTATCTTTTTAATTTTGAGTATTGTTAAATTTATTACTTTTAATTTTATTAAGGCATTGGTTTTAAGTTGTGTAGTTTTATTTGCTTAAGTTTTAAAAACCCGATTCACCCTCTCTCTTGGGTTCTTGGCTAGAATTTCATTTAGTATCGAGCAAAGTACTCTTGTTAGGACTTAACTGTCTGAGTAAAATATCCATGGCAACTCAAAATGATTCTACATTTACGAAAGGACAGTCCACAACTAGGCCACCATTCTTTTATGGAAATGACTACCTATATTAGAAAACTAGGATGAGAATTTCTTTGCAATTATTAAATTATAAAATTTGGGAGGTTGTTTATAATGGCCCATTTATGCCTATCACTAAAAATGAAGAAGTTCAAGATATTTTGAAACCTTCAAAGAATAGAATGAAATTTGGAAAAGAGAAAAACTTCTCTAAACTCCAAAGCTATAGATGCCTGTTTTGTCTTTTTTGACAAGAAAAGAGTTTAATGTAGAGTTTCCGGTTGTTCTAATGCTTATAAGATTTGGAAGAAACTTGAAGTAGTTTATAAAGGAAAAATCAAGTTAAAGTGACCAAAATTAGTAGATACACTAAGAATACAAATAAAGAACAAATCGAGTTAAAGAGTCCAAAATTAGTAGATACACTGGCAATACAAATAAGAAACAAATCATATTAAAGAATCCAAAATTAGAAGATACACTAGGCAATACAAATTGTTCCAAATGGAACAAAATACGACTGTTTATTCCATATATACTAGATTTACGGATATTGTAAATACTTTAAAAGGTAAAGAAAATCATTAAGTCATTACCAAAAGAATGGAGACCTAAGAGAACTGCCATTGAAAAAGCCAAAGATTTAAATACTTTATCAATTGATGATTTAGTTGGCTCACCTATTCTTATGAAGAGGATTTGCGATCAAAAAAGAGACGAACATAAGAAGAAGAAAAGCATTGCCTTGAAAGCATCAAAACCTAAAAGTGATGAGGAAAGCGAATTTAAAGATGAAGAGATGGTATGATAGTTAGAAAATTTATAAATTTTTTAAGAAATCTTGTAAGCGAAGAAAATTCAGAAACTTCAAGAACCAAAAGGAGAAGAAGAAAGCAATCATATGCTATGAATACAAAAAGCATGGCCATATAAAATTAGAGTGCCCTCTTCTCAACAAACACAAGAAGAAAGCCATGATGGCAACTTGGGATAATAGTGATGAAGAATCAAGTGCTAAAGAACAATAGCAAAAAATGTCAAACTTGGCACTTATGGTAATAGAAGAAGATGAACTTGATTAGGTAAATAATCTTCCAACTTATAATGAATTATATGATGCTTTTAAAGAGTTACATAATGATATGATGGAAATTGGTAAGAAAAATGCATGTTTTAAGAAGAAAATGCTAGAACATTCAAATGAAAAGGATGCCTTGCAAAATGTAATAATTTACTAAATGAAAAAATCAAAAGACTAGAATTAGATAATGAAATATTGCATGATAGGATTGCATCCTTAAAAGGTAAAAAAGTACTTACGAAAGTATGAGTATAAAAATTACATATTGATCACTTGATCAAAGAAAATGAAGAGCTTAAAAGAAAAGCAATGAGCTCAATAGATTGCATTAAAATTTACACATGGTCAAAAGAACTTAGAAAAATTACTCAGCTCTAAAAAATGTGTGTTTAATAAAGGAGGAATTGGGTATCAACCTAACTTGAAATAAAAATATTACAAAAATTACTTTGTTAAGACTACCTCCACTAGTAATCATAAAATTATTTGTCATCACTGCAATGGAAATGGTCACATGAATTATAGATGTCTGTTAAAATAAATGCGTATTATGGAATCAAATGTGTTTGGGTTCCAAAAGAAACGATTCTTAACACTCCAAGGACCCAAAAAGTTTTTGGGGTACCTAAAACTTGAGATCTTTTCTGCATGAATCAAAGAACAAGGAAAAAGAAATAAATTGTATTTTGACAAAGGATGTTCAAGACACATAACCGTAGATTATTCACAGTTCTCAGGTTTTACCAAGACAAAAATGGTGGAGATGCATCCTTTGGAGATAATTCAAAAGGAAAAATCATTGGTATTGGTAACGCCTATAAAGAATCTTCTACTTTTATTAAAAAGTGTGCTTAAGTGAAAATCTAAAACAAAACTTGCCTAGTATTAGTCAATTGTGTGATAAAGGATATAAAGTTAATTTTGATAAAACTAAATGTGTTATTGAAAATGCATGTGATGGTAAAGTCTTCTTTGTTGGAAAAAGATGTGTTAATGTTTATACGATTGAGATAGATTGTGCATCTACTCATGATAAATGTTTTTGCGCATTACATGATGATAGCTTGTTATGCCATAGAAGACTAGGTCATACAAGCATAGATTTGATTAAAGTCTTTTGAAAATTAGTTTTGAAAAAGATAAAATTTGCAAAGCGTGTCAATTTGGAAAACAAATCAAAACTTCTTCAAAAGCAAAAATCATGTTTCTACTTTAAAACTACTTCAACTTTTTCACTTGGATTTGTTTGGACCTTCTAGATATGCTAGTCTAAGTAATAAATATTTTGCATTTATAATTGTGGATGATTATTCTAGATATACATGGGTATTATTCTTAGCTAATAAGGATGATGCATTTAAAGTTTTATGTAAAGGTTCAAAATGAAAAAGGCTACTCTATTACATGTATTAAGTGATCATGGTAGAGAATTTGAAAATCATGCATTTAAGAGTTTTGTAATGATTTTGGTATCAAGCATCAATTTTCATCACCTAGGACTCTACAAACAAAATAGAGTTGTTGAGAGAAACAATAGGTCTATTCAAGAGATGGCTAGAACCATATTAAGAATAATGCATTACCCAAGTACTTTTGGGTCGAAGTCGTTAATACCTCATGTTATGTCTTGAATCGTGTTTTGATTAAACGTATCTTAATAAAACTCTATATATGCTTTAGAAAGATAAAAACCCAATATTGGTTATTTTAAAAAAAAATTTACGCAAATGCTTTATATTAAATACTAAAGACAATCTTGGTAAATTTGATCCAAAATCTAATGTTGGTATCTTTCGATATTCAAACACTAAGCAAAGCTTATAGAGTGTACAATAAAAGAACCTTTGTTATTGAAGACTCGATGCATGTTACGCTTGATGAATCTAACCCCTCCTTTATGGAGAAAGTTGTTGTTGATAATGATGCAAATGAAGGAGTACAATAAGAAGAACCTTCAAACATCAAACAAGATGCTTTACCATGTGAAAAAATCAAGAGGAGCAACAAAAAGAATAAAACTAATATGGAGCAAAATGAAAGTAATTCTCAAACACTCCCCCAAGAAGTAGAGGTATATTTCAACCCTAAAGACTTAATTTTAGATGATCCTTCACAGGTGTAATCATTGGATCAACACTTAGGAATACATGTGCACATACTGCATTCATATCTCAAATTGAACCAAAATCCTTTGCGATGCGAAAAACGGCTTGAATCTTAGATTATGGACATATAAGAAGAGTTAAATCAATTTGAGAGAAACAATGTTGGAAATTAGTTCCTAAACTGGAACATCAATCCGTCATAGGTACGAAATGGGTATTTAGGAATAAGATGGATGAATCTGTGTGGTTAGGAAGGAATAAAGTTAGATTAGTAGCTCAAAGTTACAACTAAGAAGAATGAATTGATTTTAATGAAACTTTTGACCTGTACTAGATTAATCCATTAGATGCTCTTAGCATTTGCATGTCATAAGAATTTTTATTTTATATCAAATGAATGTCAAAAGTGCATTTCTAAATGGTTTACATTATGGAAGAAGTTTATGTGAAACAACCCCCTGATTTTGAAAATGAAACATTTTCAAATCATGTTATAAACTATCAAAGGCATTGTATGGATTCAATCAAGTACAGTGAGCTTGGTGATAGACTTTAGTAAATTTCTTTTGGAAAATAGTTTTTCAATGGGAAGAGCTGATATCACACTATTTATTAAGCATAAAAGTCAATATATACTTATTGTTCATATTTATATTAATGATATTATTTTTTTTCTTAATGAGTCTTTGTGTGAAGAATTTTTATCTTGTATGAAGCAAAGAATTTAAGATGAGCATGATGGAAGAATTAAAGTACTTTTGGATTATAAATAAAACAAAATGAAGAATGAATCTTTATTAATCAAGCCAAATATTTGAGAAATTTACTTAAAAGATTTGGACTTGAAGAAGGAAACGTAAAAAGAACATTAAAAAAATAAAAACGTAAAGAAGTTGATATAAAAAAATATCAAGGATGACCGGATCTTTACTTTACTTAACTTTAAGTAGACACGATATCATGTTTAGTATCTATTTGTGTGCAAGATTTCAATCATGTCCCAAGTAATCGCATTTCCTTTCTCGTCAAAAAAATTTTTGTTATTTGAGTGGAATCGTAAATCTTGGCCTTTGGTATCCTAAGAGGAACTCATATAGATTTAACTTATTATTCGAATGCCAACTTTGTTGGTTTTATAAGGTTGATAGGAAGAGTATTAATAGAACTTGTCATTTTCTAGGTCACTTAATTGTCTGTTGGTTTTGTATGATGCAATATTCTGTTACAATTTAAAACACCGAGTTTGAATATATATTATGAGAGTAGTTATTGTGCACAAGCTCTTTGGATGAAACAACGCTTAGAGACTATGGGTGTTAACCTTGATCAAATTCTATCATGTGTGATAACGCTGTGCTATAAACCTATCAAAGAATCCCATTCAATAATCTTGGGCCAAGTATATAAAGATTAGACATCATTTTCTTAAGGGATCATTGTCATGACCAACCGACGACACTGGCAAGATATTGTCCACTTTAGGCGCTATGGTAGCCAGCAATTTGTTTATGGGGCTCGAAACACTAGCAGCGTCTTGCCCCGATTAAAGTGTGGATAAATACTTATAAACCCAACGTCTCTCTATGCTTTGGCGATATGGGATTTTCCTAAGATGTTACAATCAT